>VZTH01013939.1:257140-399002 GCA_013397815.1 Aleadryas rufinucha | reverse complement strand
GCCGGCCCGGCCCGGCCTGGCCCCGCCGCCGCCCCCGGCTCCCCTCGCCGACCCCCAGCGGGCCGAGGCGTGGGCCCCCTGCCATTATAATTTGAAACTGCTTGAAACTTATTTTCTTGCGAAGATCCCTTCCTATGCGGGCTGAGGGGAGCTGGGGACAGGCGGTGAGGCACCCACCAGCTTCCCGCAGCACAGGGCTGCTGGAGGAGAGACACGCTCCCTTTTGTAATTTGGCGGGGGTTTATTCGTAATGGGTTTCCTGAAGGACTTTTTTGAGCAGAGTTAGGCGCAAATTTGTCCTCAGGCTTCAGGTAGTTCGCCACAGGACTGCGCACCACAGTGGCATTCTCACAGAAAGCATTGCAAAGCATTGCACTGCAAGGTGTTTTGGAAAGGTTACTACTTACCTGCGGTTAAAATGCAGCCTCTGGGTATAAAGCCTAGGGATAACAGGTTCGTCTGCTAGAGAGGGAGAAAAGGAGGAAAAGCATTTTACTCCTTTTAAAATCTCCTTCCATCCTTTTTTTTTTTTTCCCCTTAATCTTATTTTCCTTCCAGACCACATAATATGTCAAACCCTCTTCTCAGCCCAGAGACAGATTGAAGCAGCAATTATCTTCTCTTCACAGACCTGGTGAAAGACTGACAACACCGGCAAAATTAGCAAGGAGGTTCTGTGATCTGGAGCTGGAACTGATGGTATGAGAGGCAGGAAAAATTGACTGATGCAGGCCCTATTCATCCGTCTTATTGACAATACATACAGAATTATATAATTTTTATGTGCATTTTGGAAGGGTCTTGAAAGGCTTTTAAGGTATTGCAAATGTTATGATTCAGATGTGCTTGGTAAAAGGGTAAGACCCTTCTGATGGGACAGCAGGAGAAGAAGTGTTGCACCCCCATGGGACTGTAGAGTCTGGCCAGGTTACAACATTGTGAAAGTCTCTGGTTGTTGGACATTGATTTTAGTTTCACAGAATTAATACACCAGTCAGCAAATATAGTAAAGTTTTATTTGACTTTGAATTACAAAAATAAACAACAATAAAAATAAAATAGTATGTCCACCTTTAAGAAAGACAATCGGAAGTCCAGGGAACAAAAGACTGGTCCACCTCACCTCAACCCTCCAGGGAAAATCTGGGGCAAGGCTTTGTGAAGACTGACATGAAATTTTGGTGGGTAGTTAGAAGGAGTGTTCCTCAGGGGTTGATACTGGTGCCAGCACTGTACAACATCTCCACTGATGCTCCCAGTGACAACGTGGAATACATACTCAGGGAGTTCCCAGACAACACCAAACTGGGGGCAGAGGGGAAGGTAGTCAATATGTTGGGAAGGTAATTCAACAGTAAAGAAGGAAGAAAGTCAAAGAATGGCAGAGCAGAAAATGGAGGCATGTTTTGATTGGTAACAGCAAACTCAGTTTGAAAAACTCCTTTATGTTCTTTTTATTAAGTGCAGTGATATTATTCCAGAACACTTAGAGTAGTTTATTTTTTCTTCCTTCAAGACTTATTTGATTTTTGACACACTAAGGAAGGAACCTGGGCATTTGCGCTGGATACCTGACTACCGTTCAGGGTTTTGAGTCGTACACTCATACATTTGGTGGATGAAAAAAACTAGACAAGAACACAAGCAGATGAGTACTCACATAGTGGTTGAATGTGAGGAAGACTCTGAAATGAATACAATTCCATCAAGATATTTGTGAAGGTGTTCAGGTAGAACAGGAAACTCAGATTCACACACAGAATGAGTACCTCATGATTCTGTTGCAAAGAATAATGTTCAATGAACGAGTGGAAGCTAATGTTTCTGTGCTTTATTAAAAGAACAGAGCCAGACTCTCAAATATTTTTCTAGGTTTTCCACTAGGGCACAAGGTGAATAATTCACTAGAACTGCTCATACACAATGGCAAATGTTTGCAGAACCAGGCTATTAGTTCAGGTAAATAGAGCTATTTATTCTTGTGTGTAAAATGTTGCGATTATTTGACTGTACATGGTATATATTGGCAAAGAGTCCAGAGGGAAATAACAATAGCTGTGAGAGAAGCTTTGAATATATCTAATGTCTTATCCAAACTGTTAATCCTAAAAAACATATAGCAACACAACTTGGCATCTGAAGGAAGATTTGCCCATGTAAACTCTGCAGAGAAATAAACTTAGAACTTCAAAAACTGGTATACATCATGTCAATTCCCACAGCTGTACTAACTCTAAAGGAAAGTACTATCTGTTAAGTGTTCTGGAGATTGACTTTTCTTCATTAAAAAATCAGATGACCGTTGTTTAAAGTACTCTTTTATAGAAGATTAGGAAAATTTCCATTGGAAAGGACCCCTGGGAGTCATCCAGTCCCATACCCCGCTCAGGGCAGACCGAATTGCAAACTCCAATCATGTTGCAGACAGGTTTGCCCTGTTGGCTTCTGAAAATCCGCAGGGATGGAGGTTCCTCAGTCTTTCTGGGTGGTCTCTTCCAGCACTGACCTACTCTCACCGTGAGGAATTTCTTCCTCTTGTCTGGTCAAAGCAATTGTGACCTTTGTCTCAGGTCCTTTTGCTGAGCACTTCTAAGAATGGTTTGGCTCTGTCTTCTTCATGGCTTTCCCTACAGGCAGTGAAAGACTCCAGTTTGGTTCCCTTAGCCTTCTCATCTGTAAGATAAACAAACCAAGTTCTCCTAGCCTCTTCTCATATTTTGTCAGCAGACAAAAATTTGAAAACCTTATATTTGTGAGGTATGTAAGTAAAAGTTTTATCATAGAAAAGACAAATAAAAAAAGGAGACTAATGAGAACATTGCAATCAGGAATTTATATGAAATTTAAATGTAAAAATAGAACTGTTTACAAAAGAGATTAATCACTTAGAATTTTATATAAACAAAGCAATGTTTTAATTATAAAGGAAACTTTAAAATATACAAAAACATGACTGTGCTCTGAATTTACTCACTATGTTTATAATAACTTAATGTTCACTGAGACTATACAACAGAGAATGTGAAAGGATCTAGCTGATGAAATATCAATTTTTCTTTGTTGTGAATATACAATTAATTTGGATTTGAGAGTGTATTTGAAACAGAACATCTACTTTATTTACTGTGATTCTCCTTTCCCATGAAAATTTACAGGCATTTCAGTTCACTTTTTAATGAGATAGATAAAGAAACAATAGAAATGGGGATAAATATCCAAATCAAGGCTACTGTTTTCATCAGACCAGGTTTTGTAACAAGAATTTGGTCTAAAACTTAGCCTCTTTTTCCTTAGTAACAGAAAGAAAAAGTATAAGAGCCCAGCTTCTTCCACAGACCAGCTAATTCTCCATTAACCAGTCAACTTCAAACACTTCATTTTTGATGTCACTGACAATGAGAAGGTAAATGGGCTTGCACAAGTCTTACTTTCTTGGCCTTTTGTAACAAAGACTCCATCCTGAAAGAAAACAAAATTATCCTAAACCAAAACAAAAATACACTTTATTCCTAAAAATATATTGTGACTGCTATTTTACCAGCTGCTGACAGACACCTATTTCCATAAAGCAATGGTTGCCTATAATAATTCAGGGTGGGTTTGTCTTTATAAACATAAGCCACTGACCAACTCTCACTGCTACTAGCTTTGAGCCAGAAGGTAGTGCTGATACAGTGTGTACATGGAATTTTACCCAAACTCACAGCATTCTGCTTCACCCTGAATGCTCTTTAAGTGAACTGTTTATTGTAGGTAACTATAAGTAGAAATCCTAGATTATTACTAATAGCTGTATTCTTACTACTCCATAAGTTGTGGAAGTCCCTAGAAATACCAGCTGAATATCAGCACGGCGGATAGAAAATGAATAAATATTTACACCCTTACAGTTTATAATCTAGTGCTTCCATGTGATACTGTCTGGAAATCATAATGAAGAAAAAGCTTAAAGCTTTGCTCTCTTGGTCATTTACTTCTGTTTCTTTTTTTCTGTGAAGTTCCACTCACTCTTCTTCATCAAGAAGAGCTTATTCATCAGGCACATGCACAAATCATGAAACAACAATCTTTATGCAGCTTTCAAGTTGGATTTTTTTTTCCAGTGAGAAATTTAATTTAAAGCATTAGCTAATGCCTAACAAAATTGAACTCACAGTCAATATAGTCATATGCCTTAAACAAATATGTTGTGAAAATCCACAAACATCAAGCACCAGGTTTCCAGGAAACCAAAGGGAAGAAAAGGATTTAATAAAATAGGCAAAAATGAATCCATCATTTCTAACTAGCCTGTGCAACCTGCCCTAATACTTCTGGCACTAGCTGTAATTACCTGCTGTAATTACTGTGGAAGAGAAAGCATATGTCCAGAAAGGAGAAAACCCTTCAACCCTCCAGAAATTATCCTCTCCCTTTCAAAAGGGTCCTCCGGTGTCCGAGAACCTCAAGGCAGTATCCTGACCCCAGGCGATATTAGGGAAAAACCCCTGCCATTCAGTTCAGACCAGCTGAGCCTCCTGTGTGCTCCCAGAGCAGTGTCACCCGTTCATCCTACAGTGCTTAATCAGAGCTGCCCTATGACAGACACGTCCTAGTTTCTCCCATGTTTGTTTTTACTGTCTCTCTTCAGCAACATATACACAAAGGCCCAGATTTATAAAGTATTTAGAGGAAGATAGATAGAAAATAGTGAGATTTTCAAAATTACTCAAAATCCAGACTCTCTTAAGTAAATATGCATTACAACTGTGTCCTTAAACTTCTTTCTCTTATGTACATAGCTGATGGTAGAGACTGTTCCTATTACCTGCTGACATATGTTGAGGTTCCCTTATTCCATGGGCTCCTTCTCCGACTGCTTCATTCTTCCATCCTTCCTCCGCATCTATTATCCATGCAATTTTCTGCAGTTCTCTCAGTCTCATGGACTGCGTTATTTCACCTTCTCCTATTTCCACAATTCCTCCCCTTTTCCTTTACAACATCCCTTCTGAATGGCTTTTTTGTTCGCACTTCTCACTTTACAGTTATTTTCTCCTTCTCTTGCTATGTCCAGATCTAATTCTTTCCCACTACACCTCCAACAAAAATAGTTAAGTTGTGAAATTTCCTTGTAATGTTTTTCTTGTTCATATACTTATTTTTTACTTAGGCACCTGCTACCTAGACAGAATATCGAGCTAGAGGGACTTCTTATCTGATTAAGCATGGCCATTGCTAGATGTGGTTTCCATGAAGGGTGAAAGCACCATCCTAGCTTTGCCTTTCTTGAGCTCAGCTACTGTAGATATTATAAACACACAGAGCTTCCTGAGTGGCACTTCAAACATAAAGTGTTAAAGCAGGAGCCATGTAAGGTAGAAATCAGCAAGAGCAAAGAAGCAAATACTTATTCTATTTCTTGAGGGTCATCGAACACAAAGTGCTTCCTCGCAGGAAGAAGGCAAGATTATTATCCAGGTGGCTATCAGGTAAAAATTACTGGATTGAAGCAGTACTGCAGGTTAGCAGTTTTGTTAGTAGATTTGTCCTCTTATGGACCTGAATCCATCACATCAGCAGGACCGTAAGTCTTAGAGAAAGAGAAGGAACCTGCTGGCATGAAAACATGGGCCAAGTATGTTAGACCATCTGAAACAGCTAAGGATTTGTCTCCTGGCCTTGAAATAAAGAGTCCTAATACTGCTGAGACTGTGAAGAACCTCCACCAAAAAAATTAGAAAGAGCCCACTGTGCCATTTCAAAACAATGACAGGATAAAGTATTTGGATTTATGCAAAAGCTTTTCTCCAAATAATCAGTGTTTGAAAGAATAAAATATTTCCTTAATTCCCCCCAGAAATCCCCATTCCGGATGAGTAATGAGAAATTAATCATCCTGTCAAAATACATGCTGTGAGACCTTTTAGTCATGCTCACCCCTCTCTCCATAATAGATTTTTGTCAGTCATTCAACTAGGTGTCCCAAAAGACAGCACTGCATCTCAACTCCTGCCTTTTGTATGGTCTTTTTTTTTTATGTCTGGGACTTATTCTGACATTCCTTGATATGTCAGGGGTCAATCACGCATCACAAGAGCCCAACCCATCGCACCCTCCTTGCCTCCACTGACTGCCACAGCACCACGCAGCACCAGCTCTTCATTAAGTCAGTGTTGATTCCAGCCTTCCTGCAGCTGATACCCAGGATCTTCCTAATACAAGCAGACACAGCTGGTGTATCTATGGGGTTTTAACTGCTTAGATGGATAAATACAAGGCTAGCAGAATATAATAAGGTCAGGGAATTACCAAACAAGAGTTCTCACTGTTGTTCATTTACACCACACATATTTCTGCTAAAGTTGATACAACAGTATAATTAGAAATGTGAGTAAGAAAAAGGAAGAAGTAACTTGGGTTTTCTGTTCCTCTGAGTCATGGCAGCTAAAAGAACCTGGAGTTTTTCTGTAGATACAAAATTGGGATGATGGGTTTTATCTCCAGGGAACACATCCATTTTATATTTTTTGATGGCTTAGATTTTAATTCCTTTTTCAACAGCCAATAGCTCAATAGAAGTTGGGGGTTTTTTTATCTTTGTATTACTGTGTCTTCATTTCTCTATAGCATACATGTAGTTTCCATTAATTTACAAACACTTTCATTAGAGTGAACCATCATCTAGCTTTAATTATCAGTTTATATTTGAAGTGAATCTGGGGAGACTGCTGAGGGGCAGAGACCTTGGCTGCAGAAAGAAAGACAGACCTGAGAGTTAGCCTCTGCACCTCTGGTGGGAGAAGACAAGAGAAAAATGAGTTATAAAGCAAATAACTTTCAAATTTAAAGAATACCATATGTGCAAATCACTAATGCTTTTTAACCCTGGAAGTGTTGGTAAGGGGATGGAGAATGTTTTCTCTCCTTCCAGGAGTCTGTAGGCTTTCATATCTCACTCCTTTCAGCAATATGCAATATAGGAGTGTTGTAGAAGTGAAAAGGGGCTGCCCACGTGAGATGATCCAAGATGTGACACCAACTCTGATCTAGACATGGGTCACATCGAGCCCAGAAATATCCTCATTGACAACACCTTGGCATTTGTCAACATCCTGATTCTTGTCATCATTTCAGGTTGTCACATTCAGAAGATGCAGTTTTAAGTCTGCAGCTCTGGTTTTTGGGTATCTGAGAAAGGCTGTATCTCAGCTTGGTGGACCAAGGACATTTCTGAGCTCACAGATGTGCAGGTAAATTCTTCAGCTGTGTCACAACCTCTTACCAGAGTAGAATTTGGGGGATCCAGCTAGTTGTCTTTGCATTTACTTTTATGGTAAGAACAGCAGTCACACAGCATGGAAGACAGCTGTTGCTGATGTCAACCAAAACCTCAATTCAGATGTTTGAGAGAACAGGAGTCCAAAGTATGTCATGGAGCACACCCACCTTCCCATCTAACAAGCCTATGCAATCCTGCTAATGATTTGAGACAGGCTGAATCATGTCCTCAAAGTTCAAGACTCTGACTTGAATTAAGAGTCAAGGTTTTATGTAAAGCTAACATAATGATGAATTAGCTTCTTTTGGATTAATCAAATATTAAGGCAATTCCTCTTTCATTCAAGTCCATTTGAAGACTAGGTAAAAGATTAATGCATCTTTGTCTCTGACCAGTCTTAGCCTTTAAAAACCATCACTGGTTCAGGCTGGTCAGCTGAAGTGTCATGAGGAGATGTGCTGTAATGAAAATTTTTTCTTTTTTCCAGAAAATATAAAAAGCCAGCTCTTTCTAGTGATGCCAGTCAATAAGCTTATGAGGCAATCTGTAGTTTACTTTTCCATTAGCAGGCATGTAAGATCCTGTTGTGGACATTCCCTGTCTTTTTACAATAAAAACTCACCTCTCTTACAGCAGCAAAAATCAAACTAAAGGAAGGTTCACTAGCTCCAGCCCAGGCAAAATGCCCTACCTTCAGTGAGGGGTTCATGGATTTTGTGTTACAAGCTTTTAACAAAATCCTGTTTCACACGAATGAGCTCTTTTACTTTCAGAAAAAGATAGTCCTCTATGGATGCTTTCAATCAGAGCTTTTAAACTCTAAAGTCCCTATTTTCTCCCCTAGTCACTGCTATGCTGAGCTACCCACCACCTGTCTACTGTGATTGTAGGAGGGATCACTGGAAGTGGCACATTTTTGAAGTAAGAGCAAGAGAGATGCTAAAGATTTTTGTGAATTAGATAAGGAATACGAAATGGAAGATCCTATCAATGAGATCAAAGAAAACTGTAGAAGTGGAACATACATGTCTGTGTTCTGCCTAGTAATTCAACCTTAACACACATGAATATAAATTTTAATAAACAATTAATTTAATTAAAAAAATTTAAATAAAATTTTGAGGGTACTTTGTACAAAGCATGTAGCTAAGCCTTTGCTATGCTAGAAGACTGCACTGAACTTCCAGAATGAACTAAATGTGAACACTGGCTTACTCCTAAGTGAGGTATACAACAATGAACAGTGTTTATAGATGCCAGACTAATGGTGTTGGGGGCTTTCAGAGCTCCAAAAAGTAAAGGTAGAGCACCATATTATATTCATTTCGCCCCTGCCTGAAGTACAAATAGAAAAATGTGTCTTCTTCCACTGCAAACTGAAAACATTCAGGGCTGCTCTTTTAACATTTTCAAATCTGACCTATGTTCCAAAAGTCTCATCAATTCCCCTGAGATCTAATACCCCTAAAACATTGCTGCAGTCGTCAGTCAAAGATGTGGCCTCTAAAGTGCTAATTCTGATAACTGTTTAGAGACATATTACTCTGTTAGCATATCACAACTGCTTGTCACACATGCTGGTTTATATGCTAAAATAAATATGAAGAAGGACATTTTGCTTTATTTCCTTACCTCCCCCTCAAGGAGTGACAGACATCTCGTACTCATGGCATTGCACATCCATTGGAAATCATCACGCAGAGATGGCAGCAGTATATACAGTCCCTTCCTATTTCCATTTAAGGTCATCATATTAAAAGTTTGCTGTAGCAAGATGATCTTACAGCAAAAACAAACAAACAAAAAAAAGAAACACATTGAGTAGGAATATGTACTATTTTTTGTCAGTGCACAGCTCAACTTATTTTGAAGATTTTAATTTCATGAGGAAGAATGTTAAAGCTTCCTTATTCCATCAGATTTTTACTGCTAGAATAAACAAGAGAGAGAGGTCTTGCAGCAATCATTCTTGACAGCAGTGCACTGTAAAAATGATAATAATATTTAGAAACTGGTAATGCCAATATCCTTTTTATACTTTACAATGGGAACACCACAAATACATCTGCCTCTCTTAATAGCAATGCTAGTGAACCAAAGCAAGCGACTGAAGTGTAGCATTCTGGAGATCACTACAGTGAGTTAAGCATTATAAATTCAATTCTGTTTTCCTTCTGTTATTTTCTCTATCAAAAATATTTTTTCAAGTTTTTAAATGGGTAACATAGCAGTTTAGTTAACTTTATTTTCCTTTTTCGTTGCAGAACTAGCTCTTGCAGACTGCACTGCCTAACCCAATGTCGTCAGCAAATTATCTCAAGTACATCTTGAGCAGTTCTGCATATTTCAGCACAAGTTTTCTTTGAAAAGATGACTTACGTAGATCCATCTGCAAGAAGAAGCTCATTTGGTGAGTTTGACTTCAACAGACTTCAACAAATGTCTTGCAAAATAGAGGCAGACTGAACCTGAAGTAATTTCCTTTTTGAATGCTGCTAGATGATTGTTATTGAGGAGAGAAGGAAGGAGGGGTAAAGCATGCCTGGAAAACATTATTGCTGGTCACTAGCCTGTACTGCTTTGAGAAGAATTGTTCACTCACTTGAGCAGATATTTTTCTCCAAGTATTCCAGAGATCATACAGATTTAAAGCACTTCCACAGCAAGTTTTTGGCTCTGTTTAGCCATCTCCATTTTTTCAATGTAACACTCAAACTGCTACAGAGACCACAAATTATTCATAGTTTTGAGCAGTTGAAGAGTAATTACTTGAGATTTAATTCCTTAAGTGAACTGCCTACTATTCTTTGCCTCTGTAGCAACCACTGTGTTTTCAATCCAGAACATTGAGAAATCATGAACTAGGTCTGATGTTTGATGACATTAATTTGATTTTCATGGCAGCTGGTTTTTTTTTGCGGGGGCGGGGGGCAACTTAGAGTGTGGAGGTGTTCCTTTTCTTTCCTTTTTTTTTTAAGAAAGAAAGTTAAGATTTTCACAAAATCACTTGCTTTGGTGATTGGCAGTTTTAGTAAATTTTAGTAATCTTTTCACTGCCAGCAGTGCAGGTGGCATCTCAGCACATCAGAGTAGAGGGGCAGAATCACCTCCCTCAACCTCTTGATGCAGCCCAAGATATGGTTAGCATTCTATTGTTGTAGTCACTAATACAGTGACTACAACAGTACTCAATAAAATCAATAAAATAAGATAGTATTATTTTAGTATTACTAAAACAGTAAGATATTACTATATTAGTAATTGTTTCTGGCTTCACTGCTTCCCATTTGAATGCCAGAATAAATACCCAGAGATGCCAAATAACTGCAGGAGTGATACTGATCGATCCTGACCATGGTTGTGCCAGGCTGTGCTAAACCAAGGCCATTGTGTGGCTTCAGCCCACTTTTGGCTCGACCCCATGGGTGCTCAACACAGATGAGGGGCTCTGTCTGTGTAGCTGTTCCTGGGAAAGGATAGAAATAAGCATTACTGCTTCCTTGCCTTCCCTCCACCACAAACAGCCTGGCAGTCATCTGAGTAGCAGGGACTTGTCATGCCTGCCTTCATCAATAACGAAATTAAAATCTTGATTGCCATGAAAAAAGCTTTTTTTTTTTTGCATTTTTGCTAGGCTGTAACAAGCATTTCAACTGTTCATTTGTGTTAATGTTGCAAGATAGGGTGTAACCTGTAGACTAACTAATTAAATGCTTTTTGATTTTGAGTGAAGTGTTTGGTACAGTCTAGACAACAGAGTCTAATTAGCGCTGGATGTTTAATGGAACTAAAGACCCATGAAAAGCAAAAGGTGCTGAAATAAAAAGTCAGTGAGAGAGACGTGAAGATAAATGAGAGTGAAATAAGGAAAACAAAATAACCCTTTGCTGGGCTAGAAATACCATTCCCTCAGAAAAAACCCCCATATTAATTATGAAAATTTGAAAAAATCCAATCAACTCCAATGTCCAGCTGTTTAGGGTAATATAATGGAAAGCTATCCAAAACACATTATGTCAGCAAGCAACAAATTAAGGCATTTCATGCTATCTCACTGCATTTCATTTCTTCCAGGCAACAAATTCACCCCAGTATTTTTACAATAGAATAAAAACTCTGTGTGTATTGCTTTGTGAGCTATGATTCACAGCCTCTCAGCAGGAAATTAAATGTTTGCCTTAGCAGCACCTTCTTCTGTCTGTAAATGTAGCCAATTTGTGGTTTTCCTCAGCAGAGAAAAATGTGGATGCAACTTTCGATTAGTATGCAGTTAAGTCCATAAATAAAAAAAAAACCTCAATAGATTGGTCAGCTTTAAACCAATAAACTTTTTTTCAATGCATGTGTTCTCTCTAAGAAGAGATTAAACTGAATGGTTGAAGAATAACAAAGCTAGATTGCACCCCCAGCTCTGCACTAATTCCCTGGTACTATCATCTGTTGAAGAGCTGGAAGCAAGCTGTACCAAATCAATGCCAAAAGCAATGTCCCATTTAGTTTTTCAGCACCTCTCATTCCCAGGAACCACCTTGTTTTGCAAAGGGGAGTTAGTTTTGGTTTTAGGTTTGGTGGCACACCTGGCTTTCCTCTCTTTTCCTTTAGGGCTTTTCAGTGTATTTTCAGTTTATTCTGAAGGAAAGAAGGTGAACAATGGAGCCAGGAAGCCAGTAATACACTGTACATATACTACTAACACTAGTTCCTGAATAGGATGATTTTAAAAAAAAACAAAACACAACAAAAAACCTGCCAAAACACAAACAAACAAACTAAAAGAAAACAAACACCCACAGCAACTGCAGTACAAAACCAGATGCCTTAATCCTGCAGCAGCATGTCAGTAAATTTATAATGTAGCCCTTGCTTTCTAAGAAATAATATTTGCCTAGTGATGTACAGCATCCCTGCCTGGTGGATGCAGTAGGGCAAGGATCCCTCCAAGGTCAAAGCTTCCTGAGGAGGGATGTGTGCCCTGTGTCTGTGGCAGACTGCTGGGAGCAGAGCTGTGCTATGGGTCAGTGCAATGCAGAAGTGGCACCTGGCCCCTGTCAGACATGAAGAACAGTAGCTTCACACTACTGTTCAGCTGTCATGGGGCAGGAATAAAAATGGCTCAGTGGTTTTGGAAACCCCTCCTGCCTCTGAGCTCTGTGGCTTTTCTCCTCACACCTCACTGCCCACATAGTGTCAGACAATGTTTGCCTTCTACATGAAGCCACTGTATCCTCTGCCTTCTCTTCAAAACATGGAAACCAGGATAGTGTATTCCCGAGCTGGGCTCCTGTGCAGCAGTGAGGCACATGTCCTGGGAGAGGCTCCAGTAACTCATGGCCGTGGCTGTTAGGCAGGGCTTGCTCACTATCCTCAGGATGAACTTTGATAAACTTGGCAGAGATTAGCAAAAGCTTGGTGGGCATCACAGTGCAGCCTTGGAGCACAGGAGCTGTTTTCCTTCTGGTAAAAAATAAACATTATTAAATAAATTAAAAAATATATGTTACAGATATACATCAATGTACTTCATCTGCATGCTGGAGTTCATGCCAGGGGATCAGAATCAACCTGGTCCAAAGCAACCTTCCTGACTTGGGTATAGCCTGAAAATCAGATATTTAACACTGAGTGTTTCTCACTACCAATATCTTTCTGTCTTTCTATTACTATTTTCTAATGCAGCTGTAGCCACATTGCTGAAATGACAGGTTAAATGCTTTCACCTTCTCTACTTGTCAGTCCTGAAGCTACTGCTATTGCTGAGAAAAGGAAAGAACTGACTCAGCAGTCACAGCAGCAGGGTTTCATACAGATCAGCACAGCACACAAGGTGGCACCATATGTTCCTGCCCTTCAGCATCTAACAAATATCAACTAATTCCAGCAGGCACCAACACAGAAGCAAATACTAATTAGAGATTTGGAGAAAGTGGTGGTATTAGCAGTCTAAATATTGGGGGAAATTCATGCTATGCTTAGAGGCACTTGAAGGAGGACAAACTGAAGGTCATTTGCATATTTGCATTTAAAAATCTGTGGTAGCAGTCAGCCACCCCCCATTCCCCACAACATGCTGAACCAGAGTTAGCTTGGTCAGAGGAGATTTGGAAAACAGGCTTAGAAGCTCATATTGGGTACAATGAAGAACAGGCTCTTGTGTGGCTGACTAAGAGGAAGAAAACACTGAGCTAAAGGAAAGATACCTTCACCCTGGAGTTTTGAGAATATCACAGAGCACCTTGGTCCTGCTTATGCATAACTGAGTAACAGAATAACAATCAATCATTTCTCCAAAAGTACAAATTTATGTAATTACAATTATTTTCAGGGATCTATCCCTAGTTACATACAATACCTTTTACTTGAATTTACTGCAGTCTTTATAAGGCATTTATTCTCTGTGGCTGGGAAGCTTGCATGGTGACAAGGAAGAGGGGGCTTAAGGGCTCTTATTCCATTGGTAGTGACAAAGCAGAGATACATCTTATTTTCTTTGTTTTTTTAATGGGATATTTGTTATATCTACTAAAAAAACCCTGCTGTTTTCTTAGAAGTCTTTTAAGTACTGTGACTTGATGACAGGAGTCTACTGCCAGCAAGGGAGTGGAAGTTACATGTAGGGGCTCTGTTAAAGTGAGCCCTAGCAGAGGATTGAAACACTGTAAGATCAAAGCTCAGCCTTAAGAGTTTGTGCACCAAGCTCTTTCAAATATTCCAGTCCAGAGGATTAGAATATCAGCAGCAGTGACATAGTCTTCAATCGGTGCAGCTGATTAAAAAAAAACCAAACAAACAAACCCCAAAACAAAACAAAAAACAAAACAAAAAAACAAGGAAAAACCCCCAAACAAACAAACCAAAACAACCCAACCCCACCCAAACAAAAAACCCCACCAAAACCAACAAAAATAATCAAACCCAACACAGATTTAAATGTAGGTCTATATTTTGAAAGGCAAAAAGAGGAAGCAGGGCCAGAGTGCCTAAAGCCATGGAAAAGTAGCTTTCATAACACTAACTACAACTTCACAAAGCCACTGACTCCTGTGAAATCCCACCCCACCATCTACAACCTGTTATTTCTACTGCAATGTATGCTGGCAACCAGAACTATTTGCACAGAAAAAAATAGAGTAAGGAGTACTTACTAAGTTTTCAGGTGTATTTTCACAGAATTTAGAGGTTTTCTTTTCCTCCAGTGCCAGTGTAAACAAAGTCTCTGGAGATCAACATCCCAAGTATTTATTTGGGAGCAGAGGAAAATCATACCACTGGTGTCTTGTCCTTGTCCATCAACTATTCTTTGTTTTCCAAGGTGGGTTAGTGCAGTCCTTTGTTTTTCTGTTTTGTTTTGGTTTCAATTTCTTTCTTTGTAGAAACTTTGTTAATGCTGGAGGTGAAATGACAAAGAGCTGGTTCAAACTTAGAAGGTGAGAAATGTGGAAAGCTTTACCCCAAGGCTAGTTTTCATAACTGATTAAGTAGAAACAGTTGGAGCAACAAGACTGCATGTCATCTGCAAGGCCTGCATGTCATCTGCAAGGCCTGCATGTCATCTGCTACTCACACAGATTAGTGCTGAGAATGAAGAAATTAAATTGATGGAGCTCAGAAAGGTAGAAAGTATCCTGGAACACTGCTCATGGAATTATCTGAAATGAAACTCCTCAAACATAAACTAATATGTGATGTTGGGTGTTTCTGAAGTCCCAGCTGTTTCTTTACGAGGAGGAAAGCAAGGGGAGGGAGACTTCAGCGTTGCTGTTTGTGCTTAACTTGCTGCAGCAATATCAGATCTCCAAAATGAAATCACAGCCCTGAAGTATGGCCTTTTCACTGTCCATCAGTTCACATTCCTTGGAAGACTGTGAGTGGCACAAGGTCACACAACTTCAAAAAGCATACAAAAAGCCCATTAAATGCTTACAAGAGAGAAAGCACTGAGGTTTGGGAGTGAAACTTTTGCACCAAGGACATTCACAAGAACAAGCCACCTCCTAATCCTGAAAAATTGAAAGGCATGTGAGACACGGCTTCAGGAGGGTTTAGTGGTTAAACAAAAATGCAGACAAAATATCAAAAAAAATTGTCATTATACCCATAATTGACTATAGTTTCCAGTGCATTTTTTTCCTCTCTCCTTGCCTTTCTCAGCGTAATGGCTTCTTGAAGAATTTACTATCAAATCATCTGCCTTAAAGGCATATATGGCCTGACTTTGTGCCATTGTCACCATCAGCAGTTTTCCTGTTCACCCTAACAGTCCAGCACTGACTTTCTTCTAGCTCGGGTCTTTCCTTTAATCTAAGGACTCTAAAGTTCCCTGCACTAAGCTTTGCTGGACTACTGAAAGAGCAGGTAATATTCAGGTAATTTACTGACTTCAACCCTAAGGCCTGAAAGAAAAGACAATACTCAGGGGATGGCCAGAGCCTGCTTTACATTCCTAAGACCATTTTATTCATGACCTAGACCAAAGAAAAATCTGAATCCTTATTAGAAGGTTAAGTGCATAGACTTAGAGGGATCTGAGAAGTTCTGTGTGTCATATGAAAAAAAACAAACCCCAAGACTAGCAGACAGTAATGGATGCTACCCATGCAGTACAAACCAATAAGTACCCTTGCAGTCACATATTTTCGTGTTCTAAAGACCAAAAAAAAACCCCTCATTGGGTGTGTAAAAAAATCCTAGCCTCCAAGTCTGGCCTCCAGGTATGTTTCATCCCTAGTGGAAGACAATGGAGAAGCCTGAACTGTCAAAAGCCTTTTAAACAATGAATGAAAAAAATTCATTTCTCTGGAAATCCTGCTGTCAGGAAAGTGAAATTCAATAGTAGAAAGTAAATGTTTTGGGGTTTTTTTTCTGAAAAAACAGATCCTTTTTGCTAGAAACACTAAAATGCTTAATCCTAATAAGATATGACTCTATGATATTTGGTAAATATGTGATATGGAAAGAAATTACATTAGTCCTTTACTTGTCCATCAAAATTCTTATGACACTCTTCAGGTTTTGAAAGAGTCTCATGGGAGAGTTTGGTAGAAAGGAGGATGATGCTTTTGTGATCCAACTGACAGCTGGAAAGGCAGCAGCAATTTTCCTGTTGAATTCAGGCTGCTGTATGATAAACGCTATTTTAAATTGAAACCTTGGTATATGAATGTAAACTGTGCGCAACAAGAAAAGCATTGCTGACCAAAGGACACGTGCTAGGCAGCACAGGTTATCAAAACAATATCACCCCTGTCCTTCTGTTTTTAGCAATTCTGTATGTAACTACAAATCAAAGGAAAGGTTTGATTAATCTTATTTTGTGAACAAGTTGTAATTTGTGTCTGTAGAGTCCAATGGATTTTGGAATTGAGATTTGTAGCTAAATCAGAACAGTGGGTGCTCAGCTCTGTGCAGTGGCACTTGGGAAGCACCCGTGTTTTGTTTCCTCTTGGTTGGTCCAGGACTTTGAGGTTTGTAGCTCACTACAGAATGACACTGAGATGACCAAAACATTTGCCATATTCAGAAATAAACACACAGGCCAATTTTTTGACCTCTTGTCTGGAGAAAGAGGTAAATGAAACTTTTCCACACTCTGTGTAGTTCTGGGAGGCGCTGGGGTTTTAATCACCTCTGTAAGGACCTCAATCAATACATTGCAAGACAAAGGCAAAAAGGGAGCAAAAACCAAACAACCATCTAGCACAGAAAGCCCTGCTGAGGCTGCACTCAAAGTGCTTTTACAACATAAATAACAAAAGCAATTTTACAGCTTGGTGACTGAAGTGACAGAGCTGTATGGAGCAATTATTAAAGCAGACAAGAAGCAGATTTTCCCATGGGGGTCAGCCTACACCCATCACTGGGGCTGTGCAAAGTTGTGGGGTGGAGGAGGGGACAGAGCACTTTACACCTGGCAGCAGGTTCTGGTAAAAGGAGGGCTCCTGATCTTCAGAGTGAGCCGTAACCCCTCTTCACGGTCTTTAAAGTTAGGGAACGCTGAGGGAATTAGTGAAAATCTAATAATTTGCTAAACCTTGCCTATTTGCAATGCTTATCAAGGATTGTTTATTTTCAGGCAGAAAATTATTGATTCAGGAGGATTAGCTGGGGCTGGGAAGTCAATGCCAGACTATGGAACTAGAGACAAAACCTGAATATAGCAGGATCTGAAGAAAGTCAGATTGGCAGAAACTATAAAAGAGTGACAGGGTAAGAGAGTAGAGAGGGAGCAGATTGCCCTAGAGGAGAGGGAAAAGCCTGGCAAGGATACAGATGCTGGGAAACTGGGGACAATCAGCAAAGCAGGGCTAATAGGATCCTGTCTGGACCTTCTAGGCTTCTCCTAGCACAAAGAGATGAGGGCATGGCTGAGAGGTGTGAGGTGCTGCAGGGCAGAAGGAGCAGCAGGACAGGTGTGATGGGGACAGATTGCCACTCTGGCCAGGGTCTGCAGACCCCAGCAGTCCCCAGAGTCCAGTCCAGGAGACTGGGATGGGCTGGGGAGTGGTGATGGGGATGGACACTGGCTGAAAACGTGGTGTGTGGGAACAGGGACAAGGAGAAAAGGTCTGCTTTGCAACCAGAGTTGCTCCTACAACACTCATATAAAGCAAATCTATTTTGTCTAAGTGGCTTACATTTTCACTTTTCAAACGAGGAATCCAAACTATTCTGACCTGTTTGCCATGTTTCAGGTTAGCATAAAATGTACAAATCTTATATGCATAAAAGATAAAGGACTAGCATAATTTAATACCTAAAATACAGCTTTCTATCATAGCTCTCTGTATTTCTGTTCAAGATCTGGAAGGAAAAAAAAATCACTTCTTTGTTTTAAGCTGGTTTGTTTACCTTCTAAGGATTTCCTTCAGAATAAGCCATTATGACCTACCTGCCCACAGATCTCCGTAATCTGAAATGGATTAGCTTTCCACCTGTCATTATGCCATCATTTACTAAATTTACTAGAAAATTTTAAAAGCAGAGAAAAGGGAAATGGTAAATAGAAAACCTCCAAGCTCCTTTTCTGGATTAACAGATATTGGGGAAAGTTTGATGGAAAATGAACATCAGACACAGTTGCTCTATTAACATGGTTTTCATTCTGTGCAAACTTTGTTAAATTTATTCTGTTTGTGAAGGTCCAGCTACAGATGTATACTCCTAGCAGCTAAATGAGTAATTATAAGCAAAATAAATAGTACACAAGCTTGGGAATGGCAACCAGGTCATAGGAACAGAAATTGATAAGAAGGACTGCAAACCCTTCAGCCTGGCACAAAGGAGGCTTCTCTGATGAGTATGACAAGAAGGGTCATGGGTGCAGTAAGCTGGATCCAGGCTGCCTGTCTCTGTTTTGCAGAAACGTGAAGTAGCTTGTCAGATGGAAAGCATGAGGAAACAGTATGACCACTACTCTACTTCAAAGACAACTCTAAGGGAAAACCACTCCTCATGCAACCAACACATTCAGCTCTTGGCTTATAAATACAAAGTGCAAAGCAGCTGTATGGGATCTCACATACCACAATGGGTTAACAAATTTTACTTGCCCTGGAGGAAACTACATTCTTCAGGGTTGGTCCTACCAGGGGTATAAGCTCCAGTATAAAGTACAGCATTTATACAGCACCACAACATGGAGATCTTGCTCTGAAATGCAGAGAAAGCATTAATTAAAACATAAAGTGCCTGTACAGTCATTTTCTCAGGGTCACAAACAATTGCTTTGCTTGACATGAGGATTTAATGTAATGACTCAAATCCAGAGAAACAAAAGAATTGGAGGCTACAAAGCATTAGTGTTGGAATCTCTCTCTGAAAAAAATTCGTGATCCTGTTTTTGCTTTTCAGCAATGGCTTTTGATTAATTCATTACAGTTTCAATTTTTTTTTTCTTTTCCAATAATGACAATAATTTTACCTCAACAGGGCTGATATCCAGAGAGGTGTGGCATGGGCTGTGTTGTCCTTAACTGGTGGAGAAGGAGATGGGCTGAGCTTTCAGTGGCCCTGCCATCCCCATCTGAGTAGGGTCCAGCCCTCCTGCCCCACTCCCCTCCTCCATGCCTGCCCTTCTCCCCTCAGCCTCACCAAACCATCTTCATCTACCATTTCAAATAGCAGCAGGTGCTGCAGCTTAGGCTTGCAATTAAATTGCAGGCTGAGGTCTTTAGTGAAAATTGCCATGAGATTACAAATGATCCCAAGCAATCAAATAAAACAGGACATCTCTAGCACCAGAGGGCTGCTGCTGCTTGTTGGTGTGTCAGGGAAATTGTTCAAGTAGTTATCAGCTGTGATACCATTTACCTGTTTTGATTCAAGGAGATGATACCTCCACAGGCAGGAATCTTGGTGATATGGAGATACCCAAGCACATGGAAAGGCACCCAAAATCAATGCTCAACCCCCCAGGTTCACAGCTTTCTCAGGAAAAATTTGGTGCTTAAGTGCTTCTGGAAAATCCCCAAGAAGCAAAGCTTTACGGGTAAGCATGGCCCGATTTCCACTCATATCAAAGAGCTAAATATCTTTGAGGATCTGCTTCTAACTGCTTTATAACTCCAGATTCCAGCATAAGATGGAGCCAGATCCTAAGTTTGCACTGCTCTGTGTTTTCTTTAGCTATGAGCAGCTGCTTTACTGGTGTACAGAGGAGCGCTAGCAGGCAAACTCCAGACTGATTCCCATATGCCCAAATGTTACAAAGACCACACTTGGATTGACTGGCACACTGCTCTTGTCCTCACAATTTTTTGTCATAGAATTTGGAGAGTTTGAAATAATCACACTCTGTCACATCTGCACTTGAAGGGAAATACCTAAAACTATTTTTTATATTCTAAAAGAATTGAAACTAACAAGTTGCTACTTCGCAGCTGGAATTAATGGATCTGCACCCCACATGTCTTCTACCAGCCAAGGAGCTCTCCCATAATGCACAAAACCATGGAAATGAGGCTGGGGTTGCATAGGGACACTAAAATAAAAGCACAAGCAGCTCTGTGAGAACATGGCCTGTTCTAGGGATATTGCGTTAGTAAATGGGATCTGCAACCCAAATAAAATATCTGAGTAGACTGAAGCAAGAATGAAACATGGTAAAAACTCCACTTTTGTCCCAGGGGACAAAATGTGATTTGTTAACACCCACAGGAGCTGCTCACGGCAGAAATATGTCAATGAGTATTGCTCGTATGGAAAGGCAGCAGAACTCCTGTTTCAGCAAAATCATTTGAGAACAGGGTTTATCATAAGCTGCTGATGTTACACAGTATCATATCCAAGGCACTGAAAGACATCAATTTTTTTTTTTAGAACAACTGCCAGAGATGTACCTGATGGGTCAATGGCCTTGCTACGTGGGGGGAAAAATTCATGGGCATCTTTTGTCAGGAATGCATAAGTAATTATTTGCACTTGTTCATTCTGGAAGAGAGAAATTGTTTGCATGTGAACAATAATAAATTAGGCACCTTAAATAGTTGATCCTCTGCTGTCAGAAAAATGTCAATACAAAGGCAGTTTCCAGTAGCTAAGATTTGTAATAGAAATTCATGCCCTTTGTGGAAAGGGCATTGGATTTAAGGATCTCATTGTTTTCTGTAGTGGAAAAATAAATAAGACCGTTGTCTATTTAGGTGAATCTATACGCTTGATAAAAACTTCATAGGATTTTCAGCTGGCTATTAGATTTAGAATGAACCCATTTAACCATTGTTATTCTTCCCCTTATTCTTATGTGAAATGCTGGATTTTGCTAATGCACATGGCTGGTTAATGGGGTCAGCGCAGTATTGAAAGAATAATTGTCAGAAAGAGGGTAAATTGTTTTCTCTGCCATTTATTGTTACCATTATGGTTTTGAGATGTATATCAAACAAAGTTACCTAAATTGCCTCAGAGAACCTCATTGCAAAGTGATAGATTCCAACAATTTAGCTGAAAGGACAGGTTGCCTTATGGTCCTAACACACTGCTCTGTGAGCTCCCCCTTCCCAGTTCAACAGACATTTTGGTTTAGTTTCTGAGTAAAGAGTTACAGTTGTGCTACTTCACCTTCATTACATCAGTGTGACTATAACTACTTCAAGCAGACTTCCTATATATTTTAAAAAATTTCCCAGGGCAAGAATTATTATGCAGATTCTAATCATGATTTTCACGAAATACTTGATAGTAACCCTTGATGCCCGAAAGATAGGCTGGAAATAAATCCCCATAGACCGATGTCTATAGAGCAAGTATTTGTTTATTGCAGCGCTGGTGGTGAGGGGGATATTTCCCCCTAACTCACCCACCCTTGTCAAGTGCGGTGCCATATTTATACAGTAAAATTTCGCTAAAGGTTGCTGTGTCATTACAGCATCATCACACACGCGCCGGAACTAATTTACATAGCATGATCTCATGGGTATTAGATAATTCTTTGCACTGCGCATGCACCGCCCCAATTCGGGGGTCTTCGGGGGTCTTTGATGAAGGCTTCTAAAGTCTTCTTCACACTTGAACTTTTCAACTTTGTCTTCAAGGCATGCGCAGTTATGATGCTCTTCGGTCTGTCTGGTCTTAGCCGGTCTAAATTCTTTGTTTTGTGGATAATTGGCTTTGGCTTGCCAATTTCTCATTAGTACTACACTTACTTATCTCTAAAGCTATACACCTGGTAAGTTATCTCTTTCTTTTTTTTTTTTTCCCTTTCTTTATTCTGCACATAAGCAACTAGTTAGCTACATACTAGCTATTACATTGTATAAAAAGTTATTCATATTAGATTATATGGGTATCAAAAGTTATAAGCATCAAGTTATAGGTGTAGAAGCTATGATTCAGGCTATATAAGTAAAAGCTATGATTCAGACTACATAAGTGTAGAAAGCCATGTTTAAGGTTATATTGATATTCTTTAAGTCACATTGATAAAAGGTCATGATTTGGGTTATATTGATATTAAGGTTACATAGAAATCTTATAACCCAAGCTATATAAGCACTTTGTTGGTGTGACTTGAGTTACACAGACATCACCCTTATGAAGAAGGTACCATGTAAAACTGAATGAAAAGATAGGCACAGGACTCGATCGAGTCCTGCAGTAAAAACTTAGAGAATATTTCTTCTGGAATGCAGTTATGTAAAAATGACTTCTGATTTCCAACTGAATGGCTTCTTACAATATCCAGTCATATCTGCTTAGTTGTTTGACAGAAATTACTTTTATTGCCTCTTCCCCTTGAGATACAGTACATACCAATGCCATTTTTAAAGTATCCTTTCAGTACAGAACCACCTCTTGCAGACAGAAAGAGACAAAGACTACAGCAAGGCCTTTCAGCTCTCCTCTCCTCTTGCCTGGGCTCACACACTAAAAGGATGGCCTTTCTGTAACATTTTTTGTTGCTGTTGTACAATTTGTAATTTATTGCAAGTATCCAGAGAGGTAAATTGACAGGCAGCTGCATGTTAGGGTGATATTTCTTTCCTGACAACACTAGATGGACCCAGACATAGGAAACAATGTGGTATCATGAGATATTTTTGCTGAATGTGACACTTTCAATTGAGCATCTTCAAGACTGCCTCAGCTTTAAATCTGAATTTTCCAGATATAACAAGGATTTGACATTGACCCTTCACCTGACAGTAATACATTTTTTATCTTTTAATAACATACAGTAATGCTGCTTTGTGCTTTCAGGTAGCTCTTTGAGTAAACAAATCATATTCATCGCCTAGAGACTAACATGCCTTTCCAGAGTCTATAAAGATGAGAGATAAGCTGAAAGGCAGGCTTGAAAAAGTTTTCAGCCATCTAACAGAATTTTTTTAGGAGCACACTGCTGCACCAGTTAGAAATTATTACTTAATTTTTTTTTAAGGTACAGCTGTTTATATGATTTCTTGAATTGATTTCTCAATACTGTTTGATCCAAATGTACTGAGGGTTTCAAACTGGGTATTTATGCCAGTTTCTCAGAAAAACAAATTTTATGAGCATATAATGTCTAGCTGCCTATGCTGAGCAAATTATTTTTGAACTCAAACTTCAATTTACACTTTCTTTAAAATTTCACATCACACTAGAAGCAATCCCCTCCAAATTCTGATTCGTTCTCTGGTCATCAACAGTTAGAATGAGAAAAGCAGTCCCACTTGTACCATCATGCCCACACCCCACGGCAGAAATGCTGAGGCCTGGATAGTGTTTGGCAGAAATGAGTCAGGGTGGAGAAGGTCAGTGTTACAGTGAAATAAATCTTTTAGACAGCGATGCTTTAAAACAGAAAATGAAGACTCTACCAATACAATTGAAGACTTTTGTTTAAAAGGCATTCTTGCAATGTCCAGGGGACATCAGCACTGCAGTGTGAGACCAGCACGGCATCACGTGCTGCATGTGTACCCCTGGGTCCTCCCAGCAGAGCACAGCACGGACTTTCTTCCAGACCCAATTTTGCACGACAGCTGCCACTTACAGGGAACTTCATTTGGCAGCTGGTGGTGGGAATGAAACGTGTCCACAACAGTAGGATGACAAAAAATTAATTAACTGTGGTTTAGCTTGGGAAATTAGCTGGATGAGGGGAAGCAGCAAGATTTGTCTGAAGTTTGAGGAATAGCCTCAGTGAAATATTTCAGAATGTAGAGGGGACACATGAAAATATTTGCCAACCAAGAAGTTTCCAAATATGTATTTGGAAGGTGAAGGCAGAAAGACACAAACACAGAGGATGCAACATCACCCACATATATGTTTCTAAATTCCTAATGAGACTTTTGAAGCTGTGTTCAAACTGGAAGGGAATATTTTTGTGTAGCACGGTGGAGAATAATTACTGACAGATTGAAGTGAATAGCACACGTATTGTACCATTTATTTTATCAATTGAATTCTATGATTTGTTCCTTATCCTACAGTCTCGTAATGGCATTAAGTGATGATTGTGTGCTAGCATGGGTAATCAGAATGAAAATTAGCCTTTTTCAGTTGAATTAATTGTCTCTATTTATTCTGCTTCCAATTCAGTTTTTAGCCATTATTTATGGACTATTTTAAAAAGATTGCATCTCTTCTGCAAAACCACTGTCTTCAGCAAAACCGCTGTCAGAAATAAGAGCAGTTTTACAAAAACTGAAATAATGCAGTGTTTCTCATTTCAGTTGGCTGTGCCTTCCATACTTAGTTTTTGGCTTGAAAAGAAAGCCATTATATTCAGATAATAGTTTTCCCAGCCAAAAGCATGCACTCATATGGAAAAGACTGACTGTTAGACTCTGGCAAAATCTGTAATCTACACACAATGACATTTTATAATAGCAGCCTAAGCTAAGTAAAGGCATTTTGTTTTTATTAAAAAAATTCCTGAGAAAACACAGGGCTGATGTCTCTGAATCCAGACCAGAAGCCTAGTACCCCACTGTGCTTTTGACAAGAGCTGATTTGTTCAGTTCCAGAAAAGACTGGGATGGTTGTATCAGTGTTTTTGCAATATGGCAAACATTGCTATCCAATATAGCTTTATCTTGCACAGGAGCTGAGTACCATAATTTGTGAAGTGCTTATTATTGATCAACTATAATAATTGCTAAATGACCCAAGGTTCACTTTGTTGCAATCAGACCTATGTAGAAAACCACACTGTTGCTTTCATTATGTATTTTGGGGCAAATTTTTCCTCTTGCTCCGCCTCTTGGCCCCCCCGGGCAGGCAGTAATCACAGGTCTGTGTAAAGCATCCTCTGAGAAACAAGATTTTCATGGCAAACACAAGTTAGAAGTGAATAGGATTATACAGGGGGCAGCATTCCCAGGTGTTTGATTCAGTCAGATTTTGGGTGACCCATACACTGGTGCTGCTGTTCCTGTCCCTGGGAGATTTTCTCAGAACTAAGGAGAGGTGAAAGGCTGTGTGCATAGCTGGTCTCTCTGTTGTGCTCTGCTGGTTAGAGAACAAGTTCAAATTGAAGGGTAATAGCATGAGTCGGAAGAGCCAGAGAAGCCAGACCACATCTCACAGGCATCCAGGGATGCCCAATGTTTGCTAAACATGACACTGGATCCCAGCAAGCAAAGCCAGTCTCTGCCATGCAGTCAGAGCAGCGACTCTCCCTACACAGACCATTTTCTTCCAGCCGTCCTTGGCCCATCCTCGGCCCATCCTCTCCACCTTTGAACTGACCAGCTGCCCACAACACCACTGTGGTGGCAATCCATAGGCTTTTCTTCTTCCCGTCCCTCACTTGTCCAAAATACAGCTGCACCCTGCCTGGGCTCCAGCAGATCTGGCTGGTATCTTTCCCAGCTCCCTCCTGCACTGGAAATGCTGTTCTCGAGCCCAGGTCCCTCCAAATGCTCTCTTCCTGTGTATCCCAGTCCATTGTCCCCATATGTGGATCCTGCCCAGCCCCAGGGGTCACCTTACCTGGGAGGGGACACAGAGCAGGGGCAACAGCCCTGCAAAACCCTGAACTCTACACATCCCATCCTGCTGCCTCTCATTTCTCCTCCTCGTGGTGTGACAGCATCTTCTTCATGCACCTGATGGGAAAAGGGTGGCTGCTTGTGAAAAGACAAAGTCTTAGGGAATTTTTCCTCTTCCACAAGATACACCTGCAGTGCCTCCACTCCTGTGGCCCAGTGGCATTTAATTCCCTGCCACAGCAAGCAAGGAAAACCCTCCCAAGTGAGCTGCCATGCTGATGCACAAAAGAGATACGTGGAGCACAGATTCTGGGAAAGGTTTTCCTGTGCCTTACATGGTGGTAGGAAGAGTTAATATAAAAAGTAGCTGAGTGTGTGAATCTTCTAAGTGACTCGATCGAAGTGGAAGTTTCTAGAGACCCATATTTTAGTTATACAGGAACTTTTTATGGGAAGTTTTACTACAGCACATACTAGTTACTGCATTACTCCCGTGTGCAGAGGACTAAAGGATTATGCTGTTGGGAAGATCTACAACTTCCCCTTGACTATGCAGTAAATCATCCCATGTAGGAGAAGAGGAGTCTGCAATTTCAGTCATTCTTGATGCCCTATAATGTACCAGCACAGCTTTTAATTGAAACTATAGAGCAGGAAGGGCTTTTATTTCACTCCAGAGCAGGATGGGTGGTAACGATGAGAAGGGAATGACTCTTTGCTTATTAATTTGCAATATTACCAGTACTCCTCCCATGAACAGCCATCTGGTGCCTGAGAACCACGGGGCTTATTATTACAGGGCACGTTCACTGCTGAGCCTGTCTACTGCAGATCCCACTCACAGAGACCTGGCAGTGAAGCTCAGAAATCTGGCATGCCCATGTCTCATGAGTCTTCGGAGAAAATGTGACACTTCACTGAAAACTCTGAGAAGGAATGAATGAATGAAAAAATCTGCTCCTGTGTCAGGTGCACTGCCTGCAGGGAGCAAGTGTCCCAAGGCATGGCACACCTGCAGAACAGCAACTGTGAGGCCAAAAGGAAGGGTGCTCTGCAAATCAATTTCTTTGCACCAGGGGGTGTTTGCATCTGCAGTGCTCTTTGGACAGATGTGGCCACATATCAGTGCACTGAAGGAAGCTGTAGATCTTACATGAAGAAACATTGCCAGTTAATTTGGTTTATAGCAGTGGAGGGTAGTGGTCTTTTCTTAAAGAAAAAGCCTGTAAAAATGAAAGGCTGTATCTTCACATTCAGTTCATAGCCCCTTGGAAAATCTCGGGGGTCAGAACCCTAGTCACAGTCAGAGAAGACAGTAGGACCACAAAAGGTACCTAAGTCACCTCCCACCAACTGCAAAGGACAAGAACCTCACTGGCATCACTTTGAGGAGGACAGATTCTGGTCTGCAGTCAGGGCCCAGTGCAGCAATGTCAGACTCTGGCTCTCAGTTTCTCACCACCAACAGAAGAGCCCTGGGGTCGGCACTCTCCTTGCCCTGGCTGCCAGACAAATTTGAGGCCAGTCACTCCTGGGCTGTCACAAGCCACAGGTCTGCTCCCGGTGTGACTGGAAACACATGGCCCATGGCTGGTAGTGTCCATATGTGAAGTGATGCCTGGGATAACATGGGTCCTCTGGGCAAGCAGGTGTCTCCTCAGGCATCGTTTCTAGCTGCTCTCTCCAGGTGCTGACAATGGGGCTGCCTGCTGCCTCATGGGCCCTTTTTGTGCCCCTCTTCTAAAGCAAATCCTGTTGCATACATCCCCAGGACAAAGCTTCATGGCAGTGCTCACTTAGATACTTTCCTCTAGTTCTGACAAATGCCATCCTACACAACACAGCCACAGAGGTAATTTCAGAGCCGCTGTCAGGCCTATCGCCTCCCCCCGTGCTACCTTCCCTTTTCTTGAGAGCAGCAAATGCAAGCAGCTTGTCTCCATGTCCATTGCCTCCTCAGCACCCTGTCCCCTCCAAAGCTATCATTGCTCCTTCAGTGGGATGCCATGTCTCTCATGATCAGTTAATTAGGCCAAACACTACCACTTCTGGTTGGATTTTTCAAACAGTCCAACGTCTCTTTTTCCCTGCTGTTTATGTTAGGGAGCAGCTCCCTGTAAATTCACAAACCATCACTTTTTCTCATTTTAAATGCATTCTTAAAAGCCTTTCTTTGGAACAATAGCTGCAAAAATGTGTCAAGAAGAGAATCAGTGCTGTGCCAACTAGCTCAAGCTTCTTTCGTGTTTCTGCCTCCTTGCCTCTCTTAGCCATGCTGCAAATTCTTTTACCAGGCTGAAGCCTACGGGACCACAGGCTCAGATCCACATTTTTTCCATGTTTTTACATTACCTGTAACAATCAGGTAGTAGACCAACAATAGTAGCTCAACAATAAAGCAATACATGCAACTCACACTGACTGAGAGCAAATGACAACCTTATTGCTTATAGTGCAAATATAAAGAAATCCCTTTAACAGCTACAGGAGAAATTTTAGGTTATTGCTTCCCATCAGTCCAGTGGGGAAATACAGCAAACCACCATTATTCACATATGCTTTGCCTTTTCCCCAGGTTAAATCACAAGGAGTAGAGTTTTCAAGCTTGAAATTTGCCCTCCAGGATGTTGTCAATGGCCAGTCACTGTCACTTTATATATTTTGAAGGGCATCTTGTTGCTCTGAGTTAAAACTCTCGCTAAACTCTGCATCCCCTTCAGCCATCCCCATTCCTACTACTGAAATACACTGAAATAGTGAAAGGCCTCAGATGCAATGCTGCCCAGGTCCAACACGAAACAAATCCCAAGAGGTTGTACTGTTCCCTGCAGAAGGCATATGAAGAGATTTTCTATTGTCCCTTAGGGCACAATCTGCTAAATACTTTCAAGTAGTTGTGATACTGGTGTCACAGCCTCATAGCCCCAGCCATATTTAGGTATGCTTCAGTTTTCTTTACCTAGAGAAAGTTTGCGTTGGTGACTACAGCCCACAGGCTACTTGTCAAAACTGGTTCATGCAGCATAACTAGACTACTGGAGAGAAAGAAGCTGCTTGCAGAAGAATCCTAAAAAGAGCAAGCAGTTGCATGTCAGACATAGAGCAAAACCAACTACTGGTCTTTTAAAAATGAGGGAAAGCTCTAGAAGTCAATGCAACTTCCATGGAGCGTGCTCTGACCCCATATTATAATTAAAAATATGCAAAAAAAAGTTTTCTAAAGGGATTTAACTGAAACAGTAGAATAAAGAATTAATTTCCAGAATTTCTTGAAAAAAATCTGTGAAGTGCTTGGGAACTCTAAAACCCAGTCAGAAATTGCGCTGCTAAAGACAAAATGGGAGGCAAAGGGCCTCTAAATTTACAGCTAGAATTGACTTTGAGTTCAAGCATATTAAAAAGGAAACAGTGATGTGATGCAATGACCTTGATTAGTCCTTTTTCTAGCCCTTTCGTAGGAGATATATTTAAAAAAGAAAATCCAGCAGTTCTTCCTTATATAAATTAATATTAAGTTCTGACATACATCCTGAACAACAGACGTGCATACTCAGTCTGAAGACAGCAACTCTAAGGAAGAGAAGTCTCATGAGACGTTGGACCACTGTGCTGTGTCCTTGGAGATCCTGGAAGAAAAAGCGCCACAGTCAGTAGGTGACACTAACACTCTGATAAAAAGTTCTTAACTGGTGCAAAGAGAGTTGCAGGTGCACAAGAGAATTAGGGGATACCAGCCTGAAATTGTTTTCTGTTTGCTCTGTCACAGGAGACTGCATTCCACATTATTCTTTCCAGGAGTGTCTTGCACCACAGAAACCAGAATTATATAAAATTTCTCATTATGTCTGCTTAATTAGGCAGAGAAGTACGTAAACTTATCAAAACACAAGCACAGTCTGACACTTTGATTACAAACCCCTTCAAACACTCAACCGTCTATCAAGTCCTGCTCACACTGTGACTGCAGCAAGATACAAAAATGCAGTTACCTGCTCCAAAACACATCAACCTTTCCACTTTTATCTTGACTCTCCCTTTGCTACAGGCCTCCATCAGGTCTTCTGAGTAGTGTTGGAATCAAGCAGCTTTAAACGAGTGTTTGAGGCTAAAGGAGTGTTCCCCAGGTCTCAGCTGGGGCAGTGGGGGTGGGTACAGCTTCCTCCTTCCGAGCAGCCTGTGCACAAGCCTTAGCCCAGATCGTCTCCTGTGGCTGAAAAATACAGAAAACTGTTTGCTACAGCAAGTGAGCAGAACTCTGCTACTATAATGAGGTGCATATGCAAGCCCCCAAGCCCTTACTCAGGGAGCATTAATTACACATTGTGAAAAATCAGCCAGCAAACTAGGAGGTGAGACACCCTGCTCTTGTGGGTTTACCTCAGTGCAGGACTGGGGGGAAAAAACATCCCATTTCCTTAGGCCAGCCTGGGATGCCTCCTGCAACCTTTTCTCCTGAAGGAGGAAACAGACAGTGCCTCTTGCTTGGCTGACCCAAGGCCAAGGGCACAGTCCAGGTGCACCAAGGCAGGAGGAGGGAGAAGGCAAGATCAGGGATACCACTGAGCACCCATATGCCAGTGGTTAACAAGGAGGGGCTGGTTCAATGACCCTGCCTGGATGAAAACTCCCAATAAAAAAAAAATCTGTGTGAGGAAAGTGCTGATGGGCATAAAATCATATGTCTGTAGGTTTTAAATGCATTTAATTTACAGTACATTGGCACCAAAACTGTTGAAACACACGATGTGAAAAGGAACCAAGTTTTAATATAGGTCTCATGAAATCCTGAGTTTCACTAAATGAAAATGCTTCACTTTGCAACCTCACTCTGGCACTCCCCTCTTGTCAGTCCATTGATCTGTGCAGTCCCTCAGTACCCTTAGGGAGGGAGCTACATTTGCTGTAGCTTTTTTACTTTTATTGGAGACTACCAGAGCTAGCAAGTAGCTGGAGGCAGTGTGACAGCTCCAAATATCTTGAATCCAATTAAACTAAAGATAAAACAATTTTTTCATTTGAATGCATTATCCTTTTTATAACTCCATGCACTGCAGAGCTTCCAGTTCATTATGTGTAACCATCAGATATTAAAGAAAAAACAAAACAAGAAGTCTGGAACTAGCAGACCTTTCCCACAGATGAAACTGCATTCTCACATACTAAAACAAGCAGCAGTGAAATATTTTGCTATTTGACATCATGAAATGCCAAAAATTTCTCCAAGGTACAGTAATTTCACTTCTCAGATTTACTGCCCAAGCCTCTCTTTGGATTATTTCCCCATCATTGAGAGTATGTTTACAAAGGCAGGTTGTTTGTGTTTCCCTCTCTCCCCAATAGCAAAAGACAGCAAATTTAATAAGACTGCAAGCTAGAAACTGGTCCGTGGCAAAGCTGAGCCTCAATCCAAGAAAATAATACAACTGCTGTACTGTAATCATGGCAAAGAAAAAACACCAGTTTCATCTCTTCTCCCCATACACACTGGATTCTTCATTTAATAAACCCTGACAAAATGCAGCTACAGAAAATATTTTGCTTTTCTGAGTCTGTACAATGAATGACTTTAACTCTTCTGGTAGTTTAAAAAGATAACAGGACTTCACATTGCCACCATCAGTATGCATATTTCAGAACGTTTTTAGATATGCCTGGGGACATCACTGCCGATGAACCATTTCACACCTCTCAGGGTCCTTCAGGGCTACTCCCCATCAGCCTGGCTGCCAGCGCTTCCAGCACACACTGCTCTGCTTGTTATAAGGCACAACTCACACCCTCCTGCTGCTCCAGCCAGCAGGAAAACAACTGGTCAGGAAGAAAAGGAGTAAGCTACACTCATTTCAGGAGAGATTTGAATAGTTTATTTTGCCCAATCAAGAGCCCTTCAGCATAATGACACATTCATATACACATATATGAACATTTTTTTCTGAAACATTAATGTATAATACATTTTAAATTTAAAATACCAGCTGCACAGGTATTTTTATTTACAAAAATATTCCATACTTAATTTTTTAACTTCATTATGATGACATAATTCAGTCCAACTACATGTAAGTAAAATAACTCTATGCAATCTAATATAGTTGAGTTTGTAACAGTACAGTTTGCAGTTCATATGAAACTATATTTGTAGACAGATGGATTTGCAACCCTACCTAAAAATGCATATTCCAGTAATCATCCTCAGAAGAGCTAGTGGGGCTCAGCAAGACTTAACTGAAGAATAAGTTGCAATGGACAGAAGGGAAAAAGAAAACACACATGTACACACTAACATATACAGAAACGAGAACTGCTACACATCAAGCATGCTTACCCAGGAGTGGGCAATGTTAGAAAAATTTACGGATGTATTTTTTTCCCCCATGGTGCTGGTACAATGAAACAGCAGCATAACTAGAAAGCAGCATGTTTTCCTAGTTCTAACCACTACAGATAGCAGAGCTCAGGTCTAAAATAACACAGTACTGCTTATTTACAATTCTGTTTTAAAAGGGAATATTTAAAACATGTTCCCACCCCTCTCCCTTTCCATCACCTGTTACTGGATGGTAGTGGTAATCCACATACAACTCCTTACATGTTTTCAACTGAAACAGTTTAACTTGTAGTTATTTGCCTTGTAATATGAAACTTAGGTACTAACAAAAAGAAATACAAGTGTCAAAGTAACCTACAGCTGTAGGTTAGTTTGAACATTTTTAGGTGCACATGGCGCTTAGAAATTTCTAGGCGCAGATGGGAATACTAAAAGAAATACTGATTGACATCTTTCATTTGATTGTTTGGTGTTTCTGCCTCATTTCCCTTCCTTTTTTTCACTTTTTAAAAATGAAGGCCCACATCTTTAAGTCTAAACTTTGTAAGGTGTAAAAATACCCAGCAACAGTACACTCATCGGACTTCAAACAGTAATAAGGTATCAGTAATAAGGATATATAGCACATCTTTATAATGGGCTTAAGAAGAAGAAATTGGCTCAGGTTAGCTTTTCTATGAAAACTGAAAAATTGATTTAACTGATTCAGCTACACTACACCTTTTTTTCTCCCATTTCTGATCACTTCCACCCCTCAAACATCATTAATTTCTGTCTACAGAGTATTTGAAGATTTTGTGGTAGTAGCAAAGTTACCAACATCCACCCAAAAAGATTCACATGAATTATCCAGGAAATTGGCTGGCATGAGGGACACCAGACTCTGTCTGCAGTCAGTGCCCACCCAGACATGTTAAACCACAAGGAGAAAGTAGAGGGCACTTCAGCCACACAATCTTAAGTTTTTCAACACATGTTTCGGATACAAAAAAACCCAACAAAACAAACCCACATAAAATCCAACCCTGATTTACATGTAAAGAGCTGATGTATAATCAAAATACACAGATTACTCAAAGAAAATGTTTATTGGACAAACCTCACTTCAGTTTTGGAGAATTTTAGAAGTCCAAGAAATAGAGCTAAAAAAGTCTCTCGCGTATACCAGAAAAAAACCCAAACCACAGAAAACCAGTCAGCCATGGACTGCAGCTATTGAGAAAACTTTTATATTAGGCTAGTTCCCTATCTTCTTGCTCCATACTTGGAGAATTGTTTAAGAGTGTTCAAAAAGGGAGGTAAAAATAACTGATTATTTTCTGCAAAGCAAAATGGGATATTTGTTTTCATTGCTTAGTAATTGTATCATCTCGATATGAGATATGAATGTATTCAAAAGCTTAAAACAACTTCTATGGATAATATACATACTTTAAGTACTTTGACTTAAAACTTGAACGTAAGTCTTTTTAAAATTAAAGGTAGAAGTGTACATATAAAAATTATTTAAAACTAAAAGTATATTCTTAAGCAGTATGTATAAATATAACAGATTTCTTTTGTATTATCTAGTAACAAATGTGAAAGTGTTGCAGTAATTTATAAACTGAATGCTGACACAGAATAAGTGCCTTTCATTAGATTCTATATTGTATATACATATTTTGCTAAGAAAACACACATTCTAAATAAATCACATAATTAGCAAAGGTGCCTGAAAGTAATCTGTTCTAAAGTCTTTATTGAACATGTGTGTTTATATACAAATAATGAACCTGAACTGCACAAATGCAGAAACAAAATTAAGGAATAAAATACCATGATTGAATTAAAGTGCAGGAAAAATTCAAGTTTAAAAGTTCAGGTAAGATCAGTGCCATTAATTAAGCAAAAAAGGAAAAAGGAAAAGGAAAAATGAAACAAAAAAAAAACCAAATAAAAATTCCCACCCCTCCAAAAAAACCCAAACCAAAACACCACCAAAAAAAAAAAAAAAGAGGAAAAAAAAGGAAAACCGAAAGGAAAAAAAAAGAAAATGAACTTGCTTCCAAAAATCCTCCTTTGGATGTAGCTTTCCAATATCACCTGCCATGCAAGTACCACCTCAGGCACAAAAGCTTTGCATAAAGACAGACAAGGAATACAGCTATATATTACTATACTTTATAACTGACTGTTTGCTGAAGAACAAATCACTGGAGATGCCTGTGGTGTAACACTTTCAGACTGATTTGGAGTACACACATATTTACACATACTAGGATTCAAAAGTTACGATTTGGCAGGACTAAGGTGAAGAAAAGCTTCTTCAGTTTACAGTTCCTAATGAGACACACTACATATAAACAGATAGGTAGCAGCAGGTAGTTTCTTACTTTCATTAAAAAAAAAGTAATAGCTCAATTGGTATTTTATAGTTTTCCAGACACTCTAAAAAATTTCACACAACTAAAATGCTAGTGAAAAAACCAGGGGTGCTTCCCCGCAAGGATTTCAATACACTTTGCTGTACAAAAGGTGCACCACCAATAGCACAGTAAGATGCAATGATGTGTGTGATCACCTTCCTTCCATTGGGAAGGAAAAAGTAACATTTTAGACTAAAATTGTACATAGCCCCTTTATTGACCAAGAACCATTTGTGTGTTTATCTCACGAGCAATCAAGTCATTGGCCTTCATATCTAGAAGCATGCCCTGAACATAAGCAACAGAGGAGATTCAACTACGATAGATTCTGCAACACCAAATAAGCCACTACTCTTCTGGTACTGGCAGATGGTTTCTCATTGCCTCTTATTACTTTGCTTGCTGGTGGTTGTCAAAAGCATCTTGAGAGAGTTAAGAATGCTTTCCTTTCAAGCCAAGGTCATCTTCCATTGAAGAATACCATAATTTGTTGAAGAATACTTTTACAATCCTCTCCCCCAGAGCCTGGCCAAATTAATTTCCCAGGATTCTGTTGCCCTGAAATGTAGTTTGTCTTCACCAGGTCAAATCATAATGAGTCATCTCAATTTATAAATGTGAGACAAGGAAGGGGACAAGTGTCAGCTAGGGTGGGTTTTTTTGGATGTAGTATGGGTAGTGGTTTATCTAGTTTTCTTCTACCTGGACATCTCACAAAATGGTGTTAAATACGCATTAATTAGACACAAAAAAATAAATTAATATGCAGAGGCAAATATTGCATGGCAAACTGAGTTAAGTAACTCAAGTAGACATTGCCTCAGTAGTTATGGGACAGAGTAGTCAATAAATCATAATACTGCTGTTCCAATTGTCACATTCTCTTTTGTTAAGGACTTTGAACAGTGGGCATAGTAGGCCACGCCATTGTACTGACAACACAATTCAATTGTCTTTTTAAATTAAATGCTGCTATACATAAAGTGAGAAAATTTATCAGTTTGTGCTACAAAGCCCAGGCATATTTGCCTCTCATTCGAAAAGTGATTTAAGAACCATAAGTAACTTCAATATTTTGCATCCTTGGGGTGTTTTGTAAGGTTGCCTTATCTGTGTACCTGCAACATCACTTCACAATAAAAATATAACCAACGTTTTGCTTTGGGAACATTCAGAAAGTTTGTGAGAAAAGTACACAAAATGCAATGCTTGGAGAAACAAACCCAAGTGATTAATTTCAGACAATGTAACCCTATCAGCTTCTAAGTACTCCCTTTTATAAAATAAAACCAGTCAGTAATTATTCCTACTTTGAGGAAAAATGTCTAAAGGAATTTTTGAAATGCAAGCATTTATTTTAAGGAATCCTCTCTTCTAAAAAGAGCCCTGGTCATTCGCACTGATATAGCTTTTGTGCAGTAGCCGTTAACAAGTTAGCTCAGCTGTATTGTTTACCTCACTCAAACTGAATGTTATTTCAGCAATTCCTAAAGTTTTTGTGCACATTTTACCGCTGCTTAAACTGAAAGCACTGCTTTAGAGACTAAATCCAAACTTTAGGACAAGTGCCTTTAGTGCTGCGTAGGGCTGAGACAGGTACTTGTAAAATAGCTCTACTACCTGAACTCAGAGATTTGCTGAACAACATACTGACAATTATTAATTGTATTAATTAAGTATTAGATGCTTGCTTGCCAATATTCATGCATCAGCACCTCCATGGTGTGTAAAACTTTGAAAACCTGAGTCCAAGGTTATCTGATTTCATAGTAAAGGACTAAAGGGGCATTTAGAACTTAAGTTTTGAGCAAAACTATCTCAGCTATTTTAATTAATGGCTGTAAAGATACATTCTGTTAAACATTTATAAAATCTCACAGCATGAATGGAACCCACAGCCAATTCTAAATGTTACACAACCTGAACCAATAACTGTTTTTAGCAAAAAATAATATTTAACTGAACAGAAGTTGAAAAATTCTTACCACACGGAAGATGTTACCACATTTCACATTGCACAGCCATAACACAAATGAAAACTCCCAGCATGACACATTCCAGTCATATTATTCACTTGACTTTTTTAATGCAAAAATTACATATTCTTTTGTTTTGCACGTCACAGAATATGATGTGAATACAAGAATACTAGATCAGGGGTCCAAGAAAAGACTATGCACAGGTCAACTATGTATACAATTTTCAATAGGAAATCTTCCAAGCTTTCAGCTTTTCAAATGAAAGAAGTGACAGCAAACTTCAACTCTTCTTCAACAATAATGGTAAATATAGCGAGTCCTAGAGAGGGTAATTGTAAGTCAGCTACTGTCCAGCAAGACAAACAACTTGATTCCAGCTCTTGGACCCCTGATTTATTGCCTCTCCTTACAGGAGGGTATAACACTGGCAGCAATTACAATAGCACAAAAACTTTTGGCATATGAAATATTAACACAGGATTGACCCTGCATTGCCCCTGCCCGTCTCACCACGATTTCCCTTTACTCTCTTTTCCACATGTTCCAGTTACCTTCTCTTCCAACTTTATGCTAACCAACAGCTAAGAAACACTCAAGTTTGTTTGTTTGTTTTTTTGTGTGTGTGTTTCTTAGATATAAAGCTCCTCAGTTAAAGCCATGACTGAGGTAAAACAGTGTGTCATTTGTGCTAGGAAACAGTATCCGATGGTGAATACTCCTTTAAATTTCAGTGGTCCTGCCAAAGTTAATGAAAAAACAAGATTTTTTTCATCAGGACAAAATTAAACAGATGTAATTGATGAGAGTCATCAGAATTGGTACCACTTCTTGTCTTTGTACTTCAACATCATCTAGAAAAACAAAAAGCAATTTCTAATTACTGCTCCTGTAATGTACCAAAATGTACAATGACACAAACAAATAACATTCTTACAAAGCAGCATGACAAAGAAGGATTTTAGCAAGGCTTCTCAAAGTTGCAACAACAACATTGATGAACACCGAGGGTTTAGCATGATGAATTTTCTAATGTTAGCATCGTTGCTGGTGATCTCAGAAAAAGACATTTTTGGGAGAATGGGGAGGTTGCACAGCAGTTTAGGGTGTGGAAAGAAATCAGCATGAAAATGGATGAGAACAGCCGTTCTACATAGTTACTGAGGAAAAAAAACAACTCACATTCACGGGGTTTGCATACACCACAATCTTTCTTAAGGACAGCAGGAATCTGACAAAGCATTACTCTTCTTATTAATTCAGTGACAATAGGTAATTTTTTCAGTAATGGGAATTGAGTTGCACATTTAGAAGCTTACATGCCACTCCAGCAGAGTGCATGCTCTAGACCAATGTGCCACGAGACAAAAGTGTTTACATTAGTACTTAATTGTTGGGAGTAACAAGTGATAGATGAAAGGGAAGTATCCTTTATCAATGATGGTGCATGGCCTTTAGATACCTCTAACATGCCTTTGCAGAACTCAGTCACTTGCAGAACTTGCATTTGACAATCAGTTTAATGTTCAGTTTCACATACTCACCTCATGAGCGTGTTTTGAGAAAGAATCAGCACTGTAAAGCATAGCTGCAGTTTTTTCTTCCAGTTCTCCCAGTTTCTGTCCTCTTTCATCAAGTGCCAACCGCGCTCGTGCCAGTTCACCAACTACACCAGATGCTGCTCCTTTGACACCTTCAATACCGCCAGGTCCTGGAATATGCTGGGCAAGACTCCTTGATGCCTTCCCAGATGCTGATTCTCCAACTGGAGGCATTAGCAAAAAGCAGCAAATACAGAATAGTAAGTTTTTCTATCATTACTACATAAATATCACTGAAAGTAGTTTATAGACAGGTGTAATTTCTTTGCATGGAGACTAAACACCTAATTGTAGGTATGACTATGAGTGACACTCACTAGTCTACATTAGATGATGTTACTACACTAAAACTGAGCTATTCAAACATATTTTCAAGTTTCCAGGCAGGTTATAAAACTGTAGCCTCTTCACAGCTCAAGTGTGAAACTAAAATTCTCATGTTCATCAACAGAATTGTTAAAAAAACACTTCACCAGTACACTATAGCTTATTTCACATGGAATGTGTTTTGAGTTCAACAGACAAAGCAGGATAATTTCGAAAATATAAGCTATGGTTAGTTCTGGAAGTGCTTTGCTGGTATGTAAGGCAGCCAGCATGATTCCACCAGCAGAACTTTCCTTTGACGGAAGTTCAATTTTACATGCAGACACCTGAAGATTAGGTGTCTATGCTGTCATCATTGTAAAAACATTGCAAAAAAAAAAAGTAATGTAAAAAGACAGTATGGCTGTAAGAATAAATCAGCACAAATGGTCAGCTGTACAGCTCCAGCCCCCAGTGATGGCAATGGCTACATCGACTTTGCTCATAATGGGACATCAGCCACTCAGTTCAATCCAGACACTTGATGTGCCAATCTCATGCAGAACTGTATATGCTACAGAAATCTGAGTATTTGTTTTAAACAATAAAATATGGTTTAAATATTTTCTTTTTTCTACTTCTAGGAAAAATAATATTAACTTGTTAAACATGTTTTGATGCAGTATTTCAAGACTCTCTGATTTGATTTTATGCTTCTATTGAGAATGATTTACATTTAAATTAAGTACTGCAAACATTTTTCTGTGAATTCCCAAAATAAGAAAGAGAAATCATTTAATTTATTACAGATTCTGTTGCGACCCTCATGGTAAATATGGCTACTTTAAAGACATTCTCAGATGTCATTTGAATTGTCATTGAACTCACTTTCAGGCTACAATTCATTAGGCTTTTTTTCTTCCATTCAGTACTATTTTCCTTCTAAAGATCCAAGCCAAAACTTAATGGTGGAAACTTGAAATTATATAAAGGGATAGCTTCTAAAGTTACAAGGTATTTTTCCCCTGACCCAGTTATATTAAACTATAATTTGTGCACATAAATTTCTCCACTGGAATACTTGACCGGCCTTCCACAGTATTACATATACATACATATAAACATATAAGCACCTACAAAAGAAACCTTTAATATAGAAAGTGACCTCTAAATAGCTGATATTTGCTCAAAATGTACAGGCTCAAGTAATGAAGTCTAATTTAATTTTTATTGTGTAGATATCAAAAGAACCAACATAAAAGAAAGGATTGGCAGGGCACCTTGTCAATTTTGACAGATACATTTCATGTTAATAAGAAAATGGTTCTTAAAAATAAGATAGCATAATATGGTGCTGCATCTAGCAAATATCAGAATAAATAAATGGAAGATATTTTCCTTAAATATATTAAAGTGCTGAATGCCACCACAGGAAAAAAAAAAAAGGTTCAATCAAAGAAATGAGGAAAACGATACAGCAATGAAAATTTTGCCAAATCTGAATTTTACTGTCCTATAAACAGAGGACTGAATTGAAATATCATAGAGTTCTGTCCTTGCTGTCATTCCTAAGGCAGCTCGGCACAAGTAAAACCTGGCAAACAACTGAAGTAGAGTGAAGTTTTAATTTTCTCACTGCCCAGAACAGCATTCTCCAAAAGCAGTCCCTTTAGATTTACCAGCATAAATATAATCATGGTCAGTACTACATGCTTCATAAAGATGAATAAAAATAAGATTATAAAACAAGAAATGGGACAACTAATCTACTGCTGAATAAATGAGATAAAAACCTGTGAAAAAAACACACCAAGCTTTTCTGATCATGTTGGTAAGGTGCACAACACAAAATGTATGAAAAAGTATTTGTCATTCCCTATTTTACTTTCCTCTTCACAAAGGTAATGTTCTATCCACACAGGAAATACATTTATCAAGGATCACTGGCTTCCTTGGGTAGAAATACCAGAAAAATAACAATTATTAATAACTTACAGAGTTCTTCTCTGTCAAGTGACTGTGCCCCACCTCCGAAAAGACCTTTAAAGAACCCCCTGTTTGGTGCTTCTGGTGTTTCTACAGGAGTGAAGAGCTCACCCAACATTTCCTTTGCAATGAAAGAGAGACATAACAAGGCATAAATTATTTAAAAGAATGGAATGTTCTTTCAGGATTTATTTAATGGATTTATATTGCAAAATAAATATGCTTTAATGGGCATCTGTCTTTGCAAGGTGATGTAGGAAATAGAAAAATAAAAACATATTAAGAAATTTGCCCAAACCATCTGCTTCAGATGGTTGCAAGCTTAGGGCTCATGGAATTCAGAAGCAAAGAAATGCATTCAAGTAAAGCTTATTTGCCCGTCAACAACTTGGGCAAGACTCCTGACTTTGTTCTATTGAAACTGTATCTACAAATACTTATATCCACGTAGCAGTACCAAAGTAGAGCCCGCAACTCTGCTAATTCATTATTCTATACAACTACCAAGCTGAAGCATGACTGAGAATTTTTCAAGCTGTTAATATCCCTGAAATGTAATAGCTTCCTTCAAATATCCTGAGTTAGCATTCCCCACTTGTGTCAGCACACACCTCCCCCAGCATCAACTGATCAAGGGAATTTTAACTGCATGTAAAGGAAGAAATTTCCTGTTGATCAAAACAGAATTAAGTAAGAAACTGATTCAGCTACAATAGCATGGATGAAGTGATTCATGCAGAATTAGACTCTACACTGAAGGAAAACAAAAGGGGGAAAAAAATAAAAAAATCAAAGTGCTCAGCCCAGAATGTATCTAAGAAAAAAGTGATTTTTTAGAAAGAGTTAATTACCTGAAGATTTTCACATGTTTCTTGGCTGTAGGTGAGCCTCTGTATTTCAGTTGGTGAGACAAGATAGAGTGCTTGTCCATTATTGGTGAAGCAGAATGTTCTGGCTATCCGCATATTGGTGAGTGGCAGGTAATATACATCCAACAGTGGCCTTAAACTTGGCAAACTTAAGGAAAAGAATTTGAAACCACATTAAATATAGCAGAAATGTCTACTATTGATCAAATGACTAATTTTTAACTTCAATACATAAGTTTTCTCTTCACCATTTGATAAGTACCGCAAACAGGTATCATTTAATAATGTTACAGACTCTCAAAACATGAGATTTTTCAAGGCAGCACCTCAAAAATGAAACTTAAACATCTGCATCACAGATGCATTTAAGAGCATTTTTAAAATGACAGTCTGAGCATGCAAATCAGAAATTCACTATTTAATGAATTAGGCATTACTTAATAATTACCAAGGTATTTTGATAAGTATCTATGAAGAGTTGACAATTAAACACCCTGTCTCTTCCCTCAGGTTAATAATTTCTCTTGACTAAAAATACAAGTCTAAAAGTTCTCTCCTTGAGAACATTTAGAAATATAACATGGGTGTGCTGTCAAAGGAAAGCAGAATTCAGTAGCCTAAAACAATCCTATGAATTAAGTCTCCCTTTTTTTTCTGACAAGATATTTAAGAGAAAGTCCTCTTTAGAGCAAAGTTTGCTTACCTTGTATTTTCTGATTCTCTACACGTAACTGCAGAACTTACTGCATCAATCTACTGAAGAACAGACAGCACACTTGGGCTATAACAATGTTACTCTACCAAATGTTCCTCTCCCTCAACATAATAATAAATGCAAGTAAGAAGGGACAAAACACCTAATTTCTTGACAAATAGAATCCAGAATAAACCACTGTCTCAAACATCCCCTGTGAAGCTCATAAAAAAATTTACAAAAGTTGTTAGCTGCAAATGTCCCAATAATACATTAAACAGCTTCTGCTGCAGACACCATCTGCATAAAATTATTATTTCTAGACCCTAAAAAAGCAGCAAAAGGGCAAAGTGAAGTTAAAACCAAAGAAAGATGTGGTAACCACAACATCAGGTTGCATTGTTTTTTCTTTTTCTTTTTTTGCATGATGCTGAGATTGCCTTTGGAGGCAAGTTTTAAAGTGAGAAATAAAAAGCAGTATTTTCTTCTAAGCCTATCACCCAGATATGACACCTCTGCCATGCATGTATCTAAAATAAGAATATTCCTAAGAGAGAGTCAGTAACAGGGAAGTGTTTTGCTTCAGATCAATAGAAGCATAAAACATTCTTACAGCTTCAAAACACAAAAACATTAGATCGGATAGGACAAGAGTGACATCCATGAGAGCATTTTCATTGTTTCTGTCATAGATTTGTTTGTTACTAAATCCTATCTGAACTTACATCAGTAGATAAGTTTTGGGCATCTTGGGTATGATACAGTGCTCTGACAACTTAACACAAACTGCATGTAAGGTCCACTCCCCAGCAGCAATTCATGCTTACAAAATGGAACTCATCATTGGAGTCCAACTTCCCCACACAAGTTAACAACTCAGCATTTATAATTTAGCACATATGCAGACTTCACTAGAAAACAACATGAATCCTGAAGAAGACAGGATTTGTTTCAATATATGGTATCTGAACATTACTAAGTTTAGCTTAAATTACAAAAAACAATACTGTTTGCCCTGCAAGGTGAGCAGCATTTAGTAGAGATGTTCAGAATACATAAAACATAGCATATATATCAATGGAGTTACAGACTTACAGACTACAACTAAAAAACAAGTTTTGATTGTATCAGTTTTAGTTTTACTCCTAACAACTTCCTAAAAAAATATTTTTTACATAATTTTCCAAGCTGAAAGCTTAAAAATAATCTTTCAGGAATTTTACTGGCATAATGTTATAGGGCCATGTTCCACATTCATCTTATCATTAGGCCACAACTAAACTGCAGGTGCAAGGGTGTAAGTATATACACACTGCTGTTCAGAATAAAATAGCACTTAGAAACATTTAAGATAGAGGACATGAAAATTACATTGGTGACCTGTAAGTATATTTAAACACTACTACTACTACAGCACATGTTTAAACTCATAACTTAAACCCCTTACTTTAGCTGACTTACTACTATACAACTGCTAGCAGTTAATCTTCATAGCCTGAGTTTAAGGCCTTTAGGACACAAGCAAGCTACACAACAAAATATTAAGATTGAGGCATGAGTGTGATGCAAACTGCTGCACAAAAAATAGGTAGAGTCTGGTCAGGTACAAGATAAAGGTCTGACTCAAAGTAGTTTTCTCCATCAGGGAGTAAATTCAACTTTTAGACAAACTTCAACTCATGGACTTATACCACCTGTTTGGAACTATGTGTTGAATCAGTGTAGCTTGAGCTGAAGTGGTAAACTTTTTCATGTGTTAAAGGCATAACTAGTAGGAATTTGCTATCAAAATTATTCAGGCTCAAGTGCTAGAGAATCATCAACCCTGAGTGAATGTAATTTTTTTTTTTTTGATTCATCATCCTATGGAAAAGGAACTTTTCTGTGTAGAAACTATTTCTTCTTTTTATACTTAAGTTACTATCAAACAGGTCTTACCTAAAAGTCATAATATGTCCATTGGCACAGAAACATGCAAGGCAGATACTGTTACTCAATGACACTATGTCTCCACGAAGAACAAAAGAAGTCTCTGTTATATTTTGCTTATAAATACAGTTCTGGGATGGCAGTGAGATAACTTTTGCTTGCTTCTCTGAACATATCACTGCATATTGGTTTTCACTGATTTCCTGAGAGGAAGAAGGGGACACTGAGACAGGTCGTCGCTTTTTCGCTTTTTCTTTTTCATCTTTATCTTCAGAAACATTGTGTTCTCTCCAGGGTTCGTGTGCTGGTGGGACCAAAGATCCTGTGGTGTCCAAAAAAGCCATTCTCAAGATTGCCCCTTTTAGCCTCAGGATGGTTCCTAGGAAAGAGCAGTTGAGCACATTTCTAAAACAGTTCTCCTAAATTGCTTTTTAAGCTACAAAATATTCCTTTAAGAAGATAGCAGAATGAAAAGTAAACAAGAACTTCAGTTTGCCTCTGCAGCAAAACAGGTGTACGAAAATCTTTGGGCATTTATCTAAAAACCAATGAAGCACAAATGCAATCAAGAAAATGTTAGACCAGTTTTCAAGGGTTAAGTGCATACTCTTTCATTAACTTCAAGGGAAATATACACATTTATTAAGAGAGCCAGGCTGGCATACACATTTGTATTTAAGTTCAGTGCCACAAATGCAGCTCATCTCATTCTCTCCTGATGAGTACACAGTATGCTTAATATCAACAATAAATGTTATTAGTCAAAGGTGAGCCCCACTTTTTCCTTTGATTGGTTCGGAAACAAGCATGTGTGGTTTTTTTATTTCTCCTCTGCAGTTCACACTTGAATCCCCTTCTCTAGTTTGAAATGAAAGAGAAAAGTTTTCCCTCCTTACTGTTGAAATCACTGTCTCTGCAGGCCAGATCTTAAGCTAATAAATTTTATTTTACTTTAATTTATTCACACATAAGTAACAACACGAACATTTTCTAACTACAAAATATAAAGCAATATCTTTTAAGGATTATGCTGCAGATCCAGTGATGAAACACACTGCCTAGCCTGCAGCATTGCCTTTATGACCAAATGTTACCAAATCTGAACGCTGCTGCCAGAACTTTACTCAATGGGCACAAATCACATATATGGTCTAGATGTTCGCTCCTAACCATTCCTACAATCAAACAGCATTGCAATTTGTATGTTTGATACCTTCTGTGTAGCCAAATGGACTAGAGCAGCATGTTCTGCATGAGACAGTGGAAGCAGGAAAGCTAAATCTATGCCCAACATTATATCCAATAAACTATTAATACATAATTACAACAAAATCACTTGCTGTGCATCAGAAAAACAAGATACAAGACCTTTCACAGAAATGCAAAGGAACATTTTATCACTAATATTTCAAGCTAGTTGTTTGATTCACAGCCTTAGTTTGCACTCTCTTTTCTTGCTGCGGGAAAACTGATTGATTCTTACCCCATGACTAAAAAACAATAATAAACTGAGCGTTTGATACTATTCAACTCTTCTGCTATCTCTGTTTAACAACTGCAAACATTGTTTTCTCAGCAAGTATACATTAAAGGTTTATTTTTATATTTTAGGAGACTGTACTTTCCACTTTTCCAACTTGAGAAACTCTGGTAATAAAGTAATTAGTCTAGATTGTTAAACTTAGCAGCTAAATCAATGGAATATATATTTTTAATTAATCAATAATTGAAAAGAAAACTCTGAACAGTTTCTAAAAAAATATGAAGAATGACAACAATACCTTATCAAAGCATACTTTAGCCTGTCTGCTTTGTACATACCACTAGGAGAAACAATTACTGGCTGAAGAAGTCTTTGCTCTCCTCCTGGGGGTAAGTTCAGTACAATGACAAGCACTGTACCCAGCGTGGTCCCAACCCACAGGCATGGGGAAGGCGATGTGTCAGCCTTTCTTGTGAAAGTCTCACAAAAATGAAGAGCTGAAATTGCCTCGCGTGACTCTTTATCAATGCTAGTTACACTAGAACTCCGGGATCGACTGAAAGAGTTGTCTTTGACATCTGAAAATAAATCAGTATTAATTAAAAAGAATGGCAAATTGCAGGGATTAAGATAATTTAATTTTTTTTTTGTTCTTTAGCATCAACCGTATACTAACTATAATGCTATTGATTTTTCCACCCCTATCCTTCTTTAGTCATATTTCCTTATGCCCCAGTTTCCAGCTGTTTCTTGAGCAAAGCACCCAATCTTTGTTGCAGAGGTTGCCATTAGGTAATTATCGTGAAAAATTTTTAGGCATATTTCTATGTTCTAGAGCCAGAGAATAATAGTCATCAAGTGGCAATCATTTAAAAAAGTTGAACTACAAACCTCTCTGCCAATTAGTTCATTGATCAGATGAAAAAATATTGGCTCCCACGGGACACAGTTAACTAATCTTAGGAAGATACAACTGTTTTACTTTAGGAGCTGCAAGTGACATCCGCACAGCATGATAGCATGGAACCTGCAATGACTCACAACATTGTTCCACTTTAGGAAGCTGTGCGCAGGAGATCTAACAGGCTATTTACACACCCCCAAACTTTTAGTAAGAGAAAGAATAAATACTATCAAATGCCACCTGGTACTGCTAGGCAAAGCTGAAGATCTTTGAATGCTGTAGCATAGTGCCAGTAATAGCACTAAAGCCTTTCAGGATGTCTTGCTCACTGCTTAGCAAACAAGTGAATTCTAATGTTGACAAAAGCAAATGTGCTGTTCTGCTCTTGCTGTATGCTATCTGTAGGTGTGGCAATACCTAATACATTAGCATACATTGAATTTATCTGTGCATTCACAAATTGATGCTATACTTTCTTAATTCATAATTGCAAAGTTTTAGCACAAAACAGCCCTCACCAGCAAAAGTTTGATGCAATTAATTATTATGCTTTTTAAAAAAATAACTCAAAAAATATTTTGAGGAGGGTGTAGATGCAATTGACATTTTTAAAGCAGGATTAAGAGCTAAAGAACAACATTTAACCATGGACTATTTGGCAGTATTACTATGTTAATTTCATTAAATTATTGAAATATTTTCTACAAAGAATATCTAACATGCATTTGGAAAGCATACATACTAGATTTCAACTGACTAAATACACACATCTACTTAACACAAACAGTGAATCTTCTCAGGAGATAATTGCCTCATTCCAACAAGGATAGAAAAAAACATTGTCCTGTTGAATTTTAGCTGCCAAATACAAAATATGGATTACAGAAACTAACTCGATCACTCAGATGTTGACATACTAAGTTTTCACATTAAAAACAATAAATCCAGTGTAAAACAAGGAAAACAATAACTTGTTTTTATAAGTCTTCTAATGACCACCACCTCTCATGATGCTTGTTTTTCTCAGGCTTGAGTATTCACTATTTTAATGTTTTTTTCCAACTTTAACATGGATTAATCAGTCTGAATATAATCAATCATACAGTAACTACAATAGGCATAGCTTTAAATATGCATTTGTGAGTTCTAGCTGGTTGATTTGAAGAGCATGTGTACAAATTCCAGAAGCATTGGGATGGACAGGAAAAAACCAATAAAAACTAACTCATCAGACAATATGGGCATTTTTGGGAGTGGAGAATCCATTCAGAAGAGAGAACGGAAGGTTAAAAGTGTAACTGCTTTAGTGCATCCTATTTATCCTGAAGTCAAGGAAGAAGTTTGTAAATGGATTAGATTCAGATGAAGAGGAAGGGGCAGCAGTGTGATGAATCACTACACACCATCAGAAGGATGGAAAGATGAGGCTCTTTTGAGTAAGTAAAGCAAGGAAGGAATAGCACCTAGTGGCAGTAGTATCTTAATCACTGGATTAGAACATTGAAAAGCAATGGTATAATGCAGACAAGGGTATGTTCAAGATAACTTCTGTTTTAGAAAGTGGGGAATAAATACAGAAACACATACTTTAGATTTTATCTGTTCAGAAAGGAAAAGGAGCAGGTTAAAAAACTAAAGACAGAAAACTAATTTGAAAGAACAAGATCATGGAAGAATAGGTTTCAAGAAGCCATGGAAAGAAATGAGAGAAAATGACAAGGATAATGAATTTAGGAGAAAGGCATTTCAGTTGTCTCCTACAGCCAGTAGATATGGCCACATAACTGACAGAAATACAAGCAAGCCAACACTGAAGAACACTATGCAAAAGCTATATCACTACAAGAAAAGATAGAAGCAAAATTTTTAAAAATTATAATTGCTTAAGAAAGTTATTTACAGACCTGAAAACCTAGAAGAATTTTACACAGAACAAAATGAGGTCTCTAAGCACAGATATTCACACACATGCGAAGTCAAAACCAGTCAAAGGCTGTAACAATTCAGAAGGTACAGACTATTTTATGAGTATATCAGAAATGATGTGACAAAAACCCCCTTCCATTATTTCAGTAGAAAGAACAGCAAATATTAAGTGATGTAGAAAACACTGTAACTCTTTCAAGATTGGAAAGTGCTGAAAAAAATTCAGTATTCACTTTTCACCAGTCTTCATTAGAAAAAAGTAACACTTCTAAGTACTTATTGCCATCAAAGAACTGTGAGTAAAACAGCAGAATTATAATTGGTTAATATTTAAGTATAAATGTGCTTCAGTTTGCCAAGTATGAAATTCATCCTATACCAAAATTATTCCTAAACCATTAGTAAACGTAGTGTGGAACAACAGAAAGATATTGAAAAGAGTTGTCAAATTTTTCTGCTCTTTTGTGCCAACATAGCCACAGTTAAACCGCGGTAGCTCCAGACACTAAATTTAGAAAGATGAGAAAGAATTCCTGTTCCAGAGGAGATTAACAGAAGCCACCCTAGATACCATAACCTAAAGAAGAAGGAACTGAATTCCATAAAGAAAAAAAATCTGCAAAAATGAAATTAGAGATACGATGACAGATTTCAACAGCATTAAAAAATGACTAACAAAGATAGGAAGTACTCATTACCCCTGTTTATCGTGGGAAGGACAAGAAAAAGTTAATATGGAAGCAAGGAAGTTTGATTAAAAAACAGGAAGTCTGTCTAATTAGATTACACAACAGTGAAACTTCATCTGGTATATTTCTAAAAACTTATTTATTGGAGGCTCATGAATAGGTCAGAGGTTAAATTGTCAAAACATCTGTATCCCTGCCAAAGGATCCTTGCCAATCCTTGGATTAAAGAATCTCTGAGGGTTGCTTCCAACTTTACATTTCTCTGAGAAGGGCAAGCTGTAATTGTAAATCAGGGTGGTCCAGCTCAGTTTCAGAATATCCCAGTGCCACGGACTTTTTCCCTTGTTGATAGCAGCAGCACCTGGCAAACGCACAGGGCTACAGCTGCCAGTCTGATCCTGTCTGTTTTCTGCTGGGCTTGTGGTAACAATTCTGCTGCAGAAAGAGGAGCAAGCTGTGGCAGGCAGAAGGCAGCTGCAATTACTGCTGTAGGTCTACAGTTGTCCCCCATCATCTTTAGAGAACAAGTCAGAGGAGCTGGATCTGATCTAACAGCTGGCAGTCAAAAGTATTAAAAAAAACCCCCAACCTACTCATTTGTATGCTGTTTTAGTTAGGCAACACAATGACCTTTAGTACTACAGATCTCACAACTGAGCTGATCGTTATTTAAAAAGTTACTGTGCATTTTCAACAAAAATAAATTCTCAGACTGGTCATCCATCCAAACAGTTGTATATTGCTTTACTTTAGAGAGAGTGGTCACAAGACAATTAACATTTATAAAACTATGCCCAACTGTTTGTTGAGAGCACCTCAACATATCCTGTTAAGATATTCAATTTTTCAATTCAAAATGTATCAGATGGTCCTAAACAGGCAGCAGTTTTCCTAATGCTGTCTGCTTATTCAAGCTTTTGCTATCACAGCACTACTGATGTGAGTGACAGATGCCTAAAAATTATGATGAAAGTGTGATAAGCCATATACAGGAATTGCAGGCTTACCTTATGATGACAGCAATGACATTTTGTGCCTGAGAGTCCCCAAAAAGAGTGGAATTAAAATTTTATTTCTAGACTTCAGATAAATGCAACATAAAGTCATGATAGCTTACATAATTTAGGCCTCTTACTTTAACATACTCACATTCAGATTTAGTAAAAATAAAATCAACTATATAAACTTACCTAAATCAGGCTTTAACTCAGTTGGCAAACTTAGCTTCCTGGACATCTTTGCTGAAAAGTGAAGTATATCTTTTTTTTAAAAAGAATAAACATAATTTTGCTGGTCCTTACTTGCTTCTTTCGCAATATTTAATGTATAATTGTTTATTACATTCATTGAGGTACTTTACAGGATTTCCACTAAAGCAGAGCCTCACTTCCTCAAGTGAGGGCTGTAAACTAAATCATGGAAGACAGCAATATCCCTAAATACAGCATCTTATCGCTTTTGCTGAGCTTGATTTCTCTTCAGGCTTCAGGCAGGACTTAATAGATTGGATGAACTTGGCTTTGGCTCAATCTCAAGTTTAAACTCCTCAGGTGAGAGGTCAGAATTGCAAGGATGTGCACTGATTCTTACAAAAAGTTAAGATCCCATCCCCCATTCTTATGCCCTACTTTCTGACGAAACCTGAGACATTTAAAATAGAAAACAAAAAAAAAAAAAAGAACTTGAAATTATACTAAAATTAATGCACGTGTAAAAAGCTAATCATCTGAGATGCAATCCACAACCTTAGAAGAATGAAGACATTACAGAGAATAATCATAAAATCAGCAGTGTACAAACACTTGCAAGACATTCAAAAAAACAGATAGAAAGATTTTGATAATACTGCTCAAGTGAAAAATAGCACTTCAACTCATCCCTCACTTAGAAATTATTTTTAGAGGAATGGAAATCTTGCAGTCCATTTAAACTGTAGTACAATACAAACAAATGTTACTACAAAAACCACCACAAATAAACTAGTAGGCATACATCCCCCTTCCATCTTTCTTTCAATAATTACTGGAGAAGGAATTATTTTGACATAGTTTATCTGCTAGACCAGGACTACAGTCTAAATTTATTTCCCAGCCACATGCTTCAGTTCTGATGTATCATTAAATTCTTTATCATCTTGCACGGGTAATACTTCCTTTCCTAAAGTAGATGCTGAGCATAGACTCATAATTCTAGGAGTACCTTGTAATGGATACCACCCAAAGCATCCTGAATCTTGCTGCTTTTCTATGTTAAAACTGGAGTTACCTCATTCTAATTATCACTTCAACAGAAATCATTCCAATTTCTACATACCCTGAAGAACAGCATGTGATTTAAAGTTACTTCCACTCCTTCAAAAAGTGAAATACTTCACTGTATCATCAATTATGCTCATCAATATTGCAAATGCTAGTCATCTGAATAGTTGAACAGTTTTATTCCTGTCATATATCATAAAAATTTGAGAACAAGACTCCAGAAATAATCTTCTGATTTCCTTCATGTGTCAATGTTAAAAGTATGTTTGCATTACATTGAAATTACTTACTCTCAGGCAGAAATGCTAATCCCTTATTTTAGCACAGGCTGAAACTGAAAAGGGCAGCTTGACTACATGTTTTCTACCCCTCATCCTTGCATTAGCACTGGCAAATACCTAGCTTAAAGGTGAGGCCAAAACTCATCTAAATGAGGTTTCTGCCAAGGGTTGCTTCCAAACAAGATCAACTCCTATTTCAGGTCAGAGCTCAGATATACGAACAGAAAACCAGGGTACACAACAACATTAGTGACGAGGAGCCCATCTTTTTTCTGTCAGCTTGAACTTAAATCAGCTTCCAGAGACAGCATGAAATCTCATCTGGAATAGTGAATTACAAGATGGGCATTCCTCATAACACTTGTTTTCTCTGTTAGACATTTAAATAATAAGAGCTGAGATACTGAATAAAACCTTGAGTATGTGCACAGAAAATAACTGGAGCTATTCTTGGCTTTTAACAGCTTTCACCATGTGTGAAGCTTAACCTTAACCTGTTTAACTAATTGAAGACAGTACAGCCACTCCTGGCTTTTCAAATAGAACCATTTAGCACAATCTTAACAACTGGGAGAAAACTGACTGGAAAAAAAAAGAAAAGAAAAGATACTAGATAACAGATAATATAACAGATAATAGCAAGTATAGGCAAATGTGTTGGATTCTGAGAGCTGATCCAGTTTTAGCTTTTTGTTCCTTAGTAAAAGGCCAGCTGTGTGAACTAGGCTGGTAACATAAAACAAATTTGTCAGACAATTTTCAACATATATGCCTCATTAATACGACAAGAGGATACATGAATTGTTAAAAAGGATATCATTACTGGAAATTGTGAATTACTGTGCTATGCAAAAAAACCCCAACATTTCAAAACATATGTTAATGTGTCAGAAACCTCAATAATTCAAATGTAAATGAGAAATAAGAATCTATTCCAACAGCAATGGTGCCATCTTGTGTTTAAAGAAGAAACTGTCTAAACATTCAGTAAGGAATATTTCACCCGCTAAGCCCTTTTTAACTAACAGTACTCTGTATAAAAAAAAGCCTCCTTGTATTCACACGGCTTAAGTTTTACAATTTCTGATAAAGTCAGGTTTTTTACACCTCAGATGAAAACCAGCAACATGCTGGACACTTTGAACAAAGCAAAAGATATAAATCAGAAAAATGGAAGATACAGGATGGAGATCTACAGAGAGAGCATTCAATGTCAGGCTTTTCACTGCAGCTGTACAACAGGGCAGAGGTGATGCTGACTGCTCCTGTTGCACGTGGCTGACTTCAAGTAGTAGCTGTCATATCAGAGTTCAGTAACTCTCTTGGGGGTGGTGGTTGCTGCAGCATTTACCACCAAGACTGGTGAGAGACAAGGACACAGATCAGGGAGCTGTTGTGCTCCTCCTGGCACGCTGCTGCTCGAGGCAACAGTGACCGTTTTGCCTGGGTTTAGACCTACATTTAATATTCCTCTAAATCAGAAAACTTAGAGTAATACACAGGTGCACACACACCTTCTGTCAATATATATAATTAGGTATCATCTCAGAGAACTGTCCAAACCCAAGGATTCTTGGTGATTTCTCACAAGTCAGGCTTGGGAAGGCAGGTGTTAAAACACGAAAGATTGCCTTTCCGTAACATGTCACGTGTCAGTATAGCAGGAACAACCTTCAATTCAATGAAGAAAACCTGAAGGCTGAGACATGACTGAACTCTCAATAGGAAGCTGCGGCTTTGAAGTAACAGTTACATTTTGTTTGCAGTGGGTTATCCTGAGCTGGTATAATACCTTAAAATGTATAGCAGACCAGTTTGAAAGCTATACAGTGATTGCTCCTCCATTCCTTTTATTTAAAAAAAAAATTCTAAAGATTATAAAGGAGACATGTCTTGGAGTCTTGACAACCAGGAGAACAACTTATGACGTCTATTTCATATAACATCAATGAGAAACAACTAAGCAGCTTAGAATTTGTTAGAGATACCAAAGCTCCCAAATTATTCTATATTTGACAACTACACAAAGTGAAATATTTACATTACCCATTAACAAATGTTGAAATCTCTAAAATTCGCATGAGAATAATAAAACCATTTTACAAGATACTGTAAGAAAATATGTACTTGGATACATCCAAAATTAGATCAAAGTATTAAAAACACATTGAAAGAAACTGTCTTTGACATTAGGGCAAATGAGAACTCATTATGAACATCTTAAAATCTGATTCAATGAAAACAGCATTAACAGTCAATTATTTTAGCAATGTTTGAAAAATATAGGTATACACTTAGAATGTAACAAATGTGAGAAACCTCTGTCAGTAGTAACAGCAGGGATTATAAAAGTTTGCAATTAAATCTACTCGGCTTAACTCTGTCTACTAATACTGTTTGCAATTACTTTTAAATTTATAAAGTGCAGAAAATAAATAAGACCAATTTTCCTGAGAAGTATCTGACATGTGGGCTACTGGAACAGTTACACAGGTCTTAAAATCTACTGTATTTTGCAGGCACCTTTAGTAAAGGTTTTTCCAGAAATGGTTCTTACATCTTAACTTCCGACACAATTTGCAGCTATAATATTTAATCATCTGTATCTCTTCATGCCAAATACTTAACTAACCAAATTATGAGTAAAACAGCTGAAGATTTTGCTTCCATTGAAGTAGGATCCCAATGTCTTTCTATAAAAATGACACAGCCTTAGAAGTTAAGTGATTCCTGCCAATTCTTTCTGTAAATTCATCTATGTTTACTATACTTCTGCATATTACACCCCAGCATATTGTTTATACTTTCAAATATGTGACATTCGTAAGAGAATGGGCTGGATTCAATAATGGCCAGAGTACTTTCTGAAATTTCTAGAAATTATTAGTTAAATCAAGTATCTCAGTATTTCCAAGGTAATAATTAACTATAATTTTTTCAAGGTTCATCTTTGATGCAAGTAAAAGGGAAACATGACCCAAAAGCAACACATTCACAATAGGTCTTTAACTTGATTTACTATTCATCCCTTAGCACAGAGCATTTGCAGTTGAGTAATTAGAAGAAAATAGCAAACCAGACCAACTGACCAAAATGTTGGTGCATAAAGCATTTGCATATGTTTTACTAGGGCCATTGTTTCAGTTTTACGTGGCTTTTTGATCATCTCACCAATCACAGAAACCTTTTTTGTTACTGTCACTAATTATAGAAATCTGTAGAAGTGACGGTCTACATCAGCTGCAATACAGTGATTAAATTGACAATGGCTTCATATTTATAACTGTGTGTGATGTTACCACCTTGCAGCCCTATCACTGAAACGAAATGACTTCACACTTTGCTAGCAGCATTCCCTTGCTCCCTGTTTCCACGTGACAAATACAGGAATGATATTAACAGCAACTGAAGTTAACAATGTAAATGATTCTAATTCTGTTTCACATCAATTTAGTAGGTTGTATTTCACACAGTGACAAAGAATGGAAAGAACTTGAACTGATTGCTCCATGTGTCAGTGCAGAGAGCTATGACCATGCCATATACATCAACTACATCAAATTCATCCCTGAGAACACAGTTGATGACAAACAATTTGTTTCATACAACATGGTGATGTTAATGACAGTGACGTATTTTGCAAAACTCATTGTCCATTCACATTTGGTTGTCAGTTTAACACAATGAAAAATAAAAACATGCAACTATTTACACAGAAGAGGTGTTTTATGTGAAAGAGCTTAGAATGTAAGTTCAGAAAGAGCTAGAATAAGCATGCTAGATAAGCAATAGAAAACATGGCAGTGAAACAACCACATTCAATGCACAGCAAACCACTCAAAACTAGGAAAATGCAAAATAAATAATTATCTTTAAGCTTCCAATAAACTGTGCAAATTACACAAATCACAGTATAACTTACACCCTGAATAACGCATTGCTTATAAATAAATGTTTTGCTTTTTTTAGCTGTAAAAAACATTCCTAATACTTTCAGTTGAAGGCTTCAAGCTGAAACAGATGTGAATGGCTCTATAGAATCTTCATTAGCATACTTTATTAATGTTCTAACATAACTTTTTGAAAAGAAGTGAAAAAAAAAGTCACAGTCAGTCAAATTTTCCATGTGTTTTCCACAAGACAGTGTGTCTTTTATTCAAAAGAGACACAAAGGAAACATTACCTCAATGGACATTGATATAACATGCACAAGATTAGGTGTTGTTTTTCTTATTAGAAGACCTGAATATTAGGTTCTAGTTACCCTGAATTTCCTTTAGGGGAATACTAATGCTTATATAAAAGACAGTAATTTCTTTTTAATTACAGATGAATTAACATATTATTGAAAGCCATTTGCTTTCTTGACTTATATTCAGACTTTTTCTGCCTCAAAATTCATTTTCCCTGCCATTTCTGATATCATTGCAAGAAGGTCTCAATATAGAGCAATAATGTGCCTTTTGTAGAGTACTTTCTCATTCTGTACCTCAAATCTCAAGGATTACGTTTTCATACTCCTATTTGTCTCACTGAATTTTGAATGATTCTTCGTCTCAAATACTGAATTGTGATGAAAGGGATTAATATTTTAGGATAAAACTTAAATTGCCAAACAGAAAAACCAAAGGGAGACTTCAGGAAAAGAAATCTCTTCCTCCCTAGTCTTAACCTATGGTTCCACACAACATATGAAATAGTATCTTAGCAGATAGTTTTACTATATAATTTCAACCCAAACTGACTGAAGAGATAAAATGAAATCATCCTACAATGATACACTAATTTGCTAAATGAAAACAAAATGAACCATTGACAAAGTGATTCTGCAGCGAAAGTAACCATATCCCAGTTAGGGAAGAAGAGTCCCTTTCCCAAAGCTAAATCATACAGCCTCTTGCTTTCATTCATTTAATGACCCAGTCGTGAGAAGCAGAGTTATTTCCATTCCAGCCATGAAAGGGTTCAATCTACCTGCATACAACATATCCCAAGACAATTTTGTTGCCAAATTTTTAAGATACAAGTCTAGAGCTGGTAGAGTATTGTGTCACTGTGGGATGCAGAAAAGTAGAGCTCTGGAACAGCAGTGGGATATACTTAAATATACAAGCCAGTCCTATTCCAGATGAACAAATGAAGCTGCCATAGTACCTCTTTCTTCACCACAATCATATAAAAATCTGACCATATGGCCATGAATACAACATGTAAAAAAGAAATGGTATCAGCCATATGTTCCCAAAACCCGTGCACCTTTGCAAAAGTAGTGCAATCATGTTGTGACTTGCAGAGACTGAACTCTTACTACGTATTAGAATTTCACCCATCCAGAAAAACAGAGAAGTGCAACTGTAAAATCAGAGAATTTAAAACACCAATATCCTTGATTTTTTTAAATTATTGTGCCCAGTGTATTCAGTAAAGAAGCAGCCCACAGAATTACCAATTAGCATAAAGAATGAAAAAATTAATAATTTAATGCATTGAAATTTGACTGTTATTTTGCCTTTATTTTTGCTGCTGGGTTAGTGCTGCATAGAGTAAGGCACTGAAATAGAAAGAGTAGAATTTTTCTAGTTCCTACCTATGTCATTGGTTACCATCTTGGAAAACTTTCTGCTTTTGGTCTTCACTGTAAATAATATTTCAATAAAAAAAAAAATCAATCTAAGTGTATCAAAAGGTGAGCTAAAGAAAAATTAAGACTAAAGAAAAGAAAAATACTGTACCCTTTTCTATAAAATTATTCATTTTTTGTTCATCATCAGAATTGTTTGGTGAACCAGAACCTACAAGTGGAGACAAAATGAAATGGATATACACTTGACATGAATGAAGGGGACATATCTTTGACACAAAAATCAATGTATATTAATACATATACAATATACATATATTATACAATATATGTATACATATATTATACAATATAATATACAAGCTCTGCGTTTAACAAAGATACAAAGAAAATACCAAATACTGATATTGGTATTCTTTGTAGCTGTACTAGATATTATAAAATATAAATTACTTTGGCATGACAGAATTCTGCCATATTGGGATTAGCCACAGAAATTATAATGCAAGGTGCAACGTTGCACATTGCAGTGAGTTTATTGCTAGAAATAATTCCCTCATTGAACAAATGCTTACACTGAATAACTAAATGGCTCTACTAATTGCTCCAGACACAAAGATTAGCCTAAGTTATGATTCACAAAACACAGCTGTAATAATAAACACAAGTTCTATAAATCTGGGGTTTTTTTTTTCCAAATGCAGTAAATCACTGTTGGACCACAGTTCTTCAGCTACTCTACAGACAACTCTGAGTCAATGTTGCCACCTGGATTTTTCTGTATCCCAAACCTGAAAAACTGATGGTGGCAACAGACCACAACTTCAGGCTTACCACTGTCATGAAATTGAAACATTGTCAGGAAATTAAAACAAAATTAATCTAAAAAGTTTTAAATTTAATTGGATTTTATGTTGTGGAAGCGTAAAACTAGAATAGAACACAATCATTTTGGCACTCCTGAAGACAAAAACTTGGCAGTTTAAATGCTGCACAATGTTTTAGGTCAGATAAATGCTCACAGAATCTAAGCCTATTACCCCTTGACTTCTATAGAAAAAGCAGGAGATAAGATTATTCCCCCTGCATTTTCACAGTATTTCTACAGTTCTGTGTTACTGAAACTGTAGGATACTCTCCCAGCTTGCATAGGCAGGTAGTCCCTTTCACAGTCCTCTCAACTATATAACCACCCACTGGAGGAAGTCTACTGGAAGTCACCTTCCACTTCTCTTTACCTGGACATGGAAAGGTGGATTTGAGCAATTGCAGACTTCCGTCCAAACAGTGACTGGTCTCCTTTACAGATCATATTGTAACAATGAAAGCCACTAAGGCATTCAATTGCCAATCCCATCCTCTAATCTTAGAGCTAGCAACATGCAAACATTTTGTGTTTGTGTATTTTCCTCTTAACTAGAAAGCCTCTAGACTGCAAAAAGCTTCCTTAAATTTAGCCTCCATCCTGCTTCTCAAGCTTGCCAATACTCTGCAGCAAATTCTCAAAAAGGTCCTCTCTTACCTCTGAAAGCTAAATGCCACTTTCAAGCTTCTTTCCAGTCTTGTGCTTTTGCCCAGAAAAGATATAAAACTCAAACCAAACCTAAGGAATTGCAGTTCTTCTCTCTTCACAAACATCAACAAATTATTTCCATACCAGGGTGGTGCCTCCAAGGTTTTTTTCAAAGGAAAATTGAGAAGTCTACCATAGACTTCATCTCATTCACTGAGAGCAGAGGACAGAATCGAGGGAAGCAAGGCACAGTCCAACCTCACTACTAGAAGTTTCTGTTTTACAGGAGAATGCAACACAGTTACATCCCTCCCTCCATCTTTTGTTCATTCACTGTTTTTGGTACTTTAGACATTGCTTCTTAACCTGCTTCAGCTCACACAACTCAAACAAGCAGGAGGAAGGTAGAGGAAGCCAATTGTTAAATTTAGGAGTTTTCCATAACCTTAATTTTCTTCAAGTCTTTCGACTTGACTTCATTGCACTCTTGGGCAAGTGGTGAATTGGGTTTTACTCTACTTCAACACTCAATGATGAAAGAAACCCTCTTATTAAACTACACAGTGTTTTAAATTTAAGCGGTACAATTTAGAAGTTGTTTGGGCTGACATTTGGGTGATGCTGGAGCAAGGGGAAAAAACGATACACATAAAAATTGAGTTATGATTCATTGGCTGTTCATTGCACACGTTTTATAGCAGTGTACCAGAAACTAGATTTAGCCCAGACTAAGCGGGTCAAATTCAAATACCTTAGTGAGATTGATAACTCTGCTCAACGTTGTCAGAGAAAGGATTTACTGCAACTGCAGCAATGCAGGGCAAATTGTTTACAGGCATCGGTCTCAATAGGTAAAAATGAAATAGGAAACATGCACTTTATTCTCAACACCATAAAAAATGCTTTCATTATAAACTGTACTGAAGTTGACGACTTCAGCATGCCAGTACTTAGCAACAAAGGTTTGTCATGAAATCACATCTTCAGGTAAGACTTTTAATTAAAATTCACAGCCAGGTTTTGCTTTAATAATAAATAAATCAAATTTACTCTAAGAAAGAGCTAGCAAAAATGAAAATGACATTGATTGATCTAGAGGAGTGTTTTGCACAATTTAAAATGATCATCAGAAGACAATTGTCAGATCAGAAATTAAAATTTATGTTAAAATTTCTACTAGAGCTCCAAACAAAATGTTTTGGTTTGTTATGCTTTCAACTTGGCTTTGAAAGATACGGGCTACAATAGAAAAGGAATCTATCTTTAGACTCCCATCTTGATTAGCATTTTACACTACATAGTACTTCACGTGCTTCATTTAAACCTGCAGTTGAGTCCTTTAACCTTGAGTAGTTTTGAATAAAACAAAGTGACATCTTAAAAATTTTTCAGACCAATAAGTAAAGATAAGTGACAATTTTTATCTACTACAAAAACTATTCACTCTAATACTATACATTGACATGCATTATTAAGTATTTACATGGTTATAGTCTCAACTAGCCAATATTAAAATAATAAATCTTGAAGGTTTCATTTAAAATATTCACATACAGCAGTGGCAACTGAAAAAAAAGGAAAAAAAAAAAGGGTGCAGCAGAAGGACTATTAAGTAGGGAACTCCTACTTTAGGATGCTGGTTTCCGAAGACCTCTGATTCCACAGAAAAATAGTAATTTGCCACTTATGAGGAAGCAGAAGTAAACTTTTTGAGGAATACAAAACACAATCACATAAATGATTACAGGAATCTGTGCATCTCTTGTCAATGCTTCAAAATTCCATTGTGCTGTATGCTCCATGAGGCATAAATATTTCAGCTTATATCTCTCTTCAGTCATCTTTATGGTATATTCCTATTGCATCTCTTAAGTCAGCATTGTTTTAAAAATGCAGTTCTGCAAGATGGCAAAATTTATGACACTCAAACAGTTTCTCAGAGGACAACAGGTTTTATATAATTACTTAACTATTAAGTGTTAACTTAATGCATGCCATCTTCTGGGAAAATAAGAAGCTGAAGATCAGAGAAAGTTATGATTACCTGATGTGGGTGACTTGCACCGGTCTTCTGGCACCATTGTACCTTCATTAATATCACAAAGACCTGCTGAAACACAAAACCAGTGTATTATAAATACAGTTGCCGTTTTATTTTTACTTCCAATGCAGCCAGGAATGTCATTTCTTATTAGAGACAAACAAGCCAGTCGTGATAGAATTTGTTCCATATTACTTTTTTTGACATTACCCACAGTAGAGTCACTTCTTCCTATCAAGGTTTTCTTTGCAAAATACACTCTCTCAATAAACTTCAGTGTAAACCACCATATTTTCAGCTAGACAGACTTATCAGAACAGTTAATTATTTACATGCTACAGACATATATATATATAGCACAAACATAATTTGTTTTGGAAAAAAAATTATGAGTTATATTATAAACATAATTGCAAAAGAAAATCAGATAAAAGAGGGTCTTGAATATTACAAACATATGATGTGTGAAACTACAGTGCCTTTTTTCAAACTACCTTCCCACTGTTACAGTGATATGCTTTCTATTTGCCAATTTGTACTGCCAATCTGATTTTCCAGAAAAACTCCTTATTGATGTCACTTAGAGAATTCAAGTCTTAGGGTGTTTACGTAGGTGCTCTTCCTCGCATGGAGGAATTACACTAAATTTCTTACATCATCAAATCTGATCAATTTGAATAACCACAGTATATTAACACCTCAAAGCTAATTCCTTTCATTCCAGTGAAGGAAATAAAACCTAGTCATACACAATCAGATGCAGAAGATGGAATCTGCCTCAAAATGGTCCTAAATGTTATTCCATTGAACAAACTAAAAATATACAAGGAATTTGTCTATTTTGCTTTTTGAGAAGAAATTGCTGTCAAGACTGCCCATAATTAAGAGAAGTGCATTTTGTTGATATTTTAAGCTTAGTAATGCATCTTCAGGTTTCTATCATGAAGCTTTCCTTCAGAAATTTCATGATATGATACTAAGGCAAACGAGCATGTAATACTGAACAGTAAAAGCTAAGAAATATTTGTTAAAATTAAAGGGGCTTGCAAGCACACAAATATTTCCAATACTCAAAATGTTTGAGATGTGTAAGGGTAATGCCTAAGGCAAGAAAGGTATCACATGGAAAGCCTGTCTATACAACTGTACGCTGCACACTCACAAGTGCATCTGTATATATCTGTCAACAAACAAAAATAAAAGAACAGAACTACTCCATTGAAGCTTTAAAATTTCCAAACACTAAACCAGAAGTTAATAGTTTAAAGGGAAAAAGGTTCTCCTGAAATACAGTATCAATAGGAACGCATTGAAAGTATGTTGCATTAACAGTTCCATTTATCCAAAATAGTCTTTTTTACTAAGAGTATGTATAGCTTAAATCCCGAAACTCAATGACTAGAATTGTCCAATGACCTTGGTAGGCTTGGTTAACCCTACATTTAACAGTCCTGGAATAAATTCAAATTCTAAAATGTCAAATGAAATTCCAGGTGGAAGCTATATCTTTCCATTACATAGGAGAAAGAAAAAAGCAGTTTATTTAGTCATTTGTCAGGAAATCAATGAACACTATGGGGTAATCATAGTTTTAAACCAGAGTTTTAAACAGGCATGGGAGACTAAATGTTTTGAACTAGACTGGGTTGCGTAAAAAGATTTTTTAAAAATCCTCATGTTGTTTTCACAATAAGCATTACAAGTTTTAGATAGTAGCTGTGCTGGGAGGATACTGTGCTCTTAAAAGTAGCTGGCCCTTCAGGAGCCAAACCAAACAAATCCAAACATGCAGTTCGGGAACCCAATTCCCTCTTTTCTGTAAAGATGAATTCTTCACCTTCAAAGGAAGAGTTTAACTTCTTGCACTAGTTCTCCTAGGAAAATTCATGAATTGACAGGAATAGTCTTTAGCCAAGAATGAAGCCCTACACCTGCACACTTGAATTCTTTGTAGGACCTCTCAAGGCTATAATCTGATTAAGGTACATCTTAATTAACAGTAAGTGTGCATTATGGTAATCATTAGGGCATGTAAACCTTGGAAACCTATTCATAGCCATTACTGCTATTACTTAAGAGAGAAAAGCAACAGGAATAGATGAAAAGTAATTTTAGCTATGACTGTATTAGTAATTAAACCAAGCACAGTATAACAAGAATGATCTAAGTCTGTGAACTAGGAGGGTCTGCCCACGACCAAGCTGAAGAAACTTGCAAGACAATCTCTATTGCTGCTCATCTGAAAACCCCAGGTACCCTGATAGAAGCACTGGCAGCAAGACAGCTCTCCTGGAAAAATTCTCTAGTTTCAGGCTTATAGCATCCATGCAAATTGCTACGAATTACAAAAGCAAATTGATCCAAGAGCTTCTGTTTCAGAACTACAAAAACTGTAACCTTCTATAACACCAATATATGTAAAAGTGACCTTCTAATAAGCTTTTAGTTTATCTCTGTGAAGTCCAGAAGCAAGAAATTTGAAAACCCTCCAAATTACCAAAAATCAAATAATGTCATTGAAGACATCATTACCATGCTGCATTAAAAACTCCCTAGAATTACAGCCGAAATTAACTGATGTATAAAGTTGCATGAGACTTTTGTCAGTTTTTTGCACAAATTTAAGCAGACATATCTCAGAAGAACCTCCAACTTGACTGGAAAACAGCCCAATTAAAAATTACAACTAAAACTAACTTGATATGAAGATGTAAAAGTCTGAATTAAAAACAATTAACCTGAAAAACAGGGTCAAAAAAAAAAAACAAAAAAACAACCAAAAAAAACAACCAACCAACCCAAACCCAACACTCAAACTTCCTGATACAATTTCAGCCTTGGCTGATGTCAGTCACAGCTGATGTTGGTCTCATGACATTTAAGTTAAAAATTCAAATAGTTCATGAAGAGGGGTGGGGAAAAGAACATGAACAAGTAACTCCAGAAGAGTTCCAGGTATTTTCTTCCAGTTTGACTCAACCCCACTTTTTGAATCACTCACAGATTACTGTTAAAAATCTTTTTGCTGTAAAATAAAAATTTTTAAAAGTTGCATGTAAGAACTGCTTCAGTTTTGTCAGAAACTTAAACTGTCTCTGGTAGAACTAAGAAATACTAACTTTTAAAGAGTTGTACTATATTGCACTAATCAAAAAGTCACATAAAACCTTGTAACTCTCTCCAACAGTAATTCGCGAAAAAAGAGTTATGATTCATGTCCTCTATGAACTTATGGAACCAAGCAGGAAAAAATAACAGCTATATAAGTTTTGGTGTTTCATCATGAAATTATGACCTGTCTCAATTTTTTATCAGTACTGATTTAATGGCTCCTGTCTTATTTGGCAAAGAGTATATCAAGCAAAGGTCTCCTAACAGTGTAAGCCTCCACCGTGTATAGTTTTCATCACATTATAAAGCTTTTACTTACACATTTAATGTCTTTAGGCACATAGCCAAAGTTGATTTTCTACACCCTCCCCCTCACTATTAAAGTCTGAAGGCAAAAGTTGATTTTGGTTTTAACCATGACAAGCACCTGATGACACTGTCTAGCAGGCCTTAACAAAACACATATACTGCATGCTTCACAAACTATAAATTGCCACCCAAAACATGTGAGTAGTATACCTGGTACGAATCACTGATAAATTCCAAAACACGATCCCAACTGGGAGCTTGTATCTGTAGAGCTAGCCTGAAATGACAGTTTACAGTCTAGCTAGTGTAGAGAGCCTTGTCTCTAAATAGATGCTGCTTTAAGACGAGAATCTGAATTTCTTTTCTGAGTAGAAAAAATAAGATGACAGAGAAATACATCATATTCTTGCAACACAAGAGAAGGGAAAAAATCTTGCATTTCCATTCATATTTTAGAAGATACATAACTCTTACTCTATGAAATATTTAAAAAGATGCCTTTGTAAATTTTCAATTGTTTGACTAAGGACATACCATTTACTAAATCCTAAGTATGTTAGCAGATACTCATGACCTATTGAATTGACATTTAATGCTGCAACATACAGAATATCAAGGTTTTGAAAAAGGAAGGACCAATCCTTCCTGCCGTTTTTGGAAGTGGTTGAATGTATAATAGCAATATGCTGCTCTGTTGCAGGCTGCCTGAATGCATGTATAAGCTAGTATGATTTTTTTTTTCCTTAAATACACTGTTGTTGTCTCAAAGAATAGGAATTTTCTAAACCAACCACATTAGACAGAAAAGCACTTTTGCTATGAATATTTAGATATTAAGTACCAGTACTCCCTGAAGATTATTAGTTGTATAGCCATTGAAAATATCTTATTCATAGAAAATATAATTTTAAAGTATTAAAATAGAAATGTTTTCAAGATAAAGAGTCAATGAAGGCAAATCTTTCAAAGCAAAACCAAGGAAACATAAGCTCCTTGCATTTTTGAAAACACTAAATGCAGATAGTAAATGTCCAAGAAAGGGAGAATGCAAAATCCAAAAGTTTTCTGACTCTCATGTAGTTCTAATACTATAAATAAATCAAAGGGTAGTGCTTCAATGTAACAGACTTATTATTTGTGGAAAATTACTGAAGCAATTATTGAAGTCTGGGCAACACATACATTGAAAGAACAACAAATAATGAGAAACGTTAAATCATAACTAAAGAAATTATTTTCAGTTTTTAAAATGACTGTAGCTGCAGCTAACCAAGACACTATCAGGATGATAAACAGAACAAGAATTACGTGGTTCAGAAATTAACTCTTGGCTATAAAACTTGTCTAAACTTATTCCTAAATAAAATAGTCCAGGTAAATTCAGCTTTACGATACTTGGTTTCTGAAACTAGTTTTGGGATTTCTACTCATCTTTTTCTTTTTTTTCAAAACAATAATCAATCAGTGCCAGATCCTGTTTTTCAGTTCTGTATCATGTTAAGGTGAAGACATTTCTTTTATGCCTAGCTCTCTTTCTGCCTTGGCAGTAGAGGAGGAAAGACTATAGGGAAAGCAGTATTTGGCAACTGAGACTATCCTCTGAGATGTATTTCTTTTTTTTTTGTTGGGGGAAAAGAAATGGCAGAACTAAGACTTGGACCACAATTTCAAGTTTGTTTTGCAGTTTTGTTTGTTTGTTTTTTCTTTTTAAATTCCATTTTTTCAGTAGCTAAAATCTACTCCATTAAAAAAAGGGCTGAGATTACCTACCTCTGCCTGAGGGCTGGAGAAAAGTGGCATTCTAAGAAAAGGAACAAAGCTTTTAAAAAATAAGCTTTACATTCTCCAGATTCCTGGATGCTGTGAATGATGTCGTAAGTCAGACTCTCTCAGGTACTTAATGGTTGTGATGGGTTACCTTCCTCATACAGATACCTGAACTTCAAAACTGCTGGAAACCGAACAGAGCTGTGCAGTACACAAACACCTCCACTCTTAAGCCCTATAAACAACATTTTTGTAGAAGTAACTTTTCACTTTCAGAAGAAAAATCTCCGTGTAATCACAATGTTTATTCTTATCATTGCTACCAATACTCTAACTCTGGAGTTCTGATGCTTTTTCTGCCAGACAGGGAACCAAGCAAGGAAAGTTTCTAGTAAAACAACACTAAATTTGTAAGATCTTAGCTCTATAAACATCAGCAAATTCTGAAATAGAATCTCCTTTTGATTTTGAGATTTACTTATTTAAAAACACAAAATACAGAGATTATTATTGTTGCTTTTTTCCTTTAAATTTCTTTTAAAGGTATCACGAACGAGAAATACAATGGATGCATGACGGATTGAAATCAGCTTCTACAAATAAAACAATTACTTAAAAAGGACTAAGAAAAATAATTATGGTGAGTGAACAAAACAAAATCAACTTCAGATGTTCAAAAAATATTTGAATGCCATGAGATGACTTACTTATATAAGAGGTGCGAAGCTTTTTCACAGACTCTGAATATAAGTTAGAAAGGCCGCACATGCAAGAAGCCACAGTCAGCATACCTTCGTGAAGCAATGAGAAAAGGAAAGACGGAGACACTAACAGTACATTTGAGACAGAAAAGCCAGCCAAGTAACTTGTACAATCAGGTTATTCAAATGCTTTTGCCATGCAGATTGTCAGTGTTAGAAGTTAAGATGAAAAAAAAGTGACTTCATATAACAGCTCTATGCATGAGCAAAAAGGACTTTCATCACGAACATCTTAGAGACACAGCTGAAACACAGAGTTACGTGGATCCAATTTATTGGATTAAAATAACAAAAGTTAAGAAAACAAAGGCAGGTGATGTTTAAAGCTCCAAAAGGCAGTTTATAACCTAAATGCATGAGGCAGAATTTAAGCCCTTTACTCCCAGGACAAATTAACACAGTCAAACAGTAAAGCTATTTCTTTCTCTCAAAGTTTATTTCATACAAGAAAACATTTTATCTGACAGAATACCAACTGTGTATGCTCTGTTCTATATTAACGATCTTTAGATCTCTTTCATCAGTTGAAATAAGCTGACTGGTGTTAACTAGATCTTTTTCAAACCAACTATTTACTAAAATATCTCCTAGAACATCCATTTCAATTTGTATAAAATATTACCTGAAGAATTTACAAGGACTTTATTCTGGATGTCTTAAAGAAATTAACACTCGATCATGAGATCAAAAAATAATCATCTAGGGCAGAAATGACACATTATTATTATGTCTAGAGCTGTTTTCTGAAATAAATTAGGAGTGTCCATGACACATCAGGGACAAGAAAACTTTAGAATACTAGATTTTCCTTTCGGTTACAAAAAGCTTTGCATTTTGACTGAAAAGCTACTTCCCTTTTCAGCTGAAAAAGAACAGTCTTCAGCATAGTTTTAAATCAAAGTCCTTATTTCTTTTTCAAAGAGATTTATTTTACCAGTTTGTATGTAGAAATTTATTTTTTTCATTTAAATCAAAGGTTTCCTCTAAAGCATAACATAACATTATTAACAACATAACATGATTTAGCTCATCAGGGACATTTCTAGTCAAATTTTGAAATAGGAAGCCAAAAGACCCCAGCAAACACTCAGGCTATCTGGAAACATTAATGGATTTATACAAACATATGATATGGGTATATGGGTACTAGCTTTGTCAGAAATATCAGGATACTTCTTCATGCCATGTTAAATTCCTGTAAACTGCATAAAACCATTGCAAATTTATATTTTGTCTTAAAACATACATTACACTGAAAAATAAGTAATGGTATCAAGCATCAGTAGATTCCACTAAGCAACAGTTTTTAAGGAAAGATGAATTAACAAAGCTGCAATAGTGACATTAGTGGTAGATCAAGAAGAAATGAGAAAACTACAGTGAAGAAAAGTATGTTTGTATTCAAAGAATATACACCAGCCTAGATGACCTTTCTTCTGAGCTTAAAATATGTTTGGGGCTACTCACCTCCGGATGGTTGCCGAGTTTTTCGGGGAGATCGTGGCTCCCTGCGATACGGATCATTGGAGCCATAGAGTTCAATAGTGCCTAGATTCAAGAGCACTGTCTTCTGGAGGTAATCAACCATGGCAATACCATTACAGTTTCCAAAAACTACTCTGGAAAAAGAGAAGTGAAAGACAATGCTAATTAAATGTTGGTAATGTTTCATATAAGTATTTTTTGCAGCTCAGCATTTAATACTTCCTACTTTTTATGAATTATCCTAGATTGCACGTATTTATAAATTACTATTTTAGAGTGCAGTATTGTTTACTTGTTCTCTTGTAAAAACATGACACTGAGTAGAACAGACTACTGTCATTTGTACTTGCCACCCTATCTGACAGACCCTTAAATGACACTCTTGGCTGTACAGTGCCAGCTGAGGAAGAATGATGCTGATTTGCTTCTGCCATTAGCATCATCAGTATCTGCCATGACCCAAAAGGAATTCTCTCATAAGCACAAGAAACTGATTACCTCTGTGTTGCTGTGCAGCTCATGTGAACACACACAGACTCAATTTTAATGGATAATTTTAAACCACTTTGACAGAATAATGAAAAGACTGTGTAGAATATACTTACAGGCCATACGCTGAGTTGACGGCTAAGCTGGTTATCTGTTGAGGAGGTTCTCCACTCACCCACACCAGCTGGATAACGAGCTCGATTTGGTAGCCTGGAGACTGCTTGAGAGGAGAATTTTTAACTCTGCAAAGTAAAAAAAACCATGGCCTCTCCATTGTCTCCATTTTTTCCTTATGGGATCAGAGTTCATTAAATTCTACACCACGCTGGACTTTAAAATGTTGGAAAATTGTAAAAACTATGATCAAAACCAAATAAATGCAACCAGAAGAAAAAAACACATTGAAACTGGGAATTTACTTCTTTTGATTCACTACGTATTTGAAAATTAACTGAACAATGATCACAATGTTTCATTTTTCCCAACTTCAGAACAATGCATAACAATGCATAACATATCATCACGCTGTATTTCCTTGAATAGATACAGGTGTTCAGCCAGTGTCTAAAAAGAAGGCATTACCCACTTTTTTCGGAGTTCCCAAAAAAACTCTGATTTAGAGAACAGGAGTGAAAAGTGTATGTGGAGTAAGCACAATGGAAAGGGAAACAGAAGCACAATGTATTGAGAAAAATGCAAATAAAAAGCGGATAACACGGCAAAACCAAAATGAAAACAAGCAAATTATTGTAATGGTAGACCAGTTATATGCAATGAACCTGGGACTGGGAGAATTGAAACTCTTGTAAAGATTTTGTTTGCATTATCAAAATTTGTTTGCTGACAAACAAATTTACGCACGTCCCACAGAAAGGATTAGGTCTTGCTTTTTTTACATGAAAAAAGTTATGTAGAAGAAGCTCCTGTTTCCTGAATTCCCCTTATTTTACCCATTTATTCTCACTAATGGATGTTTTGGTTTGACAATATTTTACGTAAGTTCAGATTTTTCCAGTTTTTCTATTAAGATGAGCTTCCTTCTGAAATACACCTCTCCAACTCATTACAACCAATACAATTTGAGAACTCTTACCCAAATAAAGCAACCCTATCCAGATTAGTTATTTTCTCGATGCATACACTCAAAGAATTAAAATTGGGACATTAAAAATTAAAATTGGGACCTTAAACTTCAGAAAACAAAGAATATACTTAACTTTAGATCTCTAGGATATATATTACATATTTCTTACATTCTGATAGAAAAAGTGATGGCTCAGAAGTCACATAACACATTCTTGTAGGAGACTGAAGAAAGATAGACTTCTTTTAACTTTAATTTCTCTAAATGGATAAAAGCTCACACAAAGAAGCTTGCAGAAAAAATTCCCAATTTAAAAAGATCAAAAAACTTGTCAAAGACCTACATTGCGAGCACTATTAGGCATCATGTAAAGTGAATATCCATGACAAAGGGATATTTAATTAATTCTGTTTCCAAAATATGAAATTGTTCCCTTGGAGAGTTTTTGAAAAAGAAATAAATTTATAAACCCAAAGACTTAGCACTCAATTCTTACACTATTTGTAAGAATTTTCACTTTTGATTTGCTTCTAAAACTAAGGCTCTGCAAAACTAACAGATGAAACGTATTCAGACATACTTGGACTAAAGTTAAGGAGAGCCACAAACCATCAATTTTCCTATTCATTTCAAGGACAATAAGATATCAAAGTGACTGAATTGCTGCTATTGAAAACTGTTTGCTCTAAAGCACGATCATCTATAGCTATTCTAACATCTATGCCAAATTTTCCTAAAACCAGGTAAATCACAAGGCAAGGATTTTATTTTTTTTTTTTAATCAGCTTAAGAAGTTTAAAAAAATAACATTGCAATATTTATTTCTTAAAGCAGAGCTCAGCTTTTAGATACTTGGAAAACTTTGCTCCACAAAATAAAATATTTTCACCAGCAATGACATATCTGTAATGAGACCAAAGTACAATCCCATATTCCTGCAACATTTCATACTCAATGAAAGCATAACAGAATATACATACTTTAAACACGGGACATTATCACGAAGTCCATCAGATGAACTGCTACTAGTAGATGGATGAGACTGGGGAACAATGGATTGAGGATTGGAACCTGTGCCTGGAGTTGGTACAGGTGGCACCTGCTCACCATCTGGAGTTTCAACATCATTTATTTCATATAGAAGACGTACTTCCAACATCTGTGAATTAAATGAAAAAAATATCAGTAAAGTCTGCCTTTCAAAACACTGAATACGAAATAAATGAAGTACAATTGAAGATACTAGTGATAAAAGTGACATCCAGGACTTTTCCATCTTTTAAAAGATAAGTTTAATAAACAGTGTAACTTAAAGACACATGTAGTTTTCAGAAATACAGTCATACTATCACACACTGAATATCTGAAGATTGCTAGAATTTGTATGTCTAACATATTTCCCAGTTAAAAGTTTACTTCTTAATACCGACAGAAATTAAATACTGGACCTTTTTAATTATCATTCTGCTGACATACATTCACAGTTAGGAAGATGACTTGGTTTATGCAATTCAGGAATGGTAAGACAGAGCTAAAGCCACACAGCTACACTTTTACTGATGCAATACCGTACACATGCAACTTAGTTCAATGTTTGATGTTGTGTTGAACTAGATCATACATTTTAAAGAACTGTGAGTTCATAATGACTTTAGATTTTCTTCTCCATTATCTGTAACAATATTAGAATCAACTGCAGTGCAGTGTAAATTAAGTTTCCAACTGTTTTATTATCATCTGCAAAACAGAACTTAACTCATGGGCTATAGAGCTGTGGAACAAAGAACTATACAGTATTTTTTAAAACACTGAAGAGTACTGAAGACTAGCTTGATTGGGGCTGATTCATAGAAATTGGTTAGGAAAAGCTATTCCCTCAGAAGGGAATGCACTTGTACATAAACACAGAAGAAAATTTTAACCACCTCAGGTCCTTAAACTAAGACTTATCATAAGGTAGCAGAATAGGGAGGGGATGCGGCATGTGTGTGTGTTGGAGGAAGGAGGTGACAGAAAAAACCCAACTACATTACAATTAACACTTCACTTAGAACATGCAACACTTTATAATTAAATGGCCTCAGGTTAGGTTTTAGTTCATACATTCAAATACATAAATTTGCATGTGTGCATCTGATTTGACAGAAGACTTCTCAAACTCTTGTAAGAGAATCATTGTATCTTATACAGAATAAAACAGTGACACAGCAAAGTCCTTAACGGATTTCAGGGCATGTTTGGCACATTTGTACTCTTTTAGCTCCGCATACTGCAGACGTTTTGACAGGACAGATGGTAATTATGAGGACTCAAGGAATCAATGCCCTAAAAGCTTCGAAATTCTTCAACTCCATACCTCATTCACTTCTGCTTTCATTTTACCTTTGATACAGCCAAGTTTTGATCCACTATTTGTTTTGATAGACCAAAGAATGATTACTGGCTGCAAAACCTCAAAAAGTCACTGAAAACCAGTATCTCAGTGTGCAATATTTATTTTTGTTGAATTTCATAAACAATTACTTTTTCTCCGAAACCCCACATCTCTTTGTTTTGAGTCAATTATTTTTGTCCATTTCACTAATATAATTAAAGACCAAAAAAAAGTAAATGGCTAGAACAGTCTTATTATGGTTAAACTCTACGAAGTTAAAAAAATGGTCATAACTCTTTACCGGAATGACTTCTGTTGTCACTTCCTGTTTGCTGAACCTGTAAATAATGACATGTGCAGAAACTCCAGCTATGCACAGCATTCTACTTTCTGGACACCATGAGATTATCTGAATAGCATATGGATCTTCATCTACTATATCTGTGTTTGGCCTGTCATCTTTATTCCGTGATTTTTCAAATACTTTGGCTGTTTTTAGCTTATAGAGTACTTGCAGCGTTACTAGGAACAAAGCAAAAGAGAAAAATTAGTTTTGATCTAAACATATAGCTAATATATTGATATAGATAATTCTTGAATTGTATCCTTCTCAACTGTAATTTTAATTCTGTGCTACATTTTCTTTCAACTGCCTTCATGCTGATTTCAAACTTCACAGGCATATTGTCTAGTCAATGGCCCAAATCACTGCTATATATACTAATCACAACATTAGGAAAGTTTAAATTATAGCATCCTTTCTCCTCTTCTATATTTCAGTAGTTTTACCTGAATCACATTTCTCTAGTTCATCTGTAAGACTGTCCTATTAGAAAGACTCAAAAGTTTTTAAATCAATATAAAGGATACTTGCAATTTCTCCCTTAACAGGTTTATTTATCTGTTTTAGAAAGAAATTTAGTGACTTTAACACAATCTCCTTTTGACAGATCTATGCTGAACAGAATTTTTAAGCGCACAATCAATCAGGTTTGGCTTCCCCCCTCCTCTCTCCCAGGTTCCACTCCCACTCCAAACCAAAATTAAAGATCTATAACACTCCAAATAGCCCTCCTCCCAGTTTTTAAACATATACATTGCATCTGTTCCCTCCCACAACCATACATGCCTTAGTCTTTTGGAATCTCACCAGTTTTCCGCAAGTTTTCAAAGACAACTGATGACTATTCCAAGATTACTTTAAACAGCTTTTAAGTACCAAGAGTAAGATTAGTTCCAACTAGACCAATTCAAACATCTAACTTTGTGCAATCATTTCTACTTTGAATTCTTGCTGCATTTTTCACTGTGAGCTGTGTAGACCATCAGATGTAACTGACCCTTTAACTGAAGATGAAAAATCTAAAACTGCACAGGAAAAATCTCTACTGAAAACACTTACTTGCTGACGCATCCCAAAACTTGATTGACCCATCTGCATGCCTATGAAATATTAAAAAAATAATGAGATGATTAAATGATTAGTTGGGGTGCTAGATAAGACTTACTGATGGGAAAGTATACAGTTAACATTCCACTTTTATTAGTCTTCTTAATGACTATTTATCTTCACAATTTATTAAAAGCCGGTATTTTAGCAACACGTGCTCAAATTACTTTGGACAGAAGAGACTAGAAAAACATTTGGAATCTAACTCCCTGCTGATCCCACTGTACTATATTAATTTACCATTTTAAATACTGAGGCATACCTTACCATGCACTGTTTCTTAAAAGATGCCCTAGAATAGGAGCAACACTTGTAAAGAAGATGCCTAAATATACAGTATCCCACTGTTAATGAGTCACCCAAGTTGTTTCTTTAGCCTTGATTTTGAGAATCAGATGACTATATTTTTTCAGGACTGTCTCAAAGTCTCTGCAATGTGTAGTATAAGGTGACAGTAATCCTGATTATGGCTAATGGGCTGTTCTAAAAACACTTTAGTAGTGCTCTCACTTTCAGTGAGGCACTGCACAGTTATAAATTAAATTTCACTTGTGTTCCTTACAGTAGTATTAGAAAGATCAGTCTCAAAATGATCAGATTTAAATATTTGCTTGTCCTTTTTGAGATAAGAAATTGGCTTCCCTTTGGGAGCTGAACTCAATAACTACTCAATGGACTTACCCTGCTTTAAAACAGTACTCAGCAATTTTGAAAAATTTAAGGAATAAAATGTAATTTTGATCCAAGATACTTTGATAGCAAGCACAGGTAATCACAATACCACATCATAATAATAATATCTGTAAAATACCTGCTCTTATTTTGTTTCTACCTTCCCTTCCACATTCTGCTTTACTTTCTCAGTAACACTTCAAGGAGATTATGCCAAGGACATGTCTGGTGATCATAATTTCATGAATCACTCAAACCACTCATACAAAACAATGTTCTAAAAGAGAAACAAACAATTCTCACTTCTACTTAATCGGCTAACAAAATTATTAGTAGACTATGGTATCACTTACCCTGTAATAATTATTTCTGGATAGCTCTGAGTGATCAAACCCCAGTTGCCTCCACTGATAGGCCATTCCTGGAAGATTAACAAATACACTGAGGAAGAAAATATCATACAGTGCAAAGTTAAGGAAAATTACTGCAGATACTGCAGAATCCAGTATTTTACATGACTTTAAGAAGCAATTAGACATATCCACTGCAGAGAAAAAAGAGTTAAAAAAAAAAATGGAAGACTCAACAAGGGATATAAACACTACCCTTGTTCCAGGAAGTTCTTTAGCTTCCAGTGATATGGCAACTGATGGGAGCACATCAGGAAAACATGACTATAAGGCTTGACACATGCTATATCCTCCCCAGACATCTGCTATCAGTCACTTTCAAAGGCAAGATGAGTCAGGCGAAGCTTTGGTCTTAGTATGGCCACTCCCGTTATTTAGAGCTTCTGATCCTCAATATTTTAAAACACAAATGTGTGTAGTAGATGTTGTACCTTCTTACTGTAACCCTGACGTTTCTGTCGAGCACCAACTGAATAGAGTGCAGGTATGAGATCCACAGGACAATCAGCAAAATATTCACAGCAGGTAACCGGAGACTCATGTATAGTCAAAGGATAGGGATTCTCAAATATAGGATACCTTCAAAGGAAGAAAGATGATAACTGTTAATCTAGGGAAAACTTTTTTTTTTTAAGTGCAGAACACAAGTAAAATACTAAGGACTAAGATGGCATTCTTTTTGTACAGAGAAAAATAAATGCTTATCAAATGAGACTACAAACAAATATACTACACAACTTTACTGCTCATTTAGTACACTATAAAGATAGAATACTTTAGTACTCTAGATAGAATCTGAAGTTTGTACAGTTTTTAGAGTACTTCTAGAGCACTACTATTCCACGTAATTTTATATTTTTAAGAGCTTACTAATTTAGTGGCCTGTGGAAGTCCCAGTTGTAGTAATATGGAACTACAAACTTATTTCTAACTCTTCAGTCTATTCTTCCAGGGATAAAGACAGGAAGACTCCCGTCTTGCTTTGTATTAGCACACTGTACTAAAACAAAAAGTCATCCAGCACTTTGCAAAATCTACTTGCAACTCTGAGATCACTTTCTGAAAATTACAAACAGCAACACTCAGTTACCAATTAGAAGAACATACACACATATGGTCCCCACCACTACCTCCATCAGAAAAGTGACAGAGGCTTAATGAGGAAAAAGGTCAATAATACTAACAGAGGTAAATGCATCTGTGTTCAAAGAACACATCTCCAGAGAAATGCATGCTATATGTTGTTTTGCCCTTTTTACCTCCCCTTTTTTGAGAGGTGAAAAGACATGGCTTCTCAACCCATCTAAAGGAAAAATTAGCAAAAACAGATGAAAACATTCTGCATATCAGGAACTTTATACGGGGCTATATGGAAAGCCACAAAAATATTTTAAAAATTACATGCAGAAGAGTGTTAACTTTAACAAAATATGACAAATCCCTGTGAGGACACAAGGTAAAAGGAAGCCTGTAGATTTTTTTGGTATTAATTTCATTTCTTTTTCAGGTGTGTAACAATTAATAGTTTGCAAGTCAATCATAACAAAGACCATTGTAAATCTGCTAAAAACATAACTGCTGAAGATTTTTTAGTATGAAATAGAATAAGCTTTAACATAACTTCAAATTTCAGGCACTGCAAACTAAATATGAATGTTGGAAGCTTAATGCTATTGGTATATCAGAAACAAGTTTTGGATACAGCATATGGCCATATAACATCGGGAAAAGCCAAATGAAGTTGCTCAGTAGCTGCAGAGATATTAGGGCAAAACTTGATCTTCTTCCAAATCCCATAGAAACTTAATTATCTAAGGTGCCACCACTGACTTTGAGGACAAATATTTACAGATTTTTGTTATGCCCTAGAAGGATGTTGTTCACAAGGATTTTTCTTCATTGACCATTGGAGATTTTTAATCAAGAACAGTACCAAGGTCTTACCTAGTTCCTCTGCTCCTTATCCCTTTGCAGTTAGTTGTTACTGCCTATACAAATTTTAAAACTCTTCACAAAAAAAATTTGTAGTGTCTGGAATTTTTAATCACCACAAATAACAGTGTATGGACTGTTCCATAGACAAAGAAACAAGACTCAATGTTTTAGTCAGGTATTATTTGTGAATACTGCAATAGGATACTCCTTCTAAGCAGCCTCTTACCACAGATATAAACCAGAGAGTAAATGTTATCATTCAAATTCTATATATATGATGTTATTGCATCAGTATGGAGTTACTTTATGCTTAAAGGTAGCAATTTATTTGGCAATAATATCAACAAATATTTAAGTGATGACAATAGCCAAAATTACCTGGCTTATCTGACAAGTTCTTCTCCCTGCTGCCTTCCTCAAAACTGCAAGCTCCCCAAAACTTCAAACTCCCTTCACAACATTAAGGAATCAACTTCAAAATAAACTGGGATACTTAAAAAGCAGAAGTGATCTAGGAATAATTTTGGTCTGTCAATCAAGCCTGGAAAAAGTCACATGATATTCTACTCATCTACTACACATTAACTTGAAAAAAGTTGATATAACAAGACTGCCAGTTCAGCTGAAGAAATTTTATATTTAATATTCAAAAAATTATGTTCTGAGGTATTATGTTAGACTAAAATGCTATAAAGTAGAACAATAGGCTGATCACTGCAGCCAATGATTATAAGGACTACAGAAGGTTCTTACCCATTTTGTGCAAGGTCAATCAGTACTAAGTCCTTTTCTAGGAGAACAACTACAGCATATGGCTCCTGAAAGTCTGAAAACAACAACAAAATGTTACCTATTAGTAAATGGAGCTCAGGCATGTGTTCCTCAAGAATGGAATCCTTGCACTCTGGCAGCTGAGATTAGAAAGCCACTTAGATGACTACAGTTTTTGAAGATATTTTATACACGCAGACCTCTGAATACTCCAAGTTAAGTTTGGAAAAATCATGTTCTTTTATTCAATACTCTCAACAGCTCAAATAACAGAAAAGGGAACATGCAGAGTAACTTGTATAAGCCAGTTATATCAGAGACAGAGCCAATTTCTGAATCATAACATCCTCCCACCCCTAAACTGCTTTTCCTCATGCTCAGTGGGGTTTAAGTTTTAATTGCTTACAAAATGGATCAAAAGAGAGCTGACTTGACAGTAAAGTAAGAAACTTGAAAAAGTTTCCAAAGCTTATATTGCCCTCTTTCAGCCAGACCTCAAATTCCAAGCTAAGCAGTTTTATATACTTTGATGGAAGTTGACAGCTAAAACCATTGGGATCATCAGCAATATAATACTATTCATGTGAGATAACTACCTGAACTACGATAAGAAATCCCCTGCTGCAGAAGAGAGTACAGGTTAGTGATGAAATCCACGTAAGTATTGGAATGAATAAAGCCACTAAAAGTTAAAAATAATACAGAAATGCTCCTCATGGTTTAGCATTGACTGGAAAGGCCTTATGTGCTCAAATACACACAGATGAACACATCCGCTCCAGTAACTACAGCTTAAAGTAGTAACGCTTTTTGTCTGCACATGCTTTTGGGATTAGAAAGAAAAAACACGCTATGAGTAACTGGCTTTTTTCTAGAAGCAAAATAGGCTTTATAATAAACTATTCTATTATGGTATTTTGGCAAGTGAACCACACTTCAGACAATAGGGATAACAGATGTTGCCGCTGCAGTCTGATCCCCAGAGATAAAACAGAAAGACAATAGTAAAGAATATTCTGATGGGATAAAACTCCAGAGATGATAAGTCAAGGTACTGAGAAAAATCTTTATAGAGCCTACCATTAGGATATGGTGTTTCACACAGGGTTAGAAAGTCAACAATAGAATAATCCATTTCTAGCACAGCAGTACTTTTCCCATGCATGACTGTTAAACAGGGTCTTCTTCCTACAGTGTCATATGACAAGCCTCCTGAGAGAATGATGAAAGGCTCCCTGGAATAAAGCAGAGGCATTTAGGATCAAGTCAGGATAACACGCTAAAAGAGACTAGGCAGGTTTTACAACCTTAAGATAAAGTTCAATGAGATATCATTTAGCAGAGATAGAGTAAAAATAATGCAAACCAGCTCTCCAAGAAATATACAGCTTGGGTATGTATTTCAAATCTTATTCTAACTCTTGCTTAAGTCAGATATGTCCTCCAAACATTTTGTTTATTTAACCAATTTTTGTAACTGCTTGGCAAGATGAGATTTTTTTTTAAAAAATTTGTACAACTTTAGAGTTGTTTCTTTTCTACAGAACTGCAGATTCAGATTTGCCAACAGTCCCACTTATCCATAACATAAACCAGCCCAGCAGAATAAGGAAGAAATAGTCCCATTTATTTGCTGTACAGTAATATGACTGCCTTGGAGATGCAACCAACTGCTTAATAAGCTTCAAAGACATAACACCTTTTAAGTAGCATCGCACATTTACTCTAGACATTTTATCCATATTCCCCCCTAACACCATGCACAAAATTCAAGAAACTACTTTGTCATACACTACTCCCAATGCAAAATCAAATAGCTGAGTAGAGCAAAGCAATTTCTTCTAGTCTTGAGAAGAGATTAGAGGCTTCCCTTGAATTTTTTTTAAAGTCTTTGTAGAAACATACTTTTAAATACATCCATATATTTCCAATACGCACATCATGTACAGTTTACTACTTCATTTACTGAAAAACAAGATGAAGTAAATATGTTCATTTTACTAGATATTTTTTTATTTCCTAATTGTCAAGAGTCACTCATTTTAATACTGCTTATGTTTGAAATAGGATATAATCCTTTTCAAAGAGTAGACTGACTGTTTGTAAGTACACAGCTCAAAAAATAAATGTTACTCATTACTGACTATTGCCTGAAACTTCACATTATATATCTGAAGGAAAAATAGGCACTTTACATATCTATCAGTTGCCTCTGATCTACTTTTATGCTCACTTTCAGTAGAAATCCTACCCTTCATTTGCATCTTCCTTGGAAGCAGCTAGTACATCAGTATCTGGAGAAAACTTCTATGGAAAAGAAACCCCATCCTGATATATTGAAAAAAGAATGGCTGAAGAAACCTTTTTTTTTTTAAATCCTTTCCTATAATACTATCTTTTCCATACTGTCTAAATGGCTTTCACTAGTTGGCATTTGAAACACAAATGTGAGACTAGATACACCTTAATTCTTGGAAACTGTATATTAAGGGTTTGGTTTATGCTGCAATTACATGCTGCAACTCATGAGTTTAAGACTTGACTGAAATGTATTCCGTGTTTGTAGCACTGAAGGCAAAGCAGACTGAGATAAGCTTCCAGCTTCTGCAATTATTTCACAATCTCCTTGATCTTCCAGAAAGACCTGTGACCGAAGATTTGATAGGATCAATAAGTACAGCTGGCTGAGGAAGAGACCTCAAAGAAATGGCCATAAATCAGGCCATGGGTCCATCAAGTTCAATATCCTGCATCCAACAGTAGTCCAGAGTGTATTTCTAGAAAAGGATTAAGTCTTCTCTGAGTCTTCATTTAATCTCAGCTCTTCATATTGAAACTTCACATAATCTTTTATGGTCAGGTTCATGAAGTAATTTCAAGAAAGTTACACATTTAAATTTAGCCTGACATTTTTCAGCATGTCAGTAAAGAAAAAAATACTGGTGTGGTTTCATTGTGTTAGAATGATTTACTGCAGTATTTTTTTGTCCATAGAAATCATTGTTATTTTAAACAATAATGCTGCCAGGACAATTTGTAGTAATTATCAGATTTGCAGATTCACTGAGATCAACTGACAGTAACGAAGTAACAAATTTCAGTTTTTGATTTTCATATATCAATGACAATTGTATGTCGGTTTCTCCTGGTTTTATTTCTCAAGGTAATCAGACTGCTTTGGGCAGGCTTGCTGGAGTCTGTATCCTTTAAAAGCAGGGAATGGAAGAGCTAAGAATAGAGCACACTGACATGTCACACAGATTTTTCACAACTGAATCAAAGATTAAAGCTGACTTGAGTCTGCCACGAAGACCACTACAAGTTTGTGTATGAATTTTTCATATTTCCACAAAACCATGGATTTACCATGAACACAGACTGTGCATTTTCTAATTGAAGTGTTGTCCTTCCACTGTGATACATATTAAAAGGTTAGTGCACAACAATGTTATTGGAAATATGTAACTTAAAAGATTTGTACTTTACATAAGAGATGAGACTGATTCAACTTTGGGAATTACATTTTTCCTATCTGAAACAATGGAAGACATTTAAAAAACCAGGGTTCAGATCTTAGAGAATTGCTATGTAGCATTTTTAGCAGCTGCTCACACAGAGATTCTCTGAAACAGTTCTGCTCCAGCAGGTTTGCAAATAAGCCCCCTACATGAATTTCCTCATCAGTTAAATACGTGAAATCACTTGGAGAATACTATGGGAAATTCACTATAAAAGGAGGCAATGGATCATTGAAAAAAAAAAAAAATCAGAAAACACAGGATTAGGTCTTGCAATATATGAAAACATAATACTATTGAGAGTTGAGTGGCTCACAACCCAAGAGGATGTTTCTGATCAATTTTAGAAGTAAACTGTCAAATGTGAGCCAGATTCTGACAATCCAGATGTGGGAGAGAATGGTATAGACAGAAATCAGGTCATTGGTACCATCTGGCTTACTTTTCAAACCATGAGTAAATCTGTTGAGAAGTTAATCCTAGTATAGAGATGGAAAAGTCTTCAAGAGTTACTTTACCTTAATTCTGGAAGTCCCAAAGTAGTAGTGAAGATAAAACTACAAATTCATTTTGAGAAGTGTGGTTTTAAACCAACAAGCTCACACAGGAAAAGAGTACTATTCAAACTAAATGAACAGATCAACAACTTTTACTCAGTGGGAGACATCATCACCAATGTAACCTCTGAGTCCCAATTACACACAACCATCTTGCTAAGAGGCACTGCTCAGTCAATGACAGCTGCATCAGCCACCAAGACAAAACCCTTCTGGATTATGTTTTACATGGAGACTTCTGAGCTCTAATTGCTATTAGACAAGGGCAATTTTACCATAATCCTAATGTCAAACAGAGTAAACACTCTAAGGTACTGAAACTGCAGGGGTGGAAAGGGGTTTTAGGAAGGACTGAATCTAGAGGGGGATGGAGTGGCATTAGGAAGCTCAAGAGCTTCTCTGGATTCACTTTAGACAGAAAAAGTAGGCATAAAAGACAATATGGGAACCATTTCAGAAAGCTCAAAAGGTAAGCTACCTTTGAAATTCAGTGCTTCACAAAAAGATGAAGTATTTTAGATGAAAAATAGCTGCAGTACAATGACATTATGCTCTAGGATTGCAAAATTATACCAGTTTGCAGAAGGAATATACCAAGAATGTACCTTTTGCACCCCTTATTTGTCAATAGTAACCTTTGCATATATATCCTCCCAGAAATAAAGGTACAGACATACTCTTGTAGGGTAAATTACTTTGTCTCTGGGTACTTCACTTTTTGTAATATTTGCATTAGACTTAAAAACCAAACCAACCAAACAAAAAACAACAGAAACTCTGACAAAGTCAGAAAATAAAAAGGTAGCCCATAAAACCCAGAAAAGGCTTCATGTCCTCCTGTTGTTCTGACCTCAGTTTCACAATATGGAAAATATAATGCAAAAAAAAAAAGTGAGAAGGAATTAATAAGAGCTGCAACAGTAAAAAGAATAGTGTCTATAGCCCTTAATACAGGTTGCCATCAGTTATGTTCCTTCCTTTTAGGTGGTTCTGAACCCCTTTCCTCCAAAAACAGCTTACTAGAATTAGAAGCAGTAAAAAACCCTGTTAAGATCATATGAATGAAATGTTTTCCACTGGAGGAGATACTGAAACAAACCTAGATCGCTGTGCACTCTAGTTAGATAAGGGAGAAACAAAAAAGGGGTGATAGAGAGACATTCAAAATAGAGCATGGTAATAGTGAACATTTTTTCATAATACAGACTTGAAATATAACTTAAATATGCATTAAATACCACCTCTTAAATATCAGCTTTTTTGCTTTGTTTTATTTTCTTCTGGTTTTATTTTTTTGTTTTTGAGGAACAGCTATAGTGAACTGCTACAGAAAAAAGTTTATTTGATATGTTTCTTACATTGTTTCAGTAGCCTGAAAAATTTTGTCCTGTCCAGAAATGATTCTCCCCTATGCTACAGAAATTAAGCCACGAATAAGAAATTACAGCACTTTAGATAAAAGTTAAAATCTTGTCTTGCTCATATCTAACCAATTCCGAATGGTAAATAGAAAATCTATCAACATTTCAGGTATTCTAAGGTAGTTCTGCCTTGCCTTAAAATTCTTATAAGATTACAAATGAAACTGAAAATTGAAGTGCAAACTGAAATACACATGACAATAAATGAATGGAGATTTTCAGTTTCACCACCACAGCGCAGATTGGTGGTGTTTTGTTTATTGTGGGGTTTTTTCCTCTCTCTTAATTAAAGTTCAGGAAGTGTTATCAATAATTGTAGATTTAACAGCGCACTGAAGATAGAAAACATTAGCGAGAACAGTAAATTGAAATGTATCAAAACATTCAGTTTGGATAAACACCAGAAAACAAGAGGTGCAACAGAAAAAAAAAAGCTCAACACCAGGAAAAAGCCTCTCCAAACCTCCAAGAATTCTTAGAAGTTATACTAGAATAAGCTCCTCTTTAAACTGCGTGAAAAGTCAACTAGTTTTCACATTGTAATACTATAATGTCACAGAACAAGCGCCAAAGTAATCGTCTCCTTCAGAATGACTACTCATAAAAGAAAGCTTTTGATTGCAGAAATTGTAACTTGCTGAAGCTGACATTTTTTGATTCTCTCTCTTTAGATCAGCTTTTGATATTTCAGTTACCCTTTCAGAGAAAGGATTATGCAGACAGATGTAGACTTCTGCAAGCAAAAACGGCTTTTCAGATGCTGATAGATTTTTATAAAACTGGGAGCTAGCCACAGTTTTAAGTTTCTATTTACCTCACTTTTAGCAAAAAATAAAAATACCTAAAACCAGTGATATTATATCAATACATACTATATTGCATCATTTAAGTAACCATCTTCTACAGATCTGAATGCCTGGAAAGCAAATGAAAATGGTACACAAACCCCGCAGGTATAAAAGAAAACAAACAAACAAAAACAACAACAAAAAAAACCACAAAAAAAAACAAACAAAAAAAATCAGCTTTTGCAAATGGCTGAACAGATTTCCATGAATATTTTATCTTTATATTGCACTTTTTACTCAAACATTTTAAAGCACTTTAGAACCACAAATAAAAGAAATTCCACACAGTTCATGAAATCCATCAGTCCTAATTGTAGTCTTGGTAACAAAACATGCTACTCTATATACTGTAATTCCATCTGAGCCTCTTGTTGCAATTACTGCTCTGTTGCATTCTCAATGCGCATAATTAGGCCCATTTCACTGCATAAATTACTGCACTCTACTAGAAAAATTTCTGTTAATAACTGTTTAGGGGGGAGGAACATGTATTCAAAATTTAGAATATTCGATTTGGGCTACTATTTGTCAAAGTTCAATTTATCATGTCTGTGTTTTGGTGTCTTCTGTGCTTTATCAGCCTTTTTTTTCTTTAGAAGTCTCAAAAAATTGAGCAAAAATGTACACAACTTTTAGTAGCATGGAAAAAGCACGTAGATAATGCATTAGCAGCATCTTTGATTTGTATACAGTAATTCATTCACACAAGTTTTTGTAGTTCATTCATCAATATCTGATTTATCAAAACTAAAACAAAGCTGTACCATCAGAATATGCATCCCAACAACTGGGAAACAAAGTCCATTCCCAGAGTGTTGCACTATTACATATGTTCATTTTGCATACAACACAAGTCTTACCCAGCTCTGGTTGTTTTATATTCCACCTTAAGGATAGGTTTGCAGGGTTCTGGCTTCTTTCCATCCTTCAGCTGCTTTCCTAAAGTAAATGATTTTCCTGTGTTAATCTTGCAGTTCCATAACATTATGGCAAGAAATGAAATTTACTGTGCAGCTTGAGAAGTACAACATTCATGCAAATATATATTCAACAACTTTGACAGTTATAGAGTATGCCTTGGAACAATATAATCAAAAATCTGTTAAAGCTCTCAACACACCAACTTTGAAAGTTTAGGAAAAAAACAACTCTAAACCCAACTGCTGTTGAATATTTGTTTTCAAACTTATAATCCTCCCCTAAAGTGCTGTTTTAAGTAGCACTAGGAGATTCAAAATTTATGTCGTCTCTACCCTTTTGCAATTAAAATTTGTCAGCTTACAAATAAAGTGAGGTTTATCCTGAGTATTACTCTTCAGGGCTAAGACTTCAATTGAGCATGAAAAGCCCGCTCTCCCTCAACTGTGCAATTATCCTCACTGATACATCCACAGTTAAGAATCTAAAGTAAATAAGTTGCTAAGACATGACGGAGACATCAACACCACGTAAGGCTTGCATTTGTGTAGAACTTATTTGAAGAGCAGCAGCATATTTCACAGAAGGACAATGTGTAATGTTAATTTCCTAGATTAACATTAATGCAAGACCTCTCAGAAGTAGGAGCATCTTACCAGATGCTAGTCTTACTCTGTTACAAAACTTTCTAAGAATTTATCTGGTAATCTACACATTTATACATAAAACAGGTGCTTGCTTATGTGCATTTTAAACAATATATGGGTTTGTAATGTCAAGCAAAAAGCAAGCCCTGCAAAATATGCATTAGTTAACTTTGAGATCAGTGCCATTGTGTGAAAGGCAAGCTTAAAGTTTAGAGATTTAGAAAAAGCTGCACTAATTTGGCTTATTATTCCATAAAGATTTTTCAAGTGAAATCTATGAGAAACTGGTATGACGGAGAAAGTTTCTTACTGCACTGAAAGTGCACTTTTAATACTTGTTTTTTGCAAACTACACTTCTATTAAAAACAAGTTCTCTATGTTTTAAGAGCTGTCAAGTGCAGTGAGTATCCATTTTCATCTTACCATGTGGAGTGATTGTCTGGAATGGTTTGGTAGGAGATTTTACATTCCATATGGTCAAGGTACCATCTGAGTGACTACAAATGAATTGTTTTCCTTCATGATGCCAAGCCACAGAGTGGATAGCCTATAAAAGAAAAAGCAGAATAGCCTAAGTTGTGTATCTTATTATCATTTCATTCTTACACCTTCCTCAATGACATTAAACAGCAGAAACCAATTGAAGAAATTACTAATTAAATAATACCTATCTTATTATGTCCTAATTGACCCATGGCAAGTTTTCTGTATGTAAGTAGTACTTTCAGATACACTTTATCCATCAAAAATACTGTCTTCACTGTAGTTACATGTTTAGGGGGAAGGGGGGGAATCCATCCTCTTCAGCATAGCATTGATGTGTTTTTCCATGAAGAGAACAACTGCAAGCACTTATTTAAGCTTTGCTAACCAAAATTTTCACTATTGGGAAAAACATACTGTCCATACAAAAAAACACAGGATAAGATTATTAAGTTCAACTATTGCATATCATTTTGAGATGTCAACATGGATGTGCACAAGAGGCAAGCATTGGCTCAAAGCTTCCATAAAACGAGAATTGAAGTAACAAGCCTTTTTTGAAATTAGGATGACGAAAGCAAAGTATTAGCTTGGATGCTCTAATATTGCAATAGCAGCTTTGAAGTTCAGGAAAGCATGGGAATCTCCACTAGCAAATCTTTCCATAAATACAAAATAATCTCTCTATTCCTAAAATTAGGAATGGAATGATTACACCATGCCACATGAAATCTGCAGAAATTTCATTTCATGCCACATGAAATCTGCTAAATAAATAAAATCTGGTTGCTGCCTTCAGGCAAGAGGAAAGTAAACAATGATGCAAAGAATAAAAATAAGGCAAAAACATTAACTAGCAAGAAATGATTGGTGCCATTTCTGTTTCCAGCATCTCTATTAGTACTTGGAGACATTATGAAACCATTAGGTGATGTTCAAGGGAATTTTAGTTACAGCATGAAAATATCAGTAAACAATGAAACCTTGAAGTATTTCTCTACTACCCAGAACGTGCAAAAGGGAGTATTAACTGCAAGAAACATGGAACTTTGGTATTACTGAAAAGGTAGATTTTATGATAAAGACATTACTCTGGGTAAACTAGAAAAGCAGGTGCTGAATAAGTGAAAGCTGATGGCCTTCACAATACCATCTTTTGAGTGGATACCCTCACCAGTGATTCAGTCGGTAAGGAGGGCTTACACTCACTCCAGCTCCTCAGAGACCTAGGGATTTCCTCTGTGAGGAAACCTGGTGGTGTGAGCAGCAGAGAATTGTAACCAGCAATGAAAGCTTAAGCAGTAATTACTGGGTGGAGAGCCCATCTCAAGACAGATCCAAATGAGCTTTGCTCAAACTGATTATACACAGAGCGGGTCTTCATATTTCATGAAGTTATACCGAGAGACAAGGCAGTTTCCAGCAAACTGACTGGGAGAATCCAGAGCTTAAATGACAGAGGAAAATGGCTATATTACATGAACCTAGGGTCTCCAACAATAATTTCTCCAATTTAAATTAACAGAAGGCTGGATATATGTAAACTACAGATTAAGTCAGGCATTTCTTAGTGAAATTTAATGTTCTTAGTGAAATTCCATGTATTGTGGAATCACTATAGAATTTGTTGGAAGACAGATTCTGTGTACCAATATCACATCTACACACGTAGCTCAGAAACCTACATGCCTCACATGATGTCTCCTAGTGTCCAAGTGAAATAGTCTTGCTCATTCTGTCAAATAAATTTTTATTTAGCAACAAATGGTATTATAAAAGAAATCTTGCAGAAACATTGAAAATTTGTTTTAATTTATGAACATTTTACCAAATAAAGCAAGGGATCAATAAGTTTGAGAGTGCAGACTCTATTAGTAAAGAGAAAATTGTATTTTAATAAGCTCTTGTCACTGAGAAAATAAATGTCTACAGCATGCTTAGCAATACAACATAATCAGTACATTTTACATAATCTCCCATATGAAGTCTAACCCTGACAACAGCAGGCAGCCCATAGTGTAAATAGAACAGTTTGATCCACTTGATTTATGTAGAAATAGGTCTTAAGAACCAGTAAGAAAGCAAGTTTTATAGAAGAAAGGAAGAATAAATCTGAGAAATGATCACTTCCTTCTTTTGGAAAAAGTGTGTCAAGAAGAGGAAAAAGCAACAACCTATTACTGTTAAAACTGCACTAATCCTTAAAAAGATCTGAGCACAAAGGAGAAGGATGACTGCTCTCACTTTCTGGAGGGAACATGGAGGGATTAAAAAAAACCCTGAAAGAGAACAATGAGCCTTTTGGCTTTATGGCTATTTAATGTCTAGTTTTAGTCTCTTTAGAGTCCCTTGTTATATTTAGTAATGCAGCTAAATATTTTTTAAAATGTAACTAAAATACACAATTTATGGTTTTTTAAATAATCCAACTAACAATTCTGTGAGCTGGGTATGACAGACTTTTGTATAGAGCAATATCCTTTGTTATCACACTATTCAGAAACTCTTGTGAGCCTAAAAAATAAAACCAACTCCGTTAGTAGCTCCAGCACTATCTCGAGGTACACAACAAGCTGGCCTAGTGACAAGACAATGATGATGGAAAAAGTACAATAACCTTAAGTAGTACTAGTTAGCTGATAGCACCAGTTATTGACTAGCAACAGTCTCAATCACCAAAAGAAAACCGCTATCTGAAAAATCATCTCGATACACAAGAGCAAAAAAGTTTTGACATTTTTTCCAGGGTTAATATTAGTGTTGGAATTTGAAGGAAAGAATAAAATAGAAAAATCAAGCAGAATCCACTAAGACTGCAAATCTATATATATCTTCTAAGACACTAAAGAACCCCTAGAAGTAATATATTTTTATTCCAATATTTTACACAAAACTTACCAGTGCAGAATAAAACTCTCAGTTTTAATCTTAATTCTTATCGTGATTAAAACTTCCTGTTTTCCTTTTGGTTCCATAATGCAGCAGTATGCTTATATCAGCTGGTGTAGATTTAACTGTCTCTCAAATATTTTCTGGTCATGTAGGACCAGAAAGTAACCCCTTATAACAACATTATACCCAAGTATCCCAAAGGATTGTTGCTATATTTAAGGCACAAGGCACTTGTAACCATAAGTAGAATTGTCTACACAGGTAAACCACTACCATTCTGAGTCCTTCCATTTACAAACATGAACGAAATACAGGGAAACTTTACAGGAACTTACACAGAGAGAAATCTAATAAAAAAGCAACCAACTTTGTCTAGATAAATCTTTATATTTAATTAATTACAACTAAAGGTTTCTTATTAGAAGTATTCCTACTATCCCCTTCACTTTAATTCAGATTTAAGGTACTTATTCTGGACTCTAAGGAATCTGTTTCAAAACTTNGGGGGGGGACGGGGGGGGAGGAATTGAACCCTACTTTTTTGAATAACAGCACAATAGTCCTGTTCTGGCACATATGCCAAAACTTTATTAGAAATTTTAGAAACTATCCCTGAGTTTTATGTGGAGACAGGCTGTACACAAACAAAATCAATTCACCATCTGTTCAAGAAAGATTATCCCATGTGGAAAAATTACTGCTGTGCTGCCTGCAAAGAAGGTAAATATACCTGCTTTTAAGAAGGAAACATTCTTGCAGCAACTGCAGCAGTTAACTGAGGGAGACTTACATAGGACTGTAAAATGCAATCACAAATAAACAGAAAAAGTCTGAGGAACAAAATTAAAAGCATTTATATGCAAGTATCCTACAGAAATATCTTAAGTAGATCACTAGCTTTTCAAGAGATTAATGCATATGTAAAAATATTTTACGAAATTTATTTTTACTGCTGCAGTAGGTTGTCAATATCCGTAGAAATTACTATTAGTTCTTGGTTCTTTTAAGAGGTACAAAAATTAATAATTTAAATACAACCTTACAATTTAAGAGACAAGTTCATCAATTAAGACTCAAGTTTTTATGGTATTTTTCCACCAAGGGAATTTAGCTGTTCCAATTCATTAAATACTGATACAACTAATCCCATTCTTCTAAATTCCTACAGGCTTACTTCAGCCCTACAGCTGATTACATGCATATGATATTTGGAAAAGTTTGAGACCACTTTTCTCATCTGTCATGGTTTAACCCCAGCCAGCAACCAGGCACCACAGAGCTGCTCACTCACCAGTAGGATGCAAGGGAGAATCAGAAAAAATGTACAGCTCGTGAGTTGAGGTAAGAACAGTTTAATAATTGCAATAAAAAGAACTACTCAGCACAACTAAAACATCAGTGTGTTATTAAAGTTATTCAGTGAATCTAAACACACAGCACTGTGCCAGCTACTAGAAAGAAAATTAAACCTATTCCAGCCAAAACCAGAACAGTACATGGAGGATTTCACGTAATGAAAATACAAAAGTTATTAATTTAAGCAGTCTACCCTGTTTTCAAGAGAATTTTTTTAATCCAGTTTTCTAACACCAAATTTAGACTACTGCAAATATAGAATGCACCAGAGACATTGATAAGTCCTTTCATAATTCTCAATGATCCTTTACTCTCTTGTGACATTAATGGAGCTTGAAATACACTGTGCATGACTGGCAAAGTCCATGATTAGTTATTCTGCAAACCAGACTGGTTATTTACCATATCCTATCCAGATTTCACAGTCTTATTATGACAGTCCTTTAATTTCCATGGACATAGGCAGCATTTTCACTTAAATGTGAATGGATGATGACACTGACTCCTTTTCTATGGGTTCACCAAAATACATAAAGTATTTTAAAACTTGGGAATACCTATGCTAACTCTCTTGTCAGCAATCTAAGGAAGGGAAAAAAATGCTGCAAAAGGAAGAAAATAACAAAAAAAAAGTAGCTACTGAGACTTAAATGACAATACACCATGAGATTGTTTCGATGAAATGAAATACGCTGACACACTTTGGTTTCTGGTGAGTCACATAACAGGGTTGTTTCTCTTTCCCCTGTCCTCCAAATTCCACCAGCTACTTTGACATGTTTTTAATGCTCTAAAATAATCTCTTACACTCAACCATGTACCAGAACACTGAGTCTAGAAATAGTAATCTATAATGCATTATAGTTAATGCTGTCAAAGCTTATTTGACATCAGAACAAACAAAATATTACTTGAAGAAGGGACTCAATTATAAAACAAGCTTTAGTTTTCAGAAGTTACAGTTGAGAATTTTGGGGTGTTTTTTAGGAAAAAACTAATAGTTGAGAAATTTGTTTTATTTCTTTCATGAACATACGGGTTGGGAAATGAGTGCAATATAAACTGTATTTCACATAACAAATGCTCAGCTTACTTTCCTTCAATCCCCAGTGTCTGCATATAAAAGGCTTAAGAATGGTGCAAAAGGAAGTTAGTCTTACTTTTTCATTGAGCCTGCCCAAGACAAAAAGGATGTTTTGAGTAAAGGGTTTCAAAGAAATTTTCTAAACAAAGGTTAATTCACAGCTGCAGTTCCACTATGTCCAAATAATTTCCTCCAAATTCTCTGAAAAATAATGTTACATTTGTGCATTATCCTAACTAATTCTAAATATTCAAAATATTACTGTTATATTAAAAAATATACACTATTTTAAGTTCAGGATTTAATTAATAATACAGAAATATCAAATACAAATTATAACTAAATTCTCTGAATTTTCCTGTAGCTAGATTGTTATGGAGGGAAGAATATGCCAGCAATCAGCACTAACCCTAATCGTGACCTAGAGCTGCATCCCCCAGCCATGGTTAATGTTACCCACGTGCTCCTGTCCTTAGGATGAGCGTCCTAGTGCTGCAGCTATTAGACCAGGATGCTGGGAAGGCACACGTGTTCAGACAGGAAGAAAGTGTGGACAGTGTTCCATTATCCTGGCTTTCAGGCAACAAATGAGACTGCCCTGCCACAACACAGGAATTAGCTTCAAGAAAGCCTCCTAAAGGTCAGGCCATTTGAAATGAAACCAAGCAGGAAGCTACAAAACCATATAATTGGATTCAACTTCTTCCCTCAGGAAATAACATATCTTTCCACAGACCTCTGGACACACAGGGATTTTGACCCTCATGATCTTCCTCTGCCAAGGAACAAAGAGATGACATTTGGATCCCTGCACACATCCGAAGTTTTGAGTTAAGAAAGTTGCATCAAATGATGGTGACAGACTGCACAGACCTTCAAGTTACATGTTTTAAGAATAACATCAGCTACAAAGTGATGAGAGAGGAGGAAACCAATCCAATGGCAATGTTTCTAGCAAACATTCTTTATCATATCAGTCACCTGGCCACCCTCTTCATGATGCCTGAGGAAGCCTAGCCACCCACCAAGATGGCAAGTGTGACAAGATTGGACTAAGTAGCTCTGCTCTTACTGGTTGTCAACTCCACACTCAGAAGAGCTCTCATCAAGAACAAGCCAATGGTATAAATCTTGAGGCTTACAATCCTACTCCTGCTACGGGGCAGAATGTCATATGCATTACCCTCTGTGAGAGAAGAGGTGAAGCATGTTGTGACATTAGATGCTTCCTGTCCCTTAAGGGTAGGTTGGCACACATGTTCATGATGGAATACAGCCCTTACAGTCAGTGCATAAAAGAAGCTCTCTGACAATGCCATGAAACCAGGAAATCAACAAGAAACTAGCTAGAAAGATTCTGTGCACAGAAATAGCCAAATTTACAAAGTTTGTTAGCAGGAAACAAAATGGCAAAGAACTTCCTTTGCTCCACATTGCACTAACCAGAGACACAGATCTCCTGAGACAAGGCACTGTTCCACTGCTCCTCTCTGAGTCTTCTGTGTGCGCACTCTCGTGAGCAAGGAAACCATGACATTACCAGATCATAATTTTTTTACTCTTCCCTTCCTAACCATTCCCAAGTTATGATAAGCACATTTCTTTACCAAGGGTCTGACCTGAGGTATGTCATTACCTCTTCTGCAATCAAAAAACCCAAATTGAAAGTCTAGATGCGTTCTAAATCCTAACGAAAATCAAAGATATAACATCTGAACTATTCACTGATCTCTGCAGCCTCTCAAGTCAGAATTGGTTCCAAAAAGTATTGAGACAAATATTTAGTCAATTTTTAAATAAATGGACCACAATATTAAAAAAAAAACAAAACAGAATAAGCAGCATGGTGTCTACTTAAGCTAAGTTTCTAGAAACTGCAACAAAATTTTAATAAAGAACAGAGTTAACTGACATATGGATGAGTATAATATACCAGGTAGAAGCAGTCAACATGTTTTTTGTGAGAGGTAATTATAGTCAAACAAACCTCCAAGAATGGTACCAGGCATGTAGCTCATGGAAACACCACTTACAAAAGCTGTCTACAAAATTTTCAAAGTCCTTCAACAACATATCTCAAAGGACGCTAAAACTAAACAGACTAGATACTTTTGAACAAATAAGTGGTTAAGGAAGTAACACAATGTGGAATAAAGACAGGATGGCACCAATTGATTAGTTCATGGATGAAGCTAAATAGGAGAGACCTTCAGGGATCTATACTGCTCAGTTTATTCATAAGCAAATTGGAAATTTAGAACAACAATATTAAGATGGTAGAGTCTGCTGACAGTACCAAACCACATTCAAAGTAAAAATCAGGATTTCAGTGAAAAACTGCAGAAAGACTTAAATTTTTACTGTCCAACTATGTCAATGCAAAATGATGCCTAAATGTCAGGACTTTGACCTGACAAGTAACACCTGAAGAATGAGTCTCTAGTTTTTTAGAGACTTTTTGTGTTGTTCCAAAGAGGCATTTACTTTATGCTGGCAGCATCAAAAGGCTAATCCAATATCAAGATCAAGAGAAAAAGAAAGCAAGTCCCAAGATAATTATTTCACATGATAAATCCAGTGTGCCCACATCTTCATATGTAATATGCTCCTGTGTTTCTATTTTATAAAACAAAGATACAATAGAATGGTTAAAAAAGTTAGAGAAGAACACGAGTAAGAGGTAAAGGAAGAAAAAGATGATGAAGACATGAGTAAATTTATGAAAAAAAATGACAGAGGGAATGAATTAGGTTCAGGTAATGAAAATGGAAGAGAAAAATTGTTCTTTGGATAACGTACTTTGGGGCTTACAAGGACATTTCTGATGATCTAAGGCTTAGACTACTTCAGAGACCCGCCCCCCCCGCTCCAAGCAAACTCTTGATTGGTAGAATACATACCAGTACAAGTACTGAGCCAGAATTGCCACCAAAAAAACCCCTACAACCCTCCCCCACAAAAAACCCCTAAAGCTGGTACTGAACAATGACAAAGCCATTTCACAATCAACAAAATGTAATCGAGACCAATTTTATATTATTTTAAATTAAATATATCAACTTGTATATTATGCCAAATGATTTTTCTTAATCTCAGTCTTTCAAAAAGTCTTTTCTCTCGAGAATCAAATTTTAAAGAAATGAATGCCACTTAATGCTATTGTTTTTTTAAACCTCCCCCAGTTTTATTCCAAAGAATTGATCTTGATCTTATTCTACAGAGAAAAGGTGTTTAGAGAAATGTGGCAGTGAGACTATTTATTTAGAGGTTTCTTCCCCTGCCCTTTCCTCTCACAGTTCTCCAAATATGTGAGAGATTCCAAATACTAAAATTTACTAGAAATTGCTAAACCATCTTGTTTCAACGTAAGCCTTTAACAAAGATCTAAAAGCTTAGTGAAGAAATCCAGTCCATGCCACCATTCATTACTTCACAAACTTATCAGTGAAGTTATTTGGTCTGAAGTTTATAATCCAAGCCCTACTGCTCTTTTAGAGACCATTTCCAGTACTTGCAATTTCAAAGAGACCTACTTATTGATCCACTGGTCACAGAACCAGAAGTATTATTAAAAAATAATAAAAATCACTATTAGAGTAGTGAATTATATCCTCAGAGTAAGCAATGCAGATGGAAAATGTTACCTCATCATGTGTATATCTGTAATCTGCCTTCTTTGACTTCAGGTCCCATAATACCACCGTTCCAGATTCAAAACCAATCAGAAGCTGCATTAATAAGAAGATGCATTAATTCTCTATAAGGAAAAGCAAAATGGTATCATTTGCAATGCCTGAAGTTCTTGTCCCAAAAGATATGCAGCATAATACTACATGTAGTATGCAAGTATTTGTAAAAACAAAAATTAGAGAGGTGAAGGCCTCAACGTTAGAAAGGTTTACTTTGTACTTATCCTCCTTATGTTCCAGAAAATATAATGGACATTCATGCAAAATGAGAAAAAAATGAAAGCATCCTTCTGAAGATTCCTTGGAAATCGTTTTGAGCTCCAGAAAAACCAACATTAAACCTTGCTATGTGTATTCTATCCTGAGTGAAAATGAGGGATGTTGAAAAAGAAATCTTTATTGGGCATCATCCTCACTGAAATTAATTCTGCTTAAATTGCTGGAAGAATAAAATATTCCCCCTGAAGTTCTCAGTAAGAGCTCATTGTCTATAAATAAACTATGTACTATGAGCTTTCTCCAGATGTTAATCGCAATTGAGATAACTGGCTGAAGGAACACCAGAAACACTATTTGTTCATAGGAGGAAAGCTAGATAAATTAAACTAGATAATTTCCCAAATAATCTTTTTGCAAGAGGCAAGATTAAACCTTTTCTGCAGGGAACGAAGACTCAAATTGCTCACAGTACTTGGTCTAACACATTGTTGAGTATCTAAGTGTTTTGCTCTCCTATCTTAAGTGCTACTTCTCTTAATGGGAAAAAAACAAACCCCAAGGCCAACGTAAGGCAGTAGTAACAATCTATTGCCATACCTAGAGGTTTTGCCTGGACAGTCTTTTCAGCATGTTCAGATGTTTGCAGCACAAAAACAACAGATCTCCTACAAGCTTACAAAGAAAATATTTCATCTCTTTCAGCGCTATACAGCACTAAAATACCATAAATATTAGACATGTTTGATCTAGTAAAAGTGAATATTCAATTTTTTCCCATTAACGTTATGTATACTATTATTTTAAATTATCTTGCCTATCATATGCCACATATTATAATTTTTCTATTTTAACTTAAAACATTAGAAAAGCCACTATGATTAGAAAGCTAAAAGCATGAACGGATTTTACAAGTGAGTACACAGGGGGTTTCTGCAACTGCACAGATTTTTTTTTCAGCAATGTTTTTCTTATGAGAAATAAGAAAAGTGTAAGGTCAGATTTCAAAACACTGATTAATAGCCTGAGCAATAAAATCAGTAATTTTTAAACTTTAATTGACAATAATTAGATGTGGGGTGGAATACATCAAAATAAATTGATCATTTGTGTTTTCTGAAATTACAATAGCTTCATATTCTAGAGTCCATAAGCCTGGAATATGATTCAAACCTAATTCTACAGAGAAACACATTAGTTACGCACTTACTGCAGTGAGCTTCACACTAATGAAAAAACCTCTACTCGTTAAATTCTCTGCTGGACTGAAACCTCAAGTGTTCAGGATATAAGCTGATAACTAGCTAAAACTTCCAAACCACTGCTAAGGTAACAGGATCATTCCCTCTCTACAATTTAATCTACTACTGACAGGAAAAACAAAATAGACAAAAAATATTTCTTTTCTATATGTAGAACAGTAGTAAGCAAAATGGTGTGTCACAGGACAAAGACTCCTGTCTTGCAAGGGCTTCAAGAATGTGTCCTGTAAAACCTTTTGTCAAGATGAACAGATGATTATTATGATTGTTAATACTATCTCATAAGAATGAAAAAGCAAGTCTAATACATAGATCTTTCTCACATATTTTGGTTTACTTTTCTGAAGTATATTGTTGTTCTGTAGGCCAGTTTCATTAGCAGACAGCACCTAGTGATTATAATAAATTGCCTAAAATGTGAATATGAGTTAGATGTCAAATTCCACAAAACCCCTGTTTCAGATTAGTTAATCTAAAGACAAAGTACATGGCATTCTATATAAATATGCTGTTTCACAACTTTAAAATGTTTATTTATATAACAACCAAGAGTATGATAAAGTGGAATTAATCTCCATCACACTTTCAGCACTCTAGTTATGACTGGTGGTTTTTTTGCAACACCTTACATTTTATCATCATAAGTAAAATTCTTTGCTTTTATTTCCAGAATTTTTGCAGCTAAGAATTTTCATCTGTGTTTTCAAATGTTTCCGATTACAAGATGAATTATTCCAGTAGTGTGTCCTACAGTCATGTCTGTACCTTGCCTTGTATTACTTTCAGGGCCTAAAACCTTCATTGTCCTCATATACTTAATCCTTCCTTAAACAGCAGTGGTAGCTATACTTTAAAAAGTCTTCCTTTGAAAATAATATATTGAAGAGTCTTTAAACATATCCTACCTTTCCTTCATCCATTGGATTGTCACTAATGTGGACAACAGGTCCTGGGTGAGATTTGGATGACCTAAAACAGAAATATTTCCATTTTAAAAAATTGTCCCGTCCTAAACAGCATCTCAAAATGACTGGAAGTAAACCAGATTCTGCAGACACAGACTCCATGTAAACAAGTTGTGACATTTCAAAATGGAGCTACTTTTATCTTCAAGCCCATAAATGCTGTGTCTATTTGTAGACACTTAGTTTCTGTCTTAAGGAAAGACTTATTTACTGCCGATCAACAAAAAAACTACCATTAGCTTTAAAAATTTTATCTTAACGTCTGTTGTTACAAAATTGACACTGTTGGATAAAATGCTGACTTTTACACTGGAGAACAGGCTTTGCCATTATTAATAAATTGCTCAAGATGGCCATTGTCACAATAACACAGAATTAACATTTTATGTTAACTTCTTGCTATTGAAGAAGATGGGTTAATCTGTTAAAGAGCTGTGTTTGCTTCAACATCCTTTGGTAAGTGATGGACTTCATGTATTTTTGAAAGTAGACGTACTGGGAACAAAACACCAGCACAGGAAGAGCAGCACACAACTACATTTTTTCCCCCACAAACCACTATATTTGTACATAAAATTTTAACATTAAAAAAAAGGAGAAGAAATGACAACAGCTATAAAATGTGGACTTATTTAAATTTGCATTTCAGAAAGTAATTTTCAATTTAGAATACATCAGCCCTCTTGAGAAAATGCCTATCTTTACACTTTGGTCTTTAATCCCAAACTGTAGAAGTGACATGTCTGTCCAAGTACCAGCCACACCATATTTTAATATATATTATTTTTTCTTCTATTTTATCCCCACATATAGTCATTTTTACATCTAGTTCTATAGTGTCTGTTTTGTCTATTTCCACGTCTATCCCAAGAACTATGATAAAATGCTGCTAATAGACAGAAATATATTAACATTAGCACTTCACATTCTTGAAAATAAAAAGTTTTTACATGACTATGTACTTTGATAGTGTATGTAGTGCAGTAAGATGAATATGGAGGCCACTCTAGACAACAATGATAATCCTGCAACTGATGTTAACATCTGGGACACTTTTGATCCCTCCCCTCCACAGATAACACTTGGTTAAACTCACAGTTCAATGGCTTTATTCCACATGATGACATAGCCTGAGAGAGTAAATGATTCCACATTGACAATATGAATGTTTCCTCTTTCGGTGCCCACATATAGCCATTTGCTTTGGAAAGGCAGATGACAAAATGTTATCCTGAAAGAGAAAGCCACCAAGAAGAAATAAAGAAATGTCCTTTTGATATCCTACACTGCAAGGTCTATGCTGCCAAAAGGTAGCAATAAGGCAATAGGCAAACAGGAAGATATAAGACAAGTTTGAGGTAAAGTAGAAAAGCCAGTACATGACCAAAGTAAGATATGAACAGACAATGTAGAACCTCAGCTTAAACAAAAAAATAGAAAGCAAGGCATTCTAAAACTCATAAATCATTCAAATAAAAAAAAATTACCGTCACCTTTAAAAATTATCATATTGAATGTATTTGATCAAGATTGCTGTCACATCAAACTTAAAATACAACACTCCTATAGTCTATAAATCTCCCTTTGGAATCTACCTACCTTCCAGTTTTAAAGAACAAAGGATTTTAGAAGTTGTCATATGCAGATAAAGCTGCTTTCAAGTAAGGAGACAAAGACAAAAGATAAAACTCAAGAAAAGTAAGTTTACATGTAATCCAAATTACCCCCTAAAGAGCAAACCTTAGAACAATCCTAAAGAATTATAGAAGTCATTTTAAAAGTAGTTTCAATTTCAGGCTGTTACTTTACTTCTATCATGTTTTAATTTTCTGCCTTACAGTTTTTTCTTCTGCTAGAAGGGAGTCCTGGCACAAGACTCAACAGCTAACAACTGTATGTACCAGCAGAGGACTCCTCTTTGACTGTAGCTCCAGCACAAATACTAGCGTTTGAAAACCTGATTATTTCTGCCCCTTTGGGTCCTGATTACTGTTGACTATTTCTTCAAGATAAGGAAATAATGTCTGTAAAAACTGACAGAACGCTAACTCGAAATTGGAGTCCAGAAACTTTCTGGAAACTCTAAACCATTTTAATCTGACAGGGTCTGACATTGAAAGAAATTGCCAAATTACTTCACTATCAAACTTGAGGTTTCAGAAATGCTTCAGTGATAAGGTAAAACAATTATTCAATGAGAATTTGTTCTGTCGGCTCTAATCCTTAGCTTTACAATTTTTTTTGTTCTTGTTTTCTCCCAGTTGGGTTGCTTATTGCCAAATCCATGCATCACTTCACAAGCCTGTTAAGTATTTATGCAAAGAACAGCTTTAGATTCTTTGCATTAGATGCTGTATATGCACACCAACTTGAGCTGAAAGGAAAGGCTAACAGCAGCAAAGAGAGAAATTGCTGTGGCTGAAGAGATGTTAATTTGCACTGCAGGTTTCAAAAGTTAAGGCTTCTGTAGTGATACTACCTGGATTCAGAAGAGTAATATTTTGGGGTTTTTTCACTTATTTCTTCCTAATTTGGAAATGCACTTTGCTCAAGCAAATATTTCACCTATCTGCTTTCCAACTCAATTTCTTGTCCTTGAATATTTATGCTGAAAGGCTACACTAACTTTTTTCATTGATGTTTGACAAAAAAAAAAATTCTATATACCTGATTTAAAATGCTCTTCAAACTCACTGAACTTACAGAGGTTGTAACACATTTAACTAAGCACACTAATCTGCAAACACCACAGGTTCCAGACTTGTGTTTCCCCAACATCCTTGAAAAAAAAAAAATTAATGGAAGCTAAATCACATACATTGGTACACATTCTTCCTAGGCAGGCAGTTACTGTGTATAAAGATACAGCATAAACATAAACCTTCAGTACTCTGCAACACCACAGTGGCTTTTTGTGCCAGCACTCCACATGCCAGAAGCAGCTGGCAACCAGATCAGTTGGATCCAAAATCATGGCCTAGCAGCCAGAAAAAAATCAGTAGCAGGGCTGTAGGCTTGTCTTGATTAGCAAGTTAATATTGTTAATTGCAATTGTCCAACACTTTCGTTATGAAAACCAATCTATTTCACATCATTTAAAGCAGGCAAAAATAAAAGTTGGGACTTCAGCTTTGACTACTATAGCACAAGGGTGTGCTATAGTAAAGAAGTGTCCAGCTCCTCAATAGTCTTGATACTCTTCTTGAATATGCAGGTGTATTCAATTTACTGTCTCCTTTGTGCAACTGAGATTAATTTTGTCAAGAGTTAGCAAACAATGAAGTGATTCCATGCTAATACTAAAAGAACAGAACAAGTAGCTTCACAAAATATTTACAAACTCTCAAAGGCAGGAGGTTGAAAAGACTTCAAAACTGCAAAGTATAGGCACATAACAGAGTTCTTAACCTTAGTCTTCGAAGTGTTTTACCATTCTTCTACAATCAGTCTTGTATGATTGTTCTATACACTAAAAAATATTCTAGACCTTTTATTTCACAGAACAACTAATTAAATCCAAAAGGAATGGCATGCTGATCCTGCTGTAAGAACCAACATTTCTCCCTGAATGTAGTAAATCTTACTCTATTTGCAAATAAAAAACATGTTTACTATTTTTTTTATTTTCTTAATAGAAAAGCTATGTCTTCCAACTTTCAGAAACTCAACTATTGTGGCGGTGGCCCAACCCACTTTCCAGGTGAATGACAAGTGGGTTGATTTCCCCGCCCGAGACTCCACCTCTGAGGGCGGATCGGAGGAGGAGATAAGGCTGTGATGCCACCGCCTACTAGGTGTTCCCTTGAACATGTCTCCTCCCTGGTTTCTAGAACCCTCTCTCTCCCCCGGTTCCTTATTAGTTAGTAGAAGTTATGTTTAATAAGTAGTTCATTGATTATTCTATTAGGCTCTGGAAAGTTCTGTTTTGTTACATCCCTGGTTGGCTAGTTTAAACTAGTCCCTCCCAATATGTTTCCCGGTTGGTTGTATGTCACCCCCTTGTCACTCCCTAAGTGGTTGTTCCTTTACTCCTCCCTTTTCCCCACTCTTCTATTTAGTTTCATGCTAATGAAACCAGAGAGGCCAGACCAACGGCCAGGGCCAGACCAATGGCCAGGGGCCAGACCAACGGCCAGATTTGGGTGGCTAGTTCCCTCTGAGACTTTATTAAATTGCTTGGAATACACTAGCGCCTGAATCCTCCTTCAGTCTTTACCTTCGCCTGCTGCGGTTTTTCCATCTGGGCTGCACAGCCTAATCGGCTGTTGGCAGATAGCCTCAGGGCGAGCTGTGGCTCCCGGGGCAAACATCTGCGGTTTGAGCTGCAAAGAACCCTGCTCCGTGCCGTCGCACCGGGACCTCCCGGAGTGTCCAGAGCAAGAGGACAGCAGACGCCGCTTGCCACGCCACCGGGCGGATAGTGGTCAGCGCGGCAAACTATATTTTGATGGAATGACTCATTTCAGATAACTGCATTTATTTTAACAATTTACAGAATAATATTTCCAACATTAAAGTTCATGCACTTCACGAGGAGCTTCTCTCCTCACTGATTAAGGCTTCACCTTAAACTATGTATATTTTAAACAACTTTAGAAGCCTTACAGTAGTTTTTAAAAGCTAAAAATCAGTGAAGCTATCTGAATGGCCAGCAGCCTTGTCTGCTCTGCCGAGAATTGGACTGATAATCGAAAGGATTCAAACTCCTTTCGGAGGATGGAAAGAAAAGGTTAGAGTCTTCTTGGTAGTGTTGCAATACTTGCTTACCTGACACTAGCCATGGACAGCTTTTTCTTTTTCCTGAAAAATGCAGATTTTTCTTTCAGAAACCTATCTTTTGGCCACAAATTAGAACATACTTCATCCATAATGTATCTTAGGATCAACAGAAGCAGAATTGGCCATATAATGCTCTAGTCATTTCTACAACTTGAGCATTCTTCCCCCTCTCTCCCTACTCACAAATGCACATATACATGAAAGTGGAAAATATAATCAATTGTTGGGAACACATCAAAAAGACTACAGATGAAAAAATTTTGTAGTAGTCTTTCTTGAACACAGATCCCAACTGCCTGAAAACAATGTTGCAGTCAAAAGCAGACTACCACACTTTTCTCCTGTAGCAAGACATTCTGCCCAAAGACACTAAAATAGAAGCATCTATGATTTTAAGTAGTCCAGTTTTGTGCATCTAAAGAGACAGCCTGGGATTGTCTGAGCCAGCAGCCACATAAAGCAGGCTTTTGCTGGCAGTTCTTTCATGGTACAACAGATTCCTCATGTTGTCTCCAAGGCAATTTCAGCTCCCTCAGTAAGTGTAGTACATTTTGTGAAACAGACCAAACTTTTAACATAAACCAGTACTGGGCACAGTATGTCATTTCAAATATTTCACTTTCCCATATCTTCACAAAAAGAAAGATCCCTTTATAGAAAAAAAAATGCTTTAAGGAGATTTATTTTTTCCATGTGAAACCTACAGTAAGATTTTAGTATAAACTAATATCACCACTAAAATGAGGTACTGTTATACAACCCCAAAGCAGTCAGGGTAGTTTTAAATTCTCCTGTATCTGTAAATTACTGTAAGCACAAAATCTTCCTCTTTACCGCATACATATTTGCAAAGCTATTCCCTCCCCACTCCTCAAAAAAAAAATACAAAACCAAAATTTTTCTTTCTTGCAAAATGAATTTATAAGAGTTGAACCAATAGCTCAAGAAAACAAAATCATATACAGAAAAGCAAGTGACACACCTGCAGGGGAAAACAATGATAAAATATCTATTGTTCTTACACTAATTAAAATATAATTTAGGATATTGCTTATGGGAGAGTCTTAGCAATGACAGGAGAATCTTCAATAAGTGGTTTGTAAACCTGCTGAAAGGATTCCCTTTCTTAACTGCAGAGCATGTATCTTTTCTTATAATCTGTCAAAGCTATTAAAAAAAACCTTAATTGTTGCTGTTTCACAACATATATCAAAACAATTAATATAGCAAGTGATAATACTCCCTACAGGAATTTAATTACAATAATATTAAAGAAGACAACTTATTAAATTAATACATAAGTCAAAGAATTCGTTTTTTAAGAGGAAATATTAAGGAAAACTGGCAGGCGATTAACTTGACTGTATTATTATGACAGCAGAAATCCTTCTAAATTAATCTTTACCTTTTCCTAGTCTACTGCATTATGAAGCACTATACATTCTTCAGAATTTTTCACTGCTTTAACAAAGCACAATAACAAATACTTTGAAGCATGACAAACACCGATAACAGGTTTTATTGTTAAGTCACTAAAATATTTCTAGTGCTTCAGGCTATCATTATAGGTCTGCAGTTACTGTAAGTACACTAGCTGCTCAGATCATCATTGTATCGGCAAAATAAAAGCAAAAGATTACGCTATCAAAGCCGTATTCTGCACACCTTTATCCTCAACCTTTCACGTGCGAGATAGCACCATGTGAAATTCAGAAGCAGAGAAGTTTAAATCTGATGTTAGTGTAGACTCCACATCTGTGGACTCTTGTCGAAGTCTTCCATGGTCTTAAAAAGTCAAAAGCCAGTGTCAAAATGACATACTGATGGAAGCAAGCAGTGGCTTTGATACTGCCTGACTGCTGCAAAAGGGTCTTTTTCCACATCTGATAACTTCAATAAGCTTAAAGCATCTACCTGTACAAAAAAGGCCTCAAAGACCAGAAGCCATATGGAGAGGAAGAAATCCTCTTCAGTGCGTCCCAAAAATGTCCCATCAAAAGAACGTGTGGGTAAATTCAGTACATCACAGGAACTGAACCAGGTACTTCAATTCCATTTATATCCCATGAGAAAACTCCAAGCGGTGCTTCCCCAAATATATTGACTTGAACAGCTGCCTCTCAAGGCAGCTGAGAAGCACCTGTGTTCAGTATCTGAGTAGTGGTAGACACCAGTGGTGTCATGATGGAGTAAGCATGTGTCAGAGCAAGATACTCAACAACCTTGGGATGACACAAAAAGTAACCAGACCATTGGCATGTCAGGCACACCAAAAGGAGTTCACAAATATAGAGTGCAGGGTATTTCATCAGCAGCAAGAAAGTTACAGACTGAGTGTTTTGTGTAAATTCTTTCAATACTGAAAAATTCTCTCTGTTTTCAAATCAGTTGCCTTAAAAGGCACGTGCGAAGTCACAAACTCTAACTGGAAAAAAAAAAAAAAAAAGAGGCCATGTCAGAGATGTAGCTCTCCCACAGGAGACAGAAAAATTATTCCTATCACTGGTGGAGAAGTCTGTCATCTAGGCAGAACTTAAAGACTATAGGTCAAATTCTGCCCAAGAAAGTGGCAGTTGGCCGTTATACGCCTCATATCACTGTGAAAGTCAGTGCAAAAGAAACAGCTAACAGGGCAACTGAGGCAATTTAAAAACCATTTCTCAGAAATTTGAAATTTCTGAGTGACAGGACTCAGCACTTTGGTTCTGCCTCAGTGCTAAAGGCAGCAGAAGGCAAGTGATGCAACTGCAGTTCCATCAACCACACCGACATGTGGAACTCTGCATGCATGCATAGCCTCAAGGAAACATTTGCCAAAGGAATTTGATCCTTGTGAAAGAAACATTGACATATATGGCAAATCCAGACAGTCAATAAGTTAATTTTTTTTCTGCTAGTTTCTTGAAACATGGTCAAACTCCTAATTACATCCCCTAGTGGATCACCACTGAGTTAAAATTTTAAGCTCACTAGGTGACACCATCAAGGCAAGCAGACCCAGTGATCATCTCCTTTCACTCTGAAGAAAGTCACTTTAAAAAGTGTGAAAAAAAATCCCCAAAAAACCAAGAACAAGCCCCAAACCAAAAAAAATTAGTTATGTGTGAGAAATGAACCAAAACCTCATAAACAATGTCTATCATCACACCTGTTCTCACAGGCAAGACAACCTGTATGTCCTTCTGCTATCCACAAAGTGGCAGAATTGGTCAGTTTATAAATTCCAGGTGAAAGAAAACTCCCAAGTCTGCTAAGGCACAGGCTGAGTACAAAGTTACAGTACACAACAAGGCAACATACATGCCAAAAGAAGTTTAAAGTCTTATTATTAATAAGTAAATGCAAGTGGGATTTTCCACTCTCGGTAGACAGAGTTCCAAACACAATGCTAAAGTTGCTGTTTACAGCAGGATACAAAGCCAAAGATATTTTAAGCATAATTTTGTAACTCTGAATTATGCAGTTTCATGTTGAGGAAAACTATTTAAATCCCACAGAACAGAAGTTGACATATTAAAAATTAAACTGCTATCAAGGCGTTCAGAGATCGATATGCAGAGCACTCACACAAAACACTCAGTTCTATTTTTATGCCATTCTTGCTTTGTGACTTACCATAAAGACAAACATTTTTTTGGCATTAGAACAGGGAATGTCAGCTCAGGAAGGATCTAAGTCTTGGATAATGAAACAAATTTTTCATACTTGTATACAAAGCTGGTTTGCTTTGGCTGGCAAAGGGGTCTCAAATTTGTCAAACCATGCTATTTTTTCTTTTTCTTTTTTTTTTTTTTTTAATCAAGTTAGTCTGTCACTTCACCCTCTCAAACAGAATCTGTGAAAGTCCCTGGCTGGTTAGCGATGCATGTTTGACCTTTCATGCCTTACATCACCACCAAGTTTAACAGTTCCTGCATGGCAGGAAACTAAAGCCAGATTAGGTATCTATCAATCCATCTCACAACATGCTTTCAATATTTACTCTAATAAGATGTGTTAACTACACTTACTTCAGAGCTAGCCCAGTGTAACATTAATATTTATTACTGAGTTAAAGCAAACTTGACATGAATCTTGCATTACTTGTTAACACTCAACAATCTTGTGTTTAAGATACTTATACACAGACATGTAGATGACAAAGGAACTAGATCGTGATCCACTGAAGACACCTTAGAGAAGTACAAAACCTGAGATACTAAGTTCACACGCTGAATTATGCATTCTGAAAAGAGGTAGTATTTAGACACTTTCAACTTGCTTGACAAGTCACACAACCAACTGCCCGCCATCATTATGCATTTTTGTCCTGGCCCCTACACACTGCTTCCCACAGTCAAGGAACAGTGGCCAAGCATGACATTGGTTTACTATCTCCTAACTCTGTTTTGGTCACTAGAATATAAAGCAGCTGCAAAATCCCCATGAATGCAGCAAACAAAAGGCTAGAAAACTTGAACTAACTTTTTTTGGACTGAGCTTTTGACATCTGTCAGTCATTTCAGCTAACTGATTTGTTATACATCTAAAACCTCACCAATCCCTACTTCAGAAGACTCGCTTCAAATTACTAACCATCACTGTTGCAAAAGGCAGTCAGGAGCTACGAATCCATTAATGGTCAGTTTGTTATCCACAGATTCTCAGCTAATGTAATGATTCAACAGAAAGCAGCATCTTTCAGGACTCTTGGCCACTGCTTTTAAAGAAATGTTTTGCTCAAATCTAAGATGATGCAAGTTACCCAAAGACATTTTCCACGTTATCAGAACACAGCCTGTAATGGCACAGAATTATATTAAAAAGAATCAGCTCTTTCTCACCACTCCCTGTTCTTAAAAGTCATGAGCAGAAAAGCAAGAATTCACATCACTTTCCTGTCATACACTAGAGACTGAATTCTGAAATAATTTACAGATTTAAAATTCAAATTTTCATGTAAGTTTACAAAATACTTAAACACATGACACAAGCATTTATAAACAAGCTAGCTCTGGGGTTTGTATCATAAGATGTTTAAAATACCTGAAAGTGAGGTAGCCAAATTCAATTACCAACAGGATAAACAAGCATGAAATCTAGAAATTGTGTTGTTAGACATTGGGCAGTCATTCTTCCACGTGACTAGAAGAAGGGAATTAGCCAGAGCTGTTAAAAGGCTGTGCCAGAAGACTACAGAATTCATTGATGAAGTCATAGCCTCATCATTTGCTTTTTTAATTTACTTTTTTTATACACAGTTAAAGAATAGTTTTCAAGACTAAGAAAATCCTTTCATCTGGGTAGCTAACTGCTACAGTTAGCTTTCTATGCTAAAGACTACTTTTTAGTTCAAATCTAAACCTTACATATGAAATTGTTATTTAGAAACAAAATCTGAATAAAAATTTGCCTGTGGCATGTTAAAGTTCAACTCCTGTTTAACAGGACACAAACACTCCTTTTCTGCAATGTCAACACACTTCCAGGCAAACCCAATCAGTTATATAATTTTAAACCTTAGCCTCAACAGAGTCCTACAGTAAATACTGATGCCACTAGAATCATTGCTTCAGTCATATAATAAGGGTTCCAAGATACTTGATCTCCCTTCACAAACTGACAAATTATCATTAGAGAAGACAGTTAAAAGGCTGTGTTGTAGTATATAAAATACTTTAAATAAGTCCTGTTTGAGAAGTTAATCCTTATGAACAGATCTTAATCCCACAATAAAAAGTACTTCAAAATTTTTATTAATTAGGTTTATAACATCTTCATGCTTGTGACTTGAGAATGTAGAGGTTGAGAGAAGCTGCTTTTAGTCATGGTATGGGTTGTGGTGCTGCATGCCTCTGCCACCCAGGACACTGATTTCTCTGATCTGAGAAATGCTCATTATGCCTCAGCCTTGATGAACTGCACTTGGACTAAACTCCCCTTGAGTTTATCAGAAACACTGTCTGTTCCCAGGAACTAACAGGTGTCTAATGAACATCTGTTTTTAACAAACAGCCTTGGAAATTTATTTTTCTTGTCTGAATAACAACCCAAGTGCAATATTATTTTTGTTGTTGAACATTCAGAGAAAGTGACCAACTCAAATTGGCCAGGATGGAAAACTACTACAACTAAAGCCCACTCTCACTACCCTATAAACAGTGGTCCAAAGTGAAACCCTTTTGAGCTCCTGATTATAAGAGGCTAATGTGTATTAAAGCCCACTGTCNACAGCACCGGGCTGGGTGAGTGGCCACTCTCTCGTCTGGCCCCCTGAGCTGAGGTAACTTCCCCCTGGTGGGAGACTTCTGTGAGAGTGGTGGCTATCTCGTCATAGCTACGCATCAGTAGCGTTAAGGTGCAGATAGAGAAGTACTTTTCCTTCAGAAAAAACACAACACAATACAATACAAGTGCAGGAATGAGTGGCAGGAAGTGGTCTATAAGGTGGGATTAGAACCACCAAAGACCCCCAAAGCCCTCTGACCCATTTCCAGAAAGGCCTGAAAGAATGGACTTGTGCATAACTAATTTATATAGAAAGCAAGAAACATATCTTTGGGGTGGAGAAACCTGCCCATAAAAAGGTACTCCCCCAAGCGTGGGCAGTACCCCCAGGATCCTGGACATCTCATCAGCCAGACCAACGCATCTGGATCAATGCTGAAACCAGGACTGACATTCCATCAGCTAGATAAAAATAGAACAGCAGTTGTCATTCCAGCATTCTCCTCTTCTCTTTCTTTACTTCTCTTTTCCCTCTCTTTTTCTCTTTTCCTTTAATTCATCCCCCCTTTTAATTTCTCTCTCTTTTCTTTTTTTCTTACACTTTTTTTTTTTTTTAGTTCATCTCTCCCCCTTTAATTCCCCTCTTCCCTTTCACCCTACCTCTTTATATCCAAAATCCACTGCCATGTAGTTATATAGTAGGTCAGGGACTAATATGTCCATTTCCATGCCAAGTGTATAATTTATCAATAAAACTTTGATTGTTTGTGGACCCTCTGACTTTTGACATTCCTTTCAACCAATGAACACTTATGAATCTTAGGTACTTCCTTCCCCTTAAGGGTGAGTTGTCACAGAGAAGACCCAATTTTATTCATGAACACTCTCCTCAATAAACTTAGTCGTTAATATACAGCATGACATTGACCTAAGAAAAGCCCATTTACTTCAGATTCATATAGAACATTGCAAGTATTAGGTATAATAAATTACTGAGTGTTATAAAGGCCCCATTCAGAATTATTCAACAGTGAATTTTTTGCAGTTCAAGTTCAAATCAAAATATTTATCTGACAATGAAATTACATGTTATTTTATAAAGTTCTATTTCATAAACTAGTCAAAAGANTGCCACTAGAATCATTGCTTCAGTCATATAATAAGGGTTCCAAGATACTTGATCTCCCTTCACAAACTGACAAATTATCATTAGAGAAGACAGTTAAAAGGCTGTGTTGTAGTATATAAAATACTTTAAATAAGTCCTGTTTGAGAAGTTAATCCTTATGAACAGATCTTAATCCCACAATAAAAAGTACTTCAAAATTTTTATTAATTAGGTTTATAACATCTTCATGCTTGTGACTTGAGAATGTAGAGGTTGAGAGAAGCTGCTTTTAGTCATGGTATGGGTTGTGGTGCTGCATGCCTCTGCCACCCAGGACACTGATTTCTCTGATCTGAGAAATGCTCATTATGCCTCAGCCTTGATGAACTGCACTTGGACTAAACTCCCCTTGAGTTTATCAGAAACACTGTCTGTTCCCAGGAACTAACAGGTGTCTAATGAACATCTGTTTTTAACAAACAGCCTTGGAAATTTATTTTTCTTGTCTGAATAACAACCCAAGTGCAATATTATTTTTGTTGTTGAACATTCAGAGAAAGTGACCAACTCAAATTGGCCAGGATGGAAAACTACTACAACTAAAGCCCACTCTCACTACCCTATAAACAGTGGTCCAAAGTGAAACCCTTTTGAGCTCCTGATTATAAGAGGCTAATGTGTATTAAAGCCCACTGTCTAACAAACCTATAAGCAGCAGTCCACAGTGAGATCCTTTTGAACTCTCAACTCCCAGAAGATAAGGGGCTAATGTGTATGTCTCAAACACAGATAACTGGATGGCTGTGGAGCCAGCCAAGGACTGTTAATAATAACAGACAAGAATTGTTGGTAAAACCAAGGACTATTGGTATTAACACACCATGAGAAAGAACAAGTTTTGGCTGGAGAAGGGGGGCCAGGTGCTGTTGTATCCTGCAGCACCCCCCTAGTTCTGGCCGGTCAATGGACCTGCCCTCGCTCTCTANTTAAGGTGCAGATAGAGAAGTACTTTTCCTTCAGAAAAAACACAACACAATACAATACAAGTGCAGGAATGAGTGGCAGGAAGTGGTCTATAAGGTGGGATTAGAACCACCAAAGACCCCCAAAGCCCTCTGACCCATTTCCAGAAAGGCCTGAAAGAATGGACTTGTGCATAACTAATTTATATAGAAAGCAAGAAACATATCTTTGGGGTGGAGAAACCTGCCCATAAAAAGGTACTCCCCCAAGCGTGGGCAGTACCCCCAGGATCCTGGACATCTCATCAGCCAGACCAACGCATCTGGATCAATGCTGAAACCAGGACTGACATTCCATCAGCTAGATAAAAATAGAACAGCAGTTGTCATTCCAGCATTCTCCTCTTCTCTTTCTTTACTTCTCTTTTCCCTCTCTTTTTCTCTTTTCCTTTAATTCATCCCCCCTTTTAATTTCTCTCTCTTTTCTTTTTTTCTTACACTTTTTTTTTTTTTTAGTTCATCTCTCCCCCTTTAATTCCCCTCTTCCCTTTCACCCTACCTCTTTATATCCAAAATCCACTGCCATGTAGTTATATAGTAGGTCAGGGACTAATATGTCCATTTCCATGCCAAGTGTATAATTTATCAATAAAACTTTGATTGTTTGTGGACCCTCTGACTTTTGACATTCCTTTCAACCAATGAACACTTATGAATCTTAGGTACTTCCTTCCCCTTAAGGGTGAGTTGTCACAGAGAAGACCCAATTTTATTCATGAACACTCTCCTCAATAAACTTAGTCGTTAATATACAGCATGACATTGACCTAAGAAAAGCCCATTTACTTCAGATTCATATAGAATATTGCAAGTATTAGGTATAATAAATTACTGAGTGTTATAAAGGCCCCATTCAGAATTATTCAACAGTGAATTTTTTGCAGTTCAAGTTCAAATCAAAATATTTATCTGACAATGAAATTACATGTTATTTTATAAAGTTCTATTTCATAAACTAGTCAAAAGAAAACAGAATATTGAAAACAGTTAACAGCCATCCAGTATGACCTAAGTGGCTATGACAACATACAGATCTGGGAATCTTAAGTGTTCTGGCTACTTTTATATGTTATTATAATAGATATTTTAAAATTAAAATTGCTGGAAGAATAAGCCCTTGTCCCAAGCTATGCTTACACCATTCATGGTAACTACGGTGCTCTCCTTACCTACCTTAGCAAGACAGGATTAGTAACTAATTCAGCCACTAAAGCAATATCAGTGACCGAGACTCCTTTCTACCCCCACACAACTTCCTGTGACAGGTTTTGCTACTAACATCATCACATTTACAGAAAAAGGATAGTTTAAAACATTCACTTTGCTTAACCAAAGATACCCATACATCTAAAACTCTAAGCCAGCTTACAACAGATTTGCACACAATCAGAATCTCCTCCTCAGATATCTGTTTGAAAGCATAAGTTAGAAACCCAAGTTTAAGTGTGGTTTCAGGATACAAACCCTAATTTTACACTGACGCTTAAGCAGACATTACAAGAGAAAAGTCACTAAAAAAAAAGGAAGGGAGAGATAGGAAATTCAGTTTGGGCACACTACTGTACCGCCTATACTTGGACAATCCTCATTAAACTAGTGGTTATAAACTGCATTTCTCTCCATTTGACTTTTATGCTGCATAAAGGAACACTGTCACTCCTTTGGGGTAGAGAACTTGCCTCAGTTAACAAAGCTTTCTGTTTTCTGTATAACAGCTCAGAATCACAGAACTGTCTGGCCCTGAAGGGGTCTTTAAAGATCACCTAGTCCAACTCACCTGCTGTGAGCAGGGACATCTTTCAGCAGATAGTTGATCAAAGCCCCATCCAACCCATTCTTGAACACTTCCAGGGGTGAGGCATCCACTACTTCTCTGGGCAAGTAAGTTGCAGTGTCTCACCACCCTCACAGTGAAGAATTTCTTTCAATATCCAATCTAAATCTACCCTCTTTCACTTTAAAGTCATTACTCCTTGTCCTATTCCTACAGGCCCTGGTCAGATTTTATGCACAGTGATCATAGAAATAATTTCAAATGGGACTTAGAATCCTCTATACAAAAAACCCCAGTAATCTGCATTCATGCTGGTCCTTACAAATTTGTTCATAACCTGCTCTTTAAAACAAGGTTACCATTTAACCCACCCAACAATTTGTTTAGCACTTTGCATGACACTACATTAAAAGCTATTACATAAATATTTAACTTTTTCTATTGCTACCCACTACTTAAAGTTTATTACCTCCTGCCCTATTCAAACGGGATACAAGTTACAGATTATTCTGTGCTCTTGCTAGTATCCTTTGAGCTCCCCAAGCAGTCCAGCCCTAATGCATACTGTTCAAAAGCAAACACAGCATTCCAGCTGAGACTTTACATATACTGGAAAAGAAGGAATACTTCCTAAAAGGGAAGGAATACTTGCTTTTAAAAAAAAAGGACAGGTTTTCCAGAAATTTAGTCACCTGACTTTTAGAAATTTAATCTTAAATGTCCTTCTAGCTTGCTTACAGTTCTATTACTTGAGTATAAAAATTTTTAGTCAAAATGCAAGTTGTTTTCAGTTACTCTGATACAAACAAGAGCTCTTACACTGCAGAATTCAGCTTTGCCATCAAGGGAGAAAAAATTCCAGGTAAAAAATTGAACGAGTTTTCCTGTTGTCTTGTTGGTGAACACACTTTCTCTTGTTCCAAAATTCCTCTGAAGACATACACTCAAATTATTCTATCCCTCCACTCCACATTTTAAAGATGGGAAAACTGATGTTCAGCAATGCAATACATAAAGTGATAGAAAAGGCATCTCAGTTTCGGTCACTAGTGTGCCTATTCACAACTACTTTGGGCCCTAACAGATTGAAATTCAAACCCGGTGTAAGACCAGTTTCAATTATGTACCAAGTTATGACTTGGACTGCATTAATAAAATCTGATTTTACAACAGCAGGTAGTGTGATGCTAAGGGGCAGTGCAGTAATAACCCAATCCCTACCGTTCCCGGTTGAATTTGAGGGAATGAAGTATAGCAGGTCTCTTCTGGCGCAAGTTCCACAGGTGTAAGGTGTCATCAGCCAAGGCACTCACAAGAGCTCCCTATGAGAAAGAAAACCTTTTAGTCAACTTGTTTCTGTAACCCTAGGAACAGTGTGTCATCACAGTTGAAATACGTTACATATTTATTTCCAGGATGAAAAAAAAGTGTAAGCACGTGCATCAACACCATAGCACAGACAAGTTCTAAGTAGCAGGAATGAGACAACTGATGTGATCACATGTTGTTCAGCTCACTCATATTTGGTTCAGTGCTATACTGAGAGGTGGTGGGGAAGGAGCTTTTTCCAGTGTGTGCTCATCAGTTTCCTCATGCCCATCTCTGTAGAGAAACCAAGCAATGAACTCAGCTGCTAATATCTATGTGCTGAGAAAGCTAGCAAGGTCCCTCAAAAAACCCATCCCTAGCTAGCTCAAGAACAGCACTGCTGTCAGATCTCAGCTGCTACATCCCTAGAAACACACATTTGAAACTGAGGTAACATTATTCAGTTCATGTCTAAGACAGCAACTCTAGCAAAATAAAATTAACTACCTACTGAAACTGGTAGTACTATTGGAAAAGTACTTCACTTCCAGAGATAACTTGCAATGTTCAAGGACACAAAAAGATATTCCTAGTTCTTGCTTATAGCATGAGTACTCTAGAGACAAAGATATTCTCAGCAGTTAGTCAAGCATTTTCCAAAACTAAAAAAGTTAATTTATTTATAATTGTTATTACTGTTTGCTATTCATGCTACATCACTTATATCAGCTAATTTTAATGCTTGCTTAATGAAAAATTAAAGAAAATATGTTCCGTATCTTCTCTGAATGACACATAAATCATTTTACTAACCTCATTAATCAGGAACTGAAGTTGGATTACTGCAGCTCCACTGTCATGTTGACAGTAGCATTCAACTCCTGGCCGACCAAAGCTGGAATTGGTATCATTAAGGAATAATTGTTGCATGTAACAAACAAAACACACAGCATAACCAACATTTTCACTTTCACTAACACCACATTCACACAGGCTAACATCCTGCTTCTAGCTAGTGCACTCAACATAAGTAACCACAGAGAGCTGAGTGCTTACCAAAACAGTAATTTAGAAAGGCCACAAAGTAACACGAAAATTAAATGACCTACCTTGAAATATAAAAATTATGTATGACCGCTTAACTTATAGAGATTTAAGGGGTTCTTCATCATGGAGAACTTGAAGAATGTTGAAGCAGTTATTTTAACAATGTTAAATATAAGAACTAGAACAAAAGGAAGTTAATCTAAATAAGCATCATAAACAAATGACTATATTTTTCAAATGCCAAAGGATCTTTCTCACCATTTAAACATTGCTTAAGGTAAAAAAGAGCTGAATAATGCAAGGCATGTTAAAAAAAAAAATCTGCTGTGACCGAAATGAGAAGATCAGGAGTCAAAATACGGAGGAGTCACTGGGAAATTATGTATAATGTAAATTTCCAGGATCTCTTTATGAAGACTTCCTGGATTCACACCAGCTATGAGATAGCAAAAGCTTGCTCATTTTCACTCTCACACATAAATCAGTCCTATCCTTCCATAATGAATATTGATAGAAGAAAACAGATTCTTTTAGTTCCCCATACTTAACTCATTTATTAGTTGCAAACATTCTGTATTTTAAATGTGGTTATGCACCTGCTTCTGATACAAAATTAAGTCCTCCAACACCTAGGAGATTGAGCAGAAATAACAGAAGAATTAAGCAAACTGGTCAGTATTTCATCATCATTGTATGCCCAGGGTTTCTGGACTATAATTTGTCCGGGCTGAACACTTCTTGTTTTAAAGAAGCACCTTAGCCTGTGGAAGAAAGGAAATCATTCCAAATCTGTATGCAAAACAGGAAATATATGTACAATTTTTTCTCTCAGTATATGTTAAAAATTAATAAAACAGTAGAATTCTCACCCATTCTGCAACCTTTCCATTTACTGAGAAATTGCTGAACAAAACCAAAGTGGATAATATGTGCATTCTTAAAAAACATGTGCATTCATGCTACAGGCAGTTGAAAGGCTGAAAAGACTATTAGGCTGCATGCAAATTAACACTCAGACATATCTCCTGCTCAGCGGCTAAGCTGGTGAAATAAAATGTAAGTAGAACAACAGCACAGAGAAGTCTGCTTCAACATGCTGCAATATTTAAACTTTTAAACTTGAATCACATTCTTCTAGACTAATGAATCTGCATAGCATCCAGCTAAGTGGTGAGATATACACTAAACAGATGTTGAATAATCCCCTGAACCTAATACCAACTTTCTTCCCCAAACAGAATTAGTAATTTAATTTTATTCTGCCATGGAAGGACTTAAATGAGCAGCAAGCCTCACCTGTTTTTTTGATTTTATTTTACATTCTTATCAATATGGTTTTTTTACAAAGAACTCATCTGTATTCCAGTCACAGTTTATAGCTTAAAAAAAAAAAAAAAGAGTGGAGGCGGTGTTGTCCCCATAAACGATACCTTCCTACACGAACTCAGAATACCTTTAATGTAAAATCGTTGCTTCTACATTAACTATGGATTGACTACACTAATTGCCAGATTGAAAAAACTCTCAAGGAATAACATAAGTTTCAGAGCTGATTGCCTTCGGCTTTGCTCATGCATCTGCATTCACTTGAATTAATAATTATTTGCAGAAGTAGACAAAAACAATTTCCAAATGTGAAATTCAGATGCTTACAGGAATTGAATTTTAAAACTTGTTTATCTGCACTGACACAGATAGTTTTCTAATAAAAGATTTTCCCAGCCCCGCCCCTGAACATCATTTTCCAATATAATTAAATGCAAACCTTGTTTGTAAAACCAGAGTTTATTTGGAATTGAGACTCTACAGCTACCTTGCCTCAAAATAAGAGGAATACGACCCAGAAAAACAGAAGTCCATAGACTGCTCAAGTTACTTCCTCCATCACATTCTATTTCTCAGATGCTTTCTGCAAGCACTCCTGATGCTAATATTTCTGGAAGCACTGTTATAACTAGTCAGTAAAAATTTCATTATTAAGAATATTTCAATGTTCCCTTAAACAAAAAATTCTTCCACATTTCCCAGGACACCTGAACCATTTTTCCATAAATCAGTAAATATGCAGCACTAGGGGTAAGATTACACAAGTTTTAAATATTCAAAGCAAATCTCTCTTTGACAAATTAGTGGAAACCTTGGATCCAGATGTGAAAATAGTTTGGCCTCTTCTACAGTGCTTGCTGTCATTAAAAAAAAAAAAGTCCTTGCAGCTAGTCTTATTTAGTTTCTTTATTCAAGGATTATGTCATCTTCACTTTTTCACCTAGTAGCTAAAATTATTCTTCTCATCTCAAATTAATATCATCCTCCTAACCAGCATTAATCTTCTTTTCTAAAGCAATGCAAAGCCTCCCAGTTTTGCGGGGTACGCTGAATTGAAAAAGCACGTCACAAAGACTGACTGTGGAAGGATAATACGTGCCCATTTCAGTACATGTGAAGCATTTCTCAACCACACAAAACAGGCAGCAGCCCAGGGAATGCAGTTTGCCCGAATCTGCTACACTTGAGTATGTGCGCTTTAGGCAAGAGAGCTCCCTGTACTAAGCAGCGATCATCTACTACATAGTCATTCCCGAAACAGGCAAAAATTATAATGAATAATGACAAGATGAGCAAAGCATTTTAATTTTGTAGACAGGAAAAACTCTCTGCCAAAGACCTAGGGTAGCTTTAGAGGAAATACTCTGCTCTGAGCAGTTTTCTAATCAAAGACCCATCCCTGTTCCTTCAATTCCAAGCAGTTAATTCTACTATTCCTGCTTCATTCCCTATTCCAAATATTAACAAACGGGATAAACTAATAGCTTCTCAGCTGTACCTTTGACTATTGCTTCCATGTTCCCCACTGCCATTTGGAAATTAACCCTGGAAAGCACTAGTATTTGTCTTCACTGCATATTTTTTGAGAAAACAAGAGACAACAGCTGTGCCTGAGAGAAGAAAGAGATAACATGCTCATGTCCTAACATCAGTGCTCATTTCCATAACTGCTAGAAGTGCAGGTAATACACAAGAAAATCACAGTATGACCTTAATTTAGTATCACATAACACATGATTTCATATCATATAACACTGATTTCACTTTAATTTATGAGAAAAGGCAACACTTCCAAAAGATATTTTTTCGAACAAGTTTCAGACCTAAGCTTACACTTCAAGCACTTCATTTAGCAATATGCAAGTTGTCTCCATAAAACACCCTTTCTAAAAGTTATTACTATTATTTATAGCTCAGCTACACAGTAGCAACTCAGTGCACATCTGCCCTTAGAAATCACGTTTGAAAGAGAAAAATTAATTCCAGGATATTTATGAAGGTCACAGAAGAAGTGTCTTTTTTTTATTATTCTTTAGTTACTCTAAGTAGACCTAGAGAATACTGGGGCATTCTTCACCTGTGGTTGACCCATCCGACACAGAAGACAGCTGCAAAACCTGTAGCTATCAATTCAACCCTTAGCATAAGGCAGTCGTCCAAAATCACAGAATCATTTAGATTTAAAAAGACCTCTAAGTTCATCAAGTCCAACCTTTGACCAAACACCACCTTTTTAACTAGACTATGGCACTAAGTGCCATATCCAGTCTTTTCCTGAACACCTTCAGGGATGGTGACTCCACCACCTCCCTGGGCGGTCCGTTCCAAAGTTTAACAACCTTTTCCATGATTAAATTTTTTCCTGATATCCAAACTAAACCTCACCTGGCACAGCTTGAGGCTATGTTCTCCTGTCCAGTCATCAGTTGCCTAGGAGGAGAGGCTGATCCCCACCTGGCAACACCTTCCTTTCAGGCGTTGTAGAGAGTGGTAGGTCTCCCCTGAGACTCCTTTTCTCCAGGCTAAACACTACCAGCTACCTCAGCCATTCCTAACAAGACTTGTGCTCCAGACCCTTCACCAGCTCTGTTGCCCTTTTCTGGACACACTCCAGCACCTCAATGTCCTTCTTGTAGTGAGGGGTCCAGAACTGGACACAGCACTCGAGGTGTGACCTCATCAGTGCTGGGTACAGGGGGACAGTCACTGCCCTGCTCTTGCTGTCCACACTATTGCTGATCCAGGCCAGGATGCCACTGGCCTTCCTGGCCACCTGGGCACAGCTGGCTCGTGTTCAGTCAGATGTCAAAAAGTATCCCCAGGTCCTTTTCTATTGGGCAGCTTTCCAGACACTTTTCCCCAAGCCTTCCATGTTGCACAGGGCTGTTGTGATTGAAGTGCAGGCCCTGGCACTCGGCCTCGTTGAACCTCATAGCACTGGCCTCAGTACATTGATCCAACCTGTCCAGATCCGTCTGCAGAGCCTTCCTACCCTCCACCAGATCAACATTCCAATCCAACTTAGTGTCATCTGTGAACTTACTGAGGGTGCACTTGATCCCCTCAGATCATCAGTAAAGATATTAAACAGAACTGGCCCCAACACTGAGCCCTGGGGGACACCCCCTGTGACCGAACACCAACTGGATATGACACCTCTCACCACCACCCTCTGCTCTGGCCATCCAGACAGTTTTTAACCCAGCAAAGAGTACACCTGTCCAACCCATGAGCAGCAAGTTTCCCCAGAAGAATGCTGTGGGAAACAGAGTCAAAGGCTTTATTAAAGTCCAGGCAGACAACATCCCCAGCCTTGCCCCTTGTGCATGAGGTAGGTCATTTGGTTTCCTAAACCCATGTTGGCTGGGCCTGACCCCTTGGTTCTCCTGTAAGTGCCATGTGATAACACTCAAGACAACCTGTTCCATAACCTTCCTGGACACCAAGGTCAGACTGACAGGCCTGTAGTTCCCCCAGATCCTTCTTCTGGTCCTTCTTGTGGCCAACCTCCAGTTGACCTCCCCGGGTAGCCAGGACTGATGATAAATGACGGAGAGCAGCTTTGTGAGGTCTTCCACCAGCTCCCTCAGTACACTTAGATGAATCCCATCCGGTCCCACAGACGTATGAGTGCCTAAATGGCTCAGCAGGTTGCTAACTACTTCCTCCTGGATTACAGGGGGTCTATTCTGCTTCCTGTCTCTGTCTTTCAGCTCAGGGGGCTGGTTTCCCTGACATATACGAAGACATTTATAATTTAAATTATTTTCCAAACTATCACCATACAGGTATTGGCATCTTTTTTTTATTACACCATGATAAAAAGTCTCGATAGTACAGCAAAGACAGATCAGGTATCAGATTTGCCACTGTTAGAATAGCTCAAGAGTTTTAAGACAAATCTGAAACTGTAGCAGCTTTTAATATTCATTCCTAGATACTTCTCAAAACTGTAGCTGTAACACCTAACAGTACTTAAACATTTGACAATTTTGACCAAAAAAAAGATTATTGGCTAGAGAAAGACATAAACCACTGATTTGAATTGCATACAAAACTCTAAAATCAGTAGATTACTCAATGTATGCTTATGAATACCAGTCCATAGCATAGAGCTCTCCAGGACTGCATAATACACCTGCATTTTTTACTAGTCCTACTATGTATGTGTAGCAGTTTTCCACTTAATCAGACCCAGAATCATTTAAAAAAAATATATGCACCAGGGTATCTCATCAAATCTAATGAGTACTATTACTTTCACATGTATAATCTACAGCAACCATCTCAAAGAACTATCTGTCAAGACACAGTTACTTAGCAAAAGAGAGTTATTCAAAAAGTCAGAAAGTACTACAGTCAAACACTGTCTAGAAAACACACTTCGACCTTTCACATCCATGTACTACCAAACAAGGTAAAATATAATTTGTCCTTTTGGTGGCAGGGGGAGGATAAGGAGAGAGGGTAATAACAGGCACAACATTTAAAAAATTGATGTTAGATCCTATTACAAATATCATAGTAGTTTAACAGGGTATAGCAAACTACTGCTGCTGTTTGCTATTGGAGCTTTAGAACTTCCAGTGAAGCGGTGACTAAACAACTGGCTGGAAGTTGAATTTCTCAACATCCAAATCAGCTACCAATGATGTTCGTTCCTACATAAGTACAGATCAGCTTCTCTAGGTATTCACTTTGTTTATAGAACCATGCTCAGCTCATTTAAACACCAGAAGCCAAATGATTCAATGTTTACTTGCAAAAAAAAAAAAAAACAAAAAAACTCAGACTGATAGAGTAAAAAGGAGCTCTGTTTTGAAAAATACCAAGTTCTATAGATCTCAGCTAAAGTTTGTTAACTGGTTTTTGTATAAAGGTAGTTGTAGCCATTTTAAAGCACAAACCCACCTTTTTTTTTTGCCTCAATTTGCATGAGTTTTATATTTTAAAATTAAACAATGCCCAAACTAGTTTGCATGTAAACTGGTGGAGAACAGGTAGGGAGCAGTAACTTAGATACAATCCATTTTTTAACAAAAACAGATAGGGGTTCAAAGCACTTCTTAAACTTCAAACTTGCTTACATAAATATGCACAAATACAGCATTTCCCAAATAGCTATGGAAAGTGCCAGCAAATTTTCTGTAAAGGCTGTATTTGGTAGAATTTTCTCAGAGCTGCCAGTGAGAGGCAATCGTTCATTGGAACAAGATGTAATTGAGCAGTACAAATGCAAACAGGATAAAAAAACCTCCCATGATTTAAAATTAAACAAGAAGCAGAATTGGTTTTAATGATAAGTTTCTATATGCACAATTCACAGATGGCAAAGCATGCTGTTAAATGAAGAGGTAAAAACATCAATTTAGACCAAACACAAAAAAACCTAAAAAGGCTACAGGCTTTCATTGATTTTACTCACTTTGCTTTCTGATACAGGTTGTACTCCTTTAGTCTAAGACCTGTATTTCAACACTAACAATCCAAAGAAGGTGACTAATCCAGTACTTTTCTGGGTAGGATGAAAGAGAAGGGGAACAGTAGAACACAAGGGTAGGAAACTCTTACAAATACTGGTTCCTATGACTACACAGGATGCAGTGAAATGGGTGGTAACTGCTAATTTCAGTGAAGTTTTCCCAAAGACTGCATACACAAGAGTAAATCCAGGAAATAATTACATAATTTTGGAGAACTTCATCAAATTCAGAGGTAAAACCTTAGTATTCTGTTGCATGCTTCCAAGTCCTGCTCACCTGTTATCCATTTAATCCAGTTTAGTTTCCAAGTCAAATTTCAACATGTTATTATATACTAGATCACAATATTAATAATTAACCAGGCTTTTCCTCTTCACATGCATAGCTTCTTGGCCAAGAATAAAGGCAGGGGCATTCTATGCCCCTAGAACTGAGGTATACTTGGAATAAGAATGATGTCTCTTCCCAGACTCCAGATATTTTGTACAGACATTGCCAAGAGCAGCATTAACAAGTGTAATGTTCTAGAACTAGATGCTAAGTGAATTTATATACTTATTTAATTTAGCTTACGAAAGCATAAATAACCATAGATATTATCTAATAAAAGGACAATTGAACATTTTCTAAGAACATGGCCAATCCTTGCCCAATCAATTATTGTCCATAACACCTATTTCAGACTTCAAAGTGTTCTGCTAGGTCCAGAAATCTCTCTTCATTCACAGCATGATCTAAAATACTTCCCTTAAGTCTTGTCTGACAAGCAAATTCTCTTCAGTTATTTCCAAGTCACCAACCACTGGACAGAAGTGACAGAAGACTAACTGTAATCACCAGCCATTCCATCTCAACTTTGTTCACACACAAGCCTATTCTCCAATCCCCTCCTCACAAACTTCATAGCAGTCTCCTGAGCCAATTTTACTTGTACCTCATTAAACCTTTATACCATTATGAGGTTGTATAGAATAACACCACAGGTACTGTTATAACTTACATAAGCTACATAGTCTTGTGCATCCCCCTTCTGTTATAAGTCAGCAGAAATTTATGGTCATTGTCACAACTTTCCTTTTGGCACCAATGCCTTATTTCTCAAATTAATTATTAATCCCATTTAAATCTTCCACTACCTCAAGCCAGGTTTTGCCCCATCCTTTGCTATTCAACTTACTACTCTTCATACAGCCACTTTTACTCACTTGCTTTGATAAAGGCAGCAGAAAAAGCAGATGACTTAGGCATAGGAAGCAGTCTTAAAGAAGATCTCAAATTAAAATAAAAGTTGGTCACATGTACGAATTTCTCCCTCAGACTTTGCTGTAGTTTCTCTCTCAGTACTGATATCAGCTCCTTCCTTTGGACATAGTCCTTTAACACTTGACTTGTGGATGAAGCTTAAATCTACCCTTCTTCTTCCCACACCGTTTTGCATCGTACTAATGATGGAAATAACTTCTTCTAAACATCCTTCTGAAGGAAGTTTAATCACTGGAAGTTTTATCAATACAGTGACGCAGGTATACCATGGTTCTGCTTACACAGCTTTTTGAAGTAGTTACCAGCAAAGTCACTTGCTGAAGCGCTAAGCAGGTCATGGATTAGAAGTACCAACACTTCCATGGTATCAGGCAAGAAGCAGAAACTTAGATCCCAAATCCAGGTGGCAGGTACAAGTTCACCTCTTCTGTCTATACCAACTTGATATGACAATCTGTCCCCAGACTCATAGCAGTCACAAGCTGAAAGAACTTCCAAATACCCCACAGGCACAGCATCACAGAAAGTTGCTACTGCTTTTTAAGTATTTCAGCTAGCAGTGTCTAAACCCTAGTAATTCAAACATAATGGAATAAATGGGTCTTGACACAAAGTTTCCCTAGTCTGCTCAAAGCAAAAGTAGAGTCTTCTTAAATATTCTCATTCAAAATGACACTAAAAAATTGTTAAAATTAGTCTCAAGTGTGAGCAATTAACAGCTATCCTTTAATTGCTACTTTAAGTATTTTGTAACATTAAGACAGTATTTTTCACTATCAGTGTTCCACTGCAGCATGATTTTTAGTTTTGCGTATCGCCAAAGGACTGAGAAGCTCATTATTTCAGTACTATCAAAATTATAGTGACCATTTCATAGGTTTGCTCAAAATTACCACCACAAATGAAAAACCAAGGTACAATTCCAACAGTTCAGTAGATGGCACTATTCCACAAAAATCAAGAGAGGAAACTATGTTCTCGCATAAACAAGGGGTACCATGGAGCTAGAACTCTTATTTTAAATATGCAAAGCCAATGCCCACTCATTTGAGTGCCTTGCATTTTTTGTGCTTTTCACAGGACATGGAAAATATATTCCAAAACATTAAAAGAAATTACTGTTTTGTGGAAATGCTGTAATTTTACTTAGCTATTTTGTCCAGGCACTTCACACCACAAGAACGGCTGCATACCGGTGTTGCATAAAGTAGTATTTTTATGGTTTGTGTTTACCAGAAATCCAACTTGACACAGACTATTAAAAGGTTGACATTGTCCCTAGAAGTTGCTTATGCAACCTTAATTCACATCTCCTCAAACTCATGATGGTAATTTATTTGTAAAAGTTAATGCACTAGCTCAACATCAATTGTAAATGTTTTGCATTATCCTGCTTAATTTTTTTAAGTGTCAAAAAGATAAGTAGCTGCTAACAAAAACTAAATTGCCAGATTTTAAAAATATGCATTAGAACGTGTCTTCAGTATTATTAAGTTGTAAAGCATAGCCTTAAAAATAACACTACCCATTCCATCTTAACTCTTCTCTTAACATTAGATTAGATCCTGTAGTTTGCTCTCTCTCAGTGTACTTGAGGACTTCAGATGGGTCCTTTCCTTAGCCCCAAGAAATGCACCACTGGACAGTGCTAAAGAGTTCCCACACGAGTATAAATACAGAGCTACCATTTTGTACAAGCTGTGGGTGTCAGAAGCCCAAGGGTTCTTCTCAGCACTGGGAAGGGAATAATTCAAATAGTCTTATGAGATTTTCAAGTACCCACGGCCCAGTTTAAGACTACAATGAGATGAAAAACAGATCACCAACAGAAAAAGCACAGTCCAAGGTACTGCTCCTATACATCTTTCCTGCAGTTTTTCCTAGTAGGTACTTTCACTGTGAGATGGAGGGAAGGTGTTACCTTGCAACTGTAGCCTCAGTGATTTTTTTTTTTTTGATACTTTAGAGAATCTCCCCATCCCTTATCCTCTTTACTTCCAGTGCCTGTCAGATTCCAAGTGATGTTTGATATTTCAGGCAGTGCTCATTTGCCCTGCTATTACAAGAACATTTGGATTACTAGCAGAACAAACAAACAATCTGAGTCTGAAGAGCTATTTCAATCAACTTTGACTGAAGGGAAGAAGTCTTTAGATAATATTTTGCCATAAATTTTATGAAAATATGAAGCTGAAAAGAGGGGAGAAAGGAAGCTGGAAAGAGGGGGGAAAACCCAGATTAGGCCCATATCCCATCCAAAGTATTACCTCAACATCCTAAAATACAGGCTGTTTAGTCACAGGAAGCATTTCAAGAGTTACAACACATGTAATAGTACTACAAGATTGAGTCATACAGTAGCAAGTTTCACAGTGAAAACATCTGTCTTTCCTCTAGATAAAAGCAGCCAAAATAATAGATAACCATATATTACAACTCACTTCACATAACTGAAACTGTTCCAGTTCCAAGGGAACATGATGAAGTGCCATATACAGCAAATTGTTGTTTCAAGGCCCCCAAAGACACAGAAGGGCTGTTTATGCTGCTCAGAACTCCCAGGTTTCTTCCACAATCCTGTACCTTAACAGAAATACCTACCCATATTTCTGCATGAATAAGACGGTCTTAAGAAAAATACAAGCACTGAAAGTTACTAGTTAGATCTCTGATTTATTAGGAGCAAGGAAAGGTTCAGGGGGTTGGGTTTGTAAAGAAACTTGAGCATTTGTGTACACTTCCTGCATAATAAAGGAAAGGCTGCAGAAAGAGTAGAGGTTTTCCTTTACACATAGCACTTCCATCTCCTTCACTACCATCCTGCTCCCCAAATGCCAAGAGAACACATTCACATTTCCACTGCTCCTCTCACTTTTTTTATCATGGTAAAGAAAAGGCAATGTAAAGAGCAAGTCTGCACAAAGATATGCTTGAAGAAAAATACAGCCAGATTCCCCAAAATTATTACCTTCAAAGTGCCTTTTGTTAAAGTACAAAACGAAGGAAGTTTGAACTCTTTTTTAAAGCAGTTTGGTTCTCACTGGAATCTTCAGCAACTTATTTACACAAGAACCACTTAGAAGAAAGTGAAATGGCTGCTGTTTAGTTAAAAGATAAAACGTAGCAATTATGTATATTCCAAAAAAGTAACCTTGACCATCACCACTAGTCACACTACTACCCCAAAAAGAAAATTTAAAGAGAAAAAAGAAACAAAGAAAAAAAAAATCACTTGCTATTTGAGGCAGACTATCACCACAGTCCAAAGCTTTACTGAGGTTTTAATGTTAAAACCTGAAGTTACAGATGTCAAAAAGACAGGGTTTCCCACCTTGTCTACGGAAGTTTCCAACTGTGAAAAAGGGCCCTTCAGAAATGCCATAACATGAAAATATCCAAGGGCTCAGACAAAAGAAAAGCATTGTCTGGAACAGGACTCTTCATCCAACCTCAAGACAGTTTCTAAGCATCAAATCCACATCATTAAAATTAATGTGGCATTGTAGTCCCATCAGTTCAGACCTGCTTTGAGTCAGAACCTGCATTTATGCAGTGTAATTCAGTGTTTAATGTTTTTTGATTAAATATTTGGTTTAATGTTTTGAGTGTCAGATAGCTTTTTCCACTCAGCAATAGAGAAATGGAATGAATTAGTTTTGGAATTTCACTTCTGTAACATCTTCCATCAAAAATTCAAGAGGAAAACATGTAATTGTCAGTCAGCTATGACAACTGACTAGAAGCTGTAACTTGTGGAAGTTTCATGTATGCTCTGCATGGTGAGGAATAAAAACCACATGAGGCTCAAATATAAGCTGGAACAGTAAACATCTGAGTTGATATGTGTCAGACAAGTCACCTGTGGTGCTCCTCAAACATTTACTAGGGGGAAAAAAAAAACATGGGAGAAAATTATTGTTTCCAAGATTTCACTACAAAAGTTTGAAGAGAGTAAGTACCTTTACAAGGTACTATTCAAAGTTTATTTCTTCTTTCAAATGTTAGCATAGCAGAATGGCACTGAAACAGGAACAAATAACCTCATTGTATATTTACAGTGGCCAAAAGCTCTGTGTGAATTTAAAAAAAAAAAAAAAAATCAAAAAAAGCATTAGATTTCTTGATGGCAAAGAATTGCACCAGAACAAAATTCAAGTCACATATGTATTAAGAGAAAAAGCTAAGGAACCTTTTCTGGCTAATTGCATGGAGATTCACTTTACTTCTTCGAAGTATTACATATCTGAAAGTGTTTTACCTGCAAAGCATCCCTGCTTCTTTTGCAACACAGGACTGTAAGAGTTCTCAATCAATACATTAAGCACTGTAACCTGAAGTTTAATTACTACTCATTTTTCCCCTCACACACACAGTCTGCTCAGCTCTCTAAACTTAGTGAGTCTGCAGAGAACTGGTAATCTTCAAATGCACTGTCAGTTAACAAGACCTCAGAGTCAGGACAGAAACATTTCAAGCCTTACCCCTGCTCACAAACCACATACATGCACAAATGTGATCCTCTTGAAGTAGAGAATAAAGAGGAAAGAATTAAACCATTCATCCCAGATCACCAAAGACCAAGGATAGTTACACTCCTGGAAACTATTAATGGACAAGGGCTACAATGAATTCTACTAGAAAAAGCACTATGCTATAAAGCACACCTGAAAAACTAAGACAGTATTTTTAAAGAATTATTTTCTGAGGAAAAGAAACCAGTCACAGAGATGCTGAAAAATTGAAAGATGAGATTTCAAAAGAAAAGTAGAAATTATTTCTATTACCCAACAATTTCTAATAAGACACAACAGCAACTATAAAAGAAACAATATCTTTATATAATATCCTCAAATAAAACTGAAAAAAGGAACATTAATTAGTGCCCTGTTGCAAAAATGCAGGATGAAACTTATTTTACTAAAACCCACTATGATAGACTGATACATGTATTTCAGCCAAACATCAAGAAAATTAGTACACTGAATGGCATTTATTAGCAGTCATTAAAAAAAGACCAACAAACCAACAACCAGAGGTCTAACTTACCAAATAATAGCTGTGAGCAGCACTGAGCTACTAAGATACTTTAGACTACAAAATATGTTTAAAAGTTCCTGTTAGGAGCTGAAAATTATAGCAGTTCAGTATCACTTCTACAGAATGCACTTACACTGATCATCTTTACAGATTCTCCATTAAAACACTAACACAATACTACCAACAAGTATCCACAACTGAGCTTAATTTCATCAGAGGTGAACTTCCCCCAAATTAACTACAGTTGCATCATTTACAGGTATTGTCTGTACTACAGCAAATAAAGACAGGTAGAGAGAATCCTCTGTATTCTGAAACTTTAAGGGCGGTATTTTTGTAGAATGAACTATGTGGATAAAGCTTTCAAACTACGCTTTTAAATATTTTACCTGGATTGTAATCAAAGTCTGCTTATCAAGTTTGACAATAAATATAATGTCAGAAATATTTTGCAAGGATAGTCCCTTTGCATGAGCTTTTCTACAGCAAGTGAAATTATACTCCTAGAAATGCCAGTCTGTTACTCTGTAGATTAAACCAGCAAGCATTAGTAGTATCTTCTTTGTCAAATTGGTTACAATTACCCTGGTAGCACACTGTGACCACTGAAGAATGGCACAGAGTAGCATTTCTCCTTTAAAACTTACTCAAGGGCATTGTTTTCTGAACTCGCCCAGCGCTCTGTTCGCATTGCAACAGTAACTTCCGCTGCAACCAAAAAAGCGAAGGCAGAGAACATTATCAGATGGCAGCGCGATCATCGCACTCCCGTTCGCACAACAGCTTCCTTGATAAACTCACCACTACACCACTTCAGCAGTCTTGGCATTTTACTTTTTACCATACCATAAATACATTTTCATCAACTGTTCAGGCATATCAATTTTTGCTTTAGTAGCAAAGGTGTTTCCTTGCTAACAAACCAGAAAAGCTAAGAAAATGATAAGCTGTGTCAAAAAAAATTATAACAATATGAAGTATTGAGTTAAAATGCAGAAGTGCTTCTGGTTATATGCTATGATATAAAACTGCAGTTTCTAAATATTTTCAAACCAAACATCACAGTTAGCATTATCTGATGTGCTGCTTCTCTCACTGGGAATTGCCAGCAGAAAGAACAGATCATCAAAGTCAATAAAGTTCATTTGGAAAATGCCACTTCCTCCTTTTTTTTTTTTTTTTTTTTTTTAACCAGAACAGCATTTATTTGATCTGGAAATTATTGGCGGAGTATTCATAGAGGAAAAAAATTCTTTTAAACTGCCAGAGTTCAAAAGTAGTTTTTGTCCTTTGCTACTCAGGTAAGAAAAGAAACAGTATTATAAAAGTTAACTGCTGCTGCCTCTCCTCTAAAATATGTGCTTTTAAGATGTAGGCTACCTGACATCTCTCTTTCCAGGTTAGTAACTCACCAGGATTTCTTTCTAGAACGTTTTATTTCCCATCTTATTATTTTAAAGAATGAGGGAGATATTCACCATGCCATTTATTTTTCTTTTTGTGAGTTTCCTTTTTATCTGACATTTAGGGGTGACTGGGGATGTAATCTTACTGCATCAGTTTACTAGACAGGTTTGGAACACATATAAAAGGGAATGCCAGGCAAGTTACTGCTTTGCAGCCCATTCTCCATATTAATAAGACCACTAAAGCTTAGTAACTGTACCCCTAACATCAACATTACGAAGTCCAGTCAAGAATGTTTTTCAACTGTGAAGATGAACATCTGCTCTGTTAACAAGGTAGTATGACTGGATAGAGCATATGCTAAAAAACTAAGGCATGCTAATACTATCAATTGAACATTAAGTGATCACGAAAAAATAAGTATTCTATCTTTTTCCCTAATGAGCAAGTTGGAAAATGCAAATAGATTTTGTCCATCTGCTGCTACTGACTACAAATCATTGTTACTAGTTGGGAATGAGGGAGGGCCTATAGTAGAAACTGTTATCAAAAACATTGGACACCAGCTGGATTACCTCTTTAGTTGGCTACTCTTGAAGTGTTAAATTTATCATCATTATGTGAACCAAAAATCTAATAATGTTAATTGTACACATACAGAGTATAAGCCAGGCACCACCTTCAAGAGGCTACACAACACAAACCCCTGCTTGCAATAATATGAATCACACAAAATAAAATAATAGGTCACTAAGCAGAAGTACAAACGTCCTGCTTCCTTTGGATCCGCATCCTTTTAGTTCCCTGTCTTACAAAGTTCCCAAGTTAAACTCTTGTGGAGTTTACACAAGAATATTGAAGCAGGAAATGACAATTAATTCTTGGAGAATCCGTGAGAGATACCTCATAAAAGGGTGAATTTGATCTGTAGCCTTCTTGGTGGAGAACCTAAGCTCTTCTCTCCACCAGCTCTGCTTGTAAGAGCATTGTGTGGTTTGGGTGGGATGGGCTAAGACTTACTGTGAACATGGAAGCAGTGGCCACTGCTATTATATTATGTCAATCCTGGAAGAGAATTAGGCTTCAGGTTTCCCAAACATAAATCAGGTTTTGTTACTACCTTTTAAGGTGTTCATGAAACAAAATCCCAGACATTCAGTAAAATGGGCAAATAAGTAGCTTTGAATTTTTTCTATCAAGCTATAAACTTCCCTCTGTACAAGAGCAATCAAATAATTGATTTGGCAAGCTGCAACACTTCAGACTGCCCTTTTTCAAGTATTACAAGATCCTCATCATTGTTACTACAAAAACTTCTGGGTTTATGTTTTAACAAAGCCATCTGGACACAATCCTGAGCCATGTGCTCTAGAGGGGCCTGTTTGAGGAGGGGGGATGCACGAGATGACCTCCAGTGGTCATATACAACTTTACCCATTCTCTGATTCTGTGAACCTAACATTCCTTAAATGTACTTTGTTTTCTATACTAGCAGACACATATTTCAAGTTTCACCTACATTCACTGTTCTTGACACTCAAAATAGAATTCAAAGCAAAGAAAAATCTCTAAGTAATTGAAAGCAAATAAAGATCTCAAACCTCTCAAGTAAAAATCTATAAGATTAGAACTACTGTGGACAGAAGACTACGCAGGACCTATTCCTGATATTCAATAAAAAATTTTTACTAATACAGTATTAAAATCAATCTTAATTCAGCAATTGATATAGTTGCCTCAATACAAGCACTATCAATAACTAGATTTTTTGTTTAAGCAAAGCTTAGAGATTCAAAATACACTGAATCATTGCACGAAGTGATTAAGTTAAAATACATAATACACAGACCAAGGATGTCATCAAGTTGTGCAGATCTCGAATCAAAGCCAGTTTTAGAAATTCTTAAAAGGAAAGATTTTTAAGTGGAAGACAAAATGGTTCTCATTTGTGCTAGTCTTAAATTGAATATCAATGTGCCAGAACTAAACAACAGCCACAGAAAACGCAATTTCATAAATGCATTGCAAAAATCACAAGGAATCAGGATTCAGTATGAGTCCCCAGAGGCTGACAGAACCGCTACATATTTTAGAAATTTACTAAATAAGGCATTATACCACTTTACCAGTCCTCTCTTCTGAAATATTTCTGTTTCAGCTGTTTCCAAGACGTTCATTATTTTAACGTGTCTAAATTCAGTGATTCAGATATCACTGACAGAGATTTAAATCCTGTCATTAGACCTTCACCTGTATGTGCACTGAAAGTCAACAGTGGTAGGAACTTAGTGCTTCCTTTGATAAACATGTAAGCTGTACAATGATCAAGTGCCTCTGATGGAAGCGTTGACACAAATAGGGTCACTAAGTTATCACAAATACTACAAGGCTACACTTGACTGGCATTCAAGTACCAATTACAATACCAGAACTGAAACTTGTGGGTCAGCAAAACGAGGGAACTCCAAAAGCTGCTGGCAGACAGCACACTGGCAGTGGGTAAGCAATGTGGCTTTGCCTCAAAAGTAACATAAACCTACTCCTCAGGCTGGCAAACAAATCACTACAGGTCAAAGAATTAGATCTCTGGGAAAGCAGAGTCTGGTCTACTTAATGAGATGTACTTTGCAGGATTAAGAAACAGCATTTTTCAGAAAAACTGTGATCAGTTTGATGGTACACTTCGAGATAGGCACATTGGGAACAGCAAGAGGAAAAGGGAAGGCCCAATGGATTAAATACCTACAGTATTAACTCTCTCAAAACTACTAAGAACGCCAATATTTTTCAAAATATAAAACCATTACCAGATAGCTAAGACCAAGGACAAAGTGAACTGTTCCCAAAATCCATGTCCTGCAGTTACATTTATCTTCATATTGAATGTAATAATTTGCAAGGTTTATTCTGTTTTTCACTGAGGTTCTACATAGATAAGCCAACTTCTAGTCACCTTAAAGTTATTGTGTAAGAACACTTATCTTTGCCTTTTGAAACCTTTATACAACAAAGGGACCTGGATTGCAATCAGAAGTCTAATGCAGTTACAAAATTTCTGTCAAAGTTTTGTAAGGAAGGGTTTGCAACCTTGATTTGAGCCTTCAAGCTTTCTTTATCACATCTCAAATCTTAAGCTGCTTCTACTTTTCCAGACGTGACTTTACTAAAACTGCTCATGTCATCTCCTGCAGCAATAATGCTACTTCAGTTCTAAAAGCCCTTCCACAGCAATCAAGAAAGAACAAATCTAGTAAAATGCCAAATTAAGGTCCTAGTGAATTGAGCAGTGTATCACAAGTCTGAAAGCCTGAGCTGGGCCCCAGCCATCCAATTTCCTGTTACAGTTTAGCCTAACCTCATCAGATCACACAATCCACACTCCACCTCAGTGTTTCACAAATAGCAAAGTGGTACAAGGAAACAAACTATGCTAGTGCTACAGAAACCTGCAGCCTTACAAACTTTGCACGCTTTCCAAATATTTCCTTCCCCTGGCTCACCATGACCCAGCAAGTTTGAAGCTGCAAGGCTATATCCATTAAGTTTCTACTCTGTCAGTAAAATACCTAGACAGAAGTTTTCATTGTAAAGTTCATTTTTGTAAATTACAGTGTGAGTTTCAATATAGTTATACTTCAGGTATTTCTGAACAAAAGCAATTACTACTAAAAGTTGCAGTAGTAGAATTAAAGTACATGCAATAACACTTCCAATGACAGACCTGCTGCTTCCCCACAGTCACAGTTGCTACAGCATGGCCTTACCCACAGTCCCTTCAGAAATAAACCTGCTCTAACATGGCTTTACCCATGGCTGCAGTCCTTCCAGGGCAATACCTGCTCTGTTGTGGGATTATCCATGGCCACATACTTTCAGGTGCTCCCGCATGGATTTATCCACAGCCACTGATGCTTCAGTATCTACCTGCTGCAGCACAGACATCCCTGGGCCTCAGTCCCTTCAGAGGCGTTCCTGCTGCTGCCCTGACGTAAGCACAGCCACAGCCGCTCCGAGATCTGCCTGCTCCACGTGGGCTCATCCACAGGTCAGGTCCCTTTGACTGAAGTTCCCAGTGGAGTCCCAGCCAGCTCAGGCCAGCAGGACAGACATGCAGTGAGTCCCTGGCCACGTGCCAGCCCCAGCACATCGCCACTGCTGTTATCACAATGCTCCCAGGCACAGCACAGTGAGGTGATAAAGCAGCACAGCAGCAGCGAGAGCAAAAACCAGCCACTAATGAGCACTAGACTCTAATGTACAGTCAGGCAAGGCTCCTGACAAGCACCTGCCAATTAATAGCTAATCAGCTATTACAGCTATAAATTCAATCTAGCACATTCCAGTCAAACCTGGTTGTCTCAAATCCTTTGAGCTGCACATTGGGTGTCATAAAGGATTGTTGTAGTTTATCCCCATCTGGCAACTAGGCTCCACACAGACGCTCACTCCCTCTCATGAGATGGGGAGAAAAATTGGAAAAGAGAGAAAAAGTCATAGTTTGAGATAAAGAATGTTTAATGGATAAAGCAAAAGCCATCACACACAAGCAAATCAAAAGAAGGAATTCATTCACTGTTTCTCGTGGGTGGGCAGGAGCCACCTCCAGGAACGCAGGGCTCCATCACATGTAACAGTGACTTGGAAAGACTAACACCACCACTTCAAACACCCTCCCTTTCTGCCTTTTTCTTGCAGCTTTATATCCTGAGCATGACACCATATGGTATAGAATATCCCTTGGATCAGCTGTCTTGGGCGGTGTCCCCTCTCAACTCCTTGTCCACACCCAGCCTGCTCATTGGTGGGGTGGAGTGAGAGGCAGAAAAGGCCTTGGCTCTGTATAAACCCTGCTCAGCAATAAGGAAAACATCCCTCTATTATCAAGACTGTTTCCAGCACAAATCCAAAAAACACAGCCTCATATCAGCTACTGTGAAAAAAACTAACTTTACTCCAGGCAAAACCAGCACACTAAGTTTCCCAACAAGTAAAACCACAGATTTAAAAAGAACACCATCCTATTTATTATGAAGAATTCAGTCAAAGCTTTCTCTGTGTGGGGTTCAGTTGTTTTAACTCCACGCACTTGTAAGAGATGCATGCCTCACCATGCCATTTTGGCCCTACTTCATTTCAGAATACCCAAAAGTAGCTGATTTTCTTCATTTAGAGGATGGGAATTTTTCACTGAGGTAACGATAGCCATGTGAACAAAGTGTTGGATTATATGACAAGAAATTAAATAATGTTAAAAGAAATGGAAATGTGACAAGATTAATGTATGCTTTAAGCAAAGAAGCCTTGTTTAAACTACTCTATGTGAATTGGGTGGCAAGGTGGATAATAAATATTTTCTTATTAATAAATAATCAGTGTCTCTCTGACATGCAGTATTTTTAATAGGTTTGCCAAGGTCCTCTTCCCAAAACAGGCATATTTTTTCAAAGGCCAGAACACTACTGACAAAGGCAGAGACCATTTTCTTCAGTGTACAAATACCAAAAGACCCTGACCATCCACAGAAGAGTAGTTCAGTTCAAATTTGGTGTACTCAGACAATGAACAGAATTATAGAGTAATTTAAGTCAGAAAAGATCACCCAAGTTCATCGGCTCCAGCATCCCACTTGAAGATGTGCCAACTTCAGTTGGATGCTCTGTTTGAAAAACTGAAATCTTTGCATACTATAAACAACTCCAGCCACTGTCCTACTGCCAGTGTAGAGCTACTACAGAGAAGAAAGAGCAAGTATGGAACTGCTTCTATAAAAAAATACCCGCAAAGCAAAAACCCCAACACACAGATATCTCAAGCTGATATTTCCATAAGGAAAAAAAATCAGTCAGACTGCCTTGCAAAGTCTGAAGGACCCAAAGGAGAAGTAATTTTAATGGATATAATCACATCACAACTTGGAAATGGTATTTTGTTAGAGCTTCAGAGAATTTACCAAATTGCCTGAATTTTGTAGTATACATCTACAGCAAAGCTATTCAGATGCTGCAACAAGCACTTCATCAGAAACTGACTGCATGGAACCACACACCCAGGCTTTTGAGCTATTCTGATTTAAAAGAGTGAGTTCTCAAAAAGGGTGGAGAATGGAAATCAGAGAAAACAAGCTTTACACCCCCCAAACACATAAGAACTTCAGCCATTTGCTTGCATAAGTCATCTTTTAGTGCTGAAAAGACTGTGGGGAAATTAACAGACACTGACATTCAGAATGATTGGAATCTTCAGATTTTTAATGATGGAATGATGAACAATCTAATTTTTCTCCCTCCCGTGAATTTGGTTTGCAAGTGGAAAAAAAAAAAGCCAAACTTTAATTAAGTAACCTATTCTGCTTGGGAATAAAGAGTCAGAGGCACAATTTGGTCTGTGTGGAAGGTACAACACTTACTCTACAGGTATCCCTTTAATTCTCAAGAATTTCTAGTGAAAATGGTCTTCCTTTTAGAACTCCCTCTGTCAAGAGAGAGGCTGAACTTCATGCTGCAAATGTGTATTTTTAAGGCATGAAGCACCAGTAGATATTGTATTCATGTTGGGAGACAGTCACAAAACATCTAATTTGATATATTGTCCTAGTCCTGCTATAGATAAATTAAAGTGAAGAAAAATGAAGAAACTTGTTTAAGATGGAGCAGTTAAACAGCAGGGAGCAGGAGAATTCCTTCAATATTTCTGCTTTAGATTCAAAGTTTATTCTACCTTATAAAAGCAAACAAAAATCTCAGCTATTATAATTAATTGTACAGGGCCCTGGACTTAAAACTTCTGAGGAAACACCATCCTCAAGGCAAAAAATACCCTGAAAAAGTCCATTTCATCTTTCTTGAGCCTCTTCAGAGTTTACACACCACCCTGTTCAGATCACATTAGGCTTCAAGACGGACTTCTAAGAAGAGCAAAAGCAATGAAGAGCACAGAAGCAGGGCTATTACTTATGACACTGAGCACTGTCAGGACATCATGGGGTAAAGTCCAACCAATTACACCAAGTTAAATCTTGAGTAGATAAAATAAAATCATTAGAAGGTTTTGATATCTGCTGGGAAAACAAAGCACAGCCACTTATGCACAAACCTTCCTAAAGACCAAGGACTACATGTCCTACTGTAATGGTTCAGGTATGCACAGAAAAGCAGCAAAGCACAGATGAATTTTTAACTACTTGATATTTCACACATTGAGACAGCACATCAAGACGTGAAAGCCAGCCTGGTAAGAGCAGCTAAATCCTTTCAAGTATGGAGAAACCAAAGATACTGACCTGCAGTGACAAATGAGGCCACCAGCAGCTGACACTGACCATAGCAGTTTGAAATCAATAGTGAGCACAATTGCTCCCTAGGGGGGGATCACATCCAGCACAGAGGAGAGGGAGCCTGAGTCAGAATTGCCACACAAGAGGCAGGCCACCAGCCAAGACTCACACACCTCAAACAGCTGGAACAATTATCCTCCAATCAGAACCACAAACTCAGAGGAACAGCTGAACCAGCATCTCCAGGTGAGTGCCACTACTTGTGAGAAATCATCTGAGATTTTACGTCACTCAGCACAGTGCTTCTGCCCTTGCGTCTACCTCATCCCTCAATTTCCCTTGCAACAGAGAAAACAGAATCCACCAGCTTAACTATTTTCAACAGATCCTAGTGTCAGGAGGAGGGTCACATCAGCAGACTGCTCAAGGATTCTACCAAGCTACTCACTTTGTCACTTTTCCTCACACACCGTAAAGTAACCAAGCTGTTGTTCACAGCTGAGAAGAGAACAAAGCTTTTGTTATTAATTGCTAAAAATGTTCCTTTCTGGAAGGGGGTAGGGGCGGGAATACTCTTCTAATTAAGGATCTGTCTGCCTCAGAAATGATTGGTTTTAAATCTCCTAGCTAAATAAGAGGTAGAAATATTTCTTAGTAACTAATCAAGCTTTTTAAAATGAGTACAAGGGATATACTGCTCAAGTTAAGCCAGTGAATAATCCCAAACTAACTTTCATGACTCACAAGGTTCATATTTTACACTAAAAGCAGGCTCTTCCTAGTATTTTTATGGACTTCTCTCTCTCAAAACTGCAGGATATAGAACCAAGTGCTGCTTATGGGCACAGAATGGCAAAGTTGCTCCTCTGGCACACTATGTTACCAACTACACCCATCAAGCCTAGAGGCAAGAAATATTAACAGAGTAGCAATTCTACTTCTTAGCCAATCAGTGCAACATGATGCTTAAAATTTAGGTACTTCCATTTTTACAATTACTTTGGGGATTTCGAGAATTCAATACAGTGTTGATGTTTAGTATATTTATCTATTAGAGACAAAGAAAGACAAAGTCAGTGAACTGGCAGTATATTTGCACCCACAGATTTTGGTTCTTCAGAAAAAGCTTTAGTTCTATTTTTATACACCACTTTAACAGTACTACAAACATTTACTATTTGTGTATAAGAACTCTCTCTGTTCTTCTAGAAGTGGTTACAGAGTCCTCATAAAGAAAAATGAGATGAGTGTGATTCAGAAAACTCCTGCTCACATTAACCTGTTCTGATCAATACTGGTTCTGAATGTAAAATACCCTATTTGAAGACTGACCAAATACAGAGAACCTCTGTCAAGAGGTTAGCTGGTGAATAGCCCAAAGCCAAATCAGGACTGTAACATTATTTTCCTCACATATTAATGAAATCTCAAAAGGCTTCTCACTCCTTGATTTAAGAATATTTTATCTTCAATACCCTTTCCAAAAAACCCCAAACTCGTTCCCCAGTTCCTCAGAAAACTTACTTGCAATAGAAAGCTTAAAAAGCTGTACCTATACTTGAAGACACAAGGAAAACACTAATACCCAGCTCCCATTTGCTGGCAGGCAATGAAAGAAACATTATTATTCCTTTACTTCTATACTCTCTTAACATGAACACAGCAGAAAATAAGGATTGACTTCTATTGCACTTTTACGATTTTTCAATGAATAACACTTTACTGACACTCAGTCTTTCTAGTCCATACCTCATTTCAATTAAAAACATTTTTGTAGCTTTAAAGAGTACGTGGCTCCCACTTTAATGAACCCTTGCACGTAATTTATTACTCATGAAAACCTTAGCGGGCAAAGAAAGCATTCTGAGGGTTGGCTCTATCTTTGAGCAATAGAACGAAATGAGCACTTCTTGCAAGCCTTACTCTTACCCAATGAGTGCTTTCCAAACCAGCAGAAAGCGAGAGGCTGCTTTTACATTGGGAATATGTCTGAGTCTATTCCTTCTGCCCGCATTCCTCCATCACAAAGAGGAGGAAATCACAGGAGGTGCAAACTCTGCAGTGTTGTCTGGTTACAGAGCTACCGTATCAGCTGAGGCTGAGGGCTTTTAACCAGTTCTTCCAAGAATCAAGAGCTGCATCAAAGTAGTAAGAAGCATATTCATCTTCATCAAGTTAGAGGAGCACTAACATTTCAGCCTCTGCATTAAACTTCTTCCCTTCCTTTAGAAAACACATTTTCTGCCCTTTTCTCACAGTAACACTTTCTTCCCAAACAATCTTGCAATACCTCTCTCAATTATTTAGAAAGCAATTCACACAAGAATTCACAGGTGTGTGTAGCCATGGCTGAGTGCCCACAAACAGGTTTTGTTGAGTCATCGTTATCCAAACTGCAACATCATATTGCCCAAAATTACAGGTGAGTATGCTCTTAACAGGTACATTTTGATCTTTCCCTTTCCTCCAAACCAAGTTCTTACTTCTGTGTCTCTCTTTTGCTTTCTCATCTATTCCACCAATCTGAGAGTAACACCAGCCACACACAGTTCACTCTTCATTTAAGTCAACTCTATGACCTCATCGAAAAGAAAATTTATGAAATTAAGTGTAGTTTCAAATACGGCATTAAGAACATTGCATTTATCACCCCTATTCCTCATGCTCTGAGTTAAGAAATCTTGAGAGTTCATAGTAGAAATCTGGTTTTTCAGTTCTAGTTTTTCAACTTTTAAAAGTCAACCCCCTTATGGCAATTTACCTTATAGATAGGTAGTGATATACCAGAAAGAAACAAAAAAGGTCTATTTGGAGACTAATATAAACACCAAAGGAATTTATTAGATTTACCTGCAGTTTAAAGAGGATTAAGTCAACATTTCTAGCAAGATGGCCTAAGCCTTTCCCATAATGTTTAGAATTCAGTCAATTTCAGGACAACGAAGAATTCAATTCATTCTCTTATGGTGGCAAGTAAAGCTTTGGGCAACAGCAGTGTGGATTAAAGAATCTACAGGACATCTTTTAAAAATAAAAGTTTAAACACATATGTTGTTACATGGCTTGGATAATACCATATGGCTGTGGTACCATATGGCTATAAACATATGGGTAGTTCACTTTTCAGTGAACAAAAAGAAGCAGGGTTACTAGTGCTTTACTTCATAAATTCATTCTGCTTATCTCAGTCACTTGGAAGCTTTCAGCAAGATACAATTCCTGTACCTTTTACTGTCCTCACTTGAAACCATCATTTGGCAACACAGTAGCAGGTCACTAGAGCATTACAAAGTCTATCTTAAGAACACCCAAAAAAACCCCAACCAAAAACCCCACCAAAAAAAAAAAACCAACCCACCACAAAACACCTCACCAAGCAGCACAGAATGTTTCAATCCCAGAGGATAGAGCAGAATAACAAAACAGAGCTCAGCCCACGTCTCTCTTTAGATTTGCAGTCAGCTGCTGTAAATTGTCAGCACACTAGTAACCCTCTACAAAGTTTATCTATTAACTTGAGATAATGGGGACTGAGCAGCCATGCCTCACATCATTAACACAACTTGAACTGACACAAAGAACAACCAGAACAGCCAAGCCACCTACCAACAGCAAAGAGAGCTGCCTTTTTTTCTCCCCTCCTGCATACCTGGTTCCCACCAAGACTTCTCAATGGTTCCAGCAGCTGGATCAAGACAACACTTGCGTGAGGTGCACTAAATCCACTTCAGAATACAAAAGGATACAGCCTTAGTGCTCCAGTCTGAGTCCCAATGGCCAGTATTTTCTGAACAGGATCAAATGCCAAGGCTGAAGGCTGATAGGGGAAACCATGGCGTACAGTCTAACAAGTCAGAGCAGCGCAGTACCAATGGGTCAAGCAGGATACCAAAAATAAACAGAATCAAGACTGTATGTTAGAGAACAGGATTCAACATTACTCACAATTTAAAAAGGAACTACAAAGCAATTTAATCACAGACTGAGAAAACCACCTGCCTTACATGAACCAATTACAAAAGATTTTTTGTCATAATTACTCATTCATCTTCGAGCATCAAGTGACAGTTAGACTTACTGAAACTTAATTTGAATCTTACATTTCTTCTGTATAAAGACTGTATCAACTCAGCATTTCATTTTTTCATCTACCTCATTCCCTGAGTAATCTTATTTTCAGCTCTAACAAAGACACTAAACTATTAAAATCTGAGATGTTCCTAGCAAGTTTGGCAACAAAGCCAGACTTGTCATCAGAACTATTACAAACTACTAGACTTACTTTTGTGAGAATCACTTCAATTTCAATCCAACAGACCCAACATGACAGTGCAACCTCTCTTACCTCAGTAAAGGAAAAAAAAAAATAGCAACTTGAGCTTGACAGATCCAATCTCTCATCCTCTGCTTCCCTCAAAGAGAACAGGCAGCCCCACAATTAACAAAACCAAAAAATACCCCATTGAACAAAAACAAAACCCCTCAATCATGGGATTCTTTCTTAATATGGAGCTATTGGCACATTTTGCTTTTTTGGTTAGCCAAGACTAATTTGGTAATTGACCAAGCAATGACTCCATTAAACTTCTCGGGCTGCAATTAATCAGAACTGAGAACATAATACAAGTGCCACTTACTCTTACTTCCACTACAAATGCACACATCATAAGCCATACAAACGTCAGCTTTTCTATTTCTAAGCCTTTAGTTTAAGGCAAAGGTATTTCAGAACCTCATAAACGCTCAGCAAACTTCTGATATACTCCTTGTACTTCACTGAAGTTGCAGGCATACCCCACAACTCTCTGTATTTCACAAGTGAATAAGAGTTTAACTGGCAACAGCTCCGCTCTTCTCCACATCCTTCGTGACCAACTCGTGCAAGCAGCAGGAATGCCTGCAATACCAGAAAAAAACGAGGAGAATCCACAAACAAGCTCATCCATGTCAAGCTAGGCCATGGTGCACTGCAAAGATAAAAATGAGTATTGATATTCCAATCAGCTTTTATTCCTCTTGATACAGCCGCTGGTTAATTCGCTGCATCATTTTCTGAAGAGTGCAGACACAAACTGCAGTTATCGTATCACACACAAACAAATAAATAAACGGGAACTTTGTCTCTAGATAGGATTTGCAATAGCAGCATCAGCAACTTGGCAACACACTGCAGTGAAACCACCATAAACATCGACAGCCTTTTTCAGGCGTAAAGGAACAGGATAAACGATTTCCAAATAATGCAGAGGGACAGATTCCCTGTCTTTCGGGCCCATTAGCAGAGGCTTCTACTCAAACGCCGCGATAATCAGATCTGCACTACAGCTAGGTATCACTCCTTCTCCCATCCATCCAACTCTTTCTACGAAGCCTTCGTGAACCGTCAGTATTACTCGCACGAAAGAGCCTAGAAAACGACAAACCCTGAAACTCTCCACGAAAGATGACTAGAGAAATCCAGCAAGATCTGTACAGCTACACCCACCGCTTTCTTCCCGTCTTCGCCCCTCGAAATAATCAACCCAAACAAGTAAACAGGAGCGGCGGGCAGGCTCGGCGAGGTCGGTACGGAGGAGCAAAGCCCGCAGCGCCCATCGCGGCGGCGCGCCCCCTTCCCCGGCCGCCCGCCGGCTCGGGGCTGCAGCATTCATTCACCTTGCAGAGCTGGAAGTGCTCGGACTGGAGCGTCTCCTGGATTTCGGTCTCCCGGTTCCCCGCCTGCTGCTGCTGCGCGGCGGACGACGCCGAGGCGACGGCAGAGACCGCCGTCAGGCCGTCCAGCACCTTCCTGATGTTAAATTTCCTCATGGTCCTCGGCGGCGGCGCTCCCGCTCCCCTGGCCTCGCCGCCGCCGCGCTGTCACCGCCGCGCCGCCCGCCCCGCAGGCGGCAGACGAGCCCCCG
>VZTH01013939.1:54284-256572 GCA_013397815.1 Aleadryas rufinucha | reverse complement strand
GCTGGCGGTTCCCCTGCGGCGGGGCCGTCCTCGGTGGCGGCGGGGCGGCGGGCGAGGCCAGAGGAGGGGTGCGGAGGGTTACGATCCCCTCGTACCACTCACCCCGAGCGCCGTGCCGGTGCTGCGGCCCCGGCCTGGGAGTGCTCGCTGTGCGGCTGGACAGAGGGCTGCGGACGAGTTGCCCAACACCGCCCGGCGGAGTCACGGCCAGCCCTGGCGTCGCAAGGCGAGCACCGGGGTTACGAAGGTGGTTCCATTCATTCTTATGGTTGCAAAACCAATTTAAACAGGTGGCACGGAGTCAAACGTTTCGTTCTGATAGCCCCTGTTGTACAGTGTTCTGTATTTGCTTTTATTTTTCTTTTACTGCTAGCTTGTAGTTTGGGATTATCTAGTCACTGGTCAGGCAGTAGATATTACTCGTCTCAGTCATATTGCTTTCTTTATAAAAGTCATAATTATTTGTGTCTCTTTATTGAACTTTTTTTGCAGCTAAAATTAACTGATCAATCATCACTTTTGGAGGGAAAACTTGTACAGATGTGAATCGAGACGCTGGCTCACATCTAGCCACAGCATGAATGCCTTAGCAGTAGAAGGCTCTGCGCACTGGAAAATGGTCCTTTCAGGTGGTGTTTCCAGCCTGGTGGCCAGGCATGCTGTGTTAGCACATTGTCCAGTATCGTACTGCACTGAGGGATGAGCGTAATCAGAATGCAGCGGAATAGCTATGATGCAGCCATCATCAAAACCTCAGAAGTAAAAATTCCACAAACTCTTCTTAGACCTGTAAGCCCTTGCTAATTTACAGCTTTATTGCCACCAGGTATATGATGTACATGCATTTGAAAGAAACCAAGACAGTTCATGTATTCCTGCAAAGAGAACTTGCAGAGCTTTTCCTTCATGTTTCTAGGACTGTTGGACATTTCCTGACATCATCTTGGTAGAATGTGAAAGAATGCTTCCAGAGATGACAAAAGTCCTAGGAAAAAGAAAGCAGTAGACTTAAATAAGGTTCAGTAAATATCTGATATAAAAATCAATTTAATTTTAAGAGATAAATATATGCAATTTCAGTGTGTCTTTAATTATCTGTAACATATTTTAGCTAACTGTGTATAAGTTACAGAAGTAATGTTTATTTTCACATCTATTCACACGTTTGCTATAGCACACTGAACCGGGAAGAAAACTTCTAGAACTTGGCCATGTTTGAATGGTAAATATAAAGTGTTGCAGGTAAAGACAGGTACATGTATAACTTTAAGAATGTAAGTTATAGTCCCTATGAGTCCTCTTGTTGAGTATGTTTTAGGCCAGGCTCTGCAAACACTCCTAAGTACAACTTTGATAGCACAACTAACCTGATTATTTATGGGAATATTAATCACAGCAACAACCCCTCAAAACTAGGTGATGAATTAAAGGACATTAAAAGCTCTGTTTTTGCATACTACAGTCTCTTCCTCTTACTTTCTATGTACTTGGCCTATGAATGCATTCTTTAATTGGACTGTACATTTTTAGAGGAGAGATCGGATTTGATTTTCTGTTTACATTAGCACCTAAGAGGAGGACCTCATTCGTTATTGCAACATTGTATCAATATGTGCAATCACTGAGGCAAGTGATACAATATACACTAGATTGAGCCAACAGTTCTTTTCCCTCACAGCTTCAGATTGGTGCCATTCAAGGAATCAGTGCTCTCTGGGAAAAGTTCTTCCTATAAAAATGTTTTAAATAATTTTATCCAGCGAATTAGTGAAAACATTCATCGGGTTCACTGGGACATCATTGGGAAAGGCAATAGGCCTTTTAATATTATAGTTCAGTGAATATCCACGTTATCTCTCAGGATTTAGCTGCTGTATTTGAGAGCTTCTTTGGGTCCTCCAGCTCTTACACAATAACCACATCCTGTTTTACAAACAAGAGCATTCTTCTTAACCTCCTTCATGTTGCCCACTCAGACCTTCTGGCCTCTGATGTCAGAAATCACTTCTCAGTGTTTTATACCCCAGTCCAAAGTCCAAGTATCTTGCACAGCTGGGCAAGAAGCAATCAGACCCAACTAGTTTGCAACATTGTTGTACTCAACTATGACAGAGTTCTGCTGGGACAGAGCCAGTGTTAAACGTCCACAAGTTTCTTAGGCCCCAGCTGTGCTGTGGAAATCCCCAACATCAAATGAATCCACATGGCTTTGGTTTTCTTTGCCTGCCTTTCTTACTGATCTTGTTGTCTAATGCTGCTAGAAAAGGAGAGGGAGGATCACCCGCTCATTTCTTGATTGGTATTCTACAGATACCACATGAAGACACTGTTCCTAATAGATATCTGAGACAATGGTACATGAAGCATTGTCCTACATACCAGTGCGATCTCACACACCATTAATTGGTGTAGGTCTGACTTGTTGGGTCTTTTGCCTCAAGATAATCACAATAACTTCCCAGATAACTGCAGGGTGCAGTTATCACTGTGCTTATGAGCCTTCTTGGTTGGTTTTTGGGAGATTTGTTTGTTTGTTGATTTTTGTGGGGTGATGTATCACCAGTGTTACCTTGAAGAGAATGATTGTAGCCCCACACAAGCCAGAATGAGTAAAAGCCCACACAGTTAGAATGTATTCTAAGATTTGTTGGAATAATCAAGAGCAGTGGGTAGGTAATAAAGTGAAAGGTCCACACAAGGTATTTGTCATTAGTTTGTACATAAGCCACAAAAGCGTTACTGGTTGTATCCAGAGAAGGCTGCAGGGGATTTGCACACCATAGTAACTACTGGAATACTCAGTGTATGTGAGAAATGGACCATCAGAAGTGACCTCAAGATCCCTGCATCACCTCTAATGGCACTAAAGCTTTTGAAAGTCAGTCAATCCAGACTTTGAAGTCTAAGAAGCATGCTTAGCTTTCCTGAGAACTTCTTAATGGTGCTTAGTCACTCACACTGCAGTCAGGATCGACTGAGCCTTAGCCAAACATTTCCTCGCCATAAATAGAAAGAAGCTTGGAAACATTTCTGGACTAATCTTATTCAGGTTGTTCTACTCAAATGGAAGGGCAGTGTAACCACAGCTCCAAGTAAGTTTTGGAATCTTTCCCGCCTGCTGGGAAACTGCTCAAGCTTTCTAGACTTAGAGCTGTTGCCAAACAAACATCTGTGATTTTTTTTCCCACAATAATCTGCACTGGTGACGAATCTTAAGGATGACTTCCAGCTACAGGTGAGTTTTTTGATATTTCTGCAGCTTGGTTTGAATAAGCCATAAACAAGACAGAAATTAAGAGCATGTGTCAGTTAGCTGGACAGCTCCAGGAAAAAAAGCTATGCTCGTGCTTGCCATAACCACAACTGGAGGTGAACTGTCTACTGTTTGTAAATTCACCCATTTCAGAAACATTCTGACTGACCATGCCTACACTGATATGATGAGTTTCTGCATCTGGAAGCCTATGTGGTCTTTGGCAGGCACACACATCATGGGGCATCTGTAATAAAAGACCTATGGAACAGCATCACTAGCACTCATATATGGATGCCATCAGGCTGTGGGGACATACATGACAGAGAGGGTATATCCTGCTGCTGCTGAGTCTGCACCAACATTCCTGCATGCTCAGCTGGGGTCAGCAAATATAATGGCAGGTGCATACATTGGTTATTGTATGAATTTGCAGGGCTCTGCAGCACTGATCTACACAACCGGTATAGCAAAAAATATACAAGTGCCAATGTAGCTGTTGTGTGGAGCTGTAGCATGGCAGAAGAAAGGCATGGCTGTCTTGGAAGAGTTCAAGGAATTGTTGCCAGTTGAGCACTGTGAGTCTCTGACTGCTGGCCACTACCGGTGCTATGTGACAGGAGGGGAACAGCTGCAATGCATGAGCAAGGGAGAGTATGTAAGGCAAAAGGGATGAATGACAGCAGCACTGCACGACAGAGACATGAGACTTGAGAAAGAGGTTGTGCAGCATTCTTCTCAGTATCTCACCTGCTTCTTTGCACCTTTGTCCCACCACTGTCACCCTGGACCAGACAAAGGCAGTGTCAGCTATTAAACTGCACACTATACCATCCTGCATCTAATGAAAATACATGTATAACTCATCTTTTGACCAATTTAGATATTAATCTCACTTAATGACACACAGACCATTCAAAAAAGGTTGTACTTAAGCATCGGTCTTTTTTTGTGAAATAGAAGCTCTTGAAATAAAGATAAAGGAAATATTTAAGAAGGATGCTAGCGCTACATTTTTTTTGTTTTCAAATTTACTTTCATTTTTTTCAGCCATGTTTTTAGTTCCTAAGGCTAGATCATTCTAGCAGCATAGACTGACTGATTTGGCTCCTGCCAATCCTTTCTTTTTATCACTGTCTGAAGCAATAATTTTTTTTTCTGTTTATCCAAATGTCCTTTGGCCAGTGCAGGCACTTGATTAACTTCATTCTTATGTTATACTAAAAATGCACAGTTCACTTTGGTTCATGTAGTCTGTTGATTTTTTTCTGCTTTCTGTGTCACATTTTACTTGTGTTAAGAAAAAAGGTGTTTCAACCGAAACATCTACTCTGCTCTCCTGCCTCATGCTTTTGCTTTTTTTGTTGCTTTTGCTTACAACAGCTTCCTCAGTTGTCCTGTACCCTTCAAGTGATTCTTTTGTGCAAACATAAACAGTTTTGGTGGCAGTATTTCAGTCCTAGGAGCAGGGTTCACAGTTCAGGATGCTGCCCTTCCAAGCAGATACCCTGTAAGCTGCAGAGACCTTCTCCTTCTGTCACCTACTTTCTTTGTGGAAAAAACCCTGATATGTAAAATAGCGGATAGATTCTCTTCCAGGACATTTTTCTCTAGATTGTGTCTGCTCATTTGGTGGAAACTGAGGTGTCTGAATTAAATTTCTCATTTTCTTATCACAAATAAGCACCACTGGGTCTACAGCAGCCACAGAACGAGCAGTTTTGAAGTGCAGTGTTGTACTTAGCCTTGTAAAATTCACATCTGTTGTACTTTGGATCTGATCCTTTGTCAATTTATTCCATTCCTTACTAATTATAGTTTTTTATGGAGACATTTTGTGTATGAGTATATTTCATAATATTTATCTCAAACTGAAGGGGTTTCAGTCTCTATGTTTTTAGGAAAATCATTATTCAGGTACTGTTAGTGGATGGTAAAGATTTACAGGAGGAGCAGGTAATATGTATATTCAACATTTAAGTTTGCTTAATGTGTTATAGTTGTTCTTTAGATGCCAAAGCAAAATTACAAATAATGGTACTAAGGAATCTCTAATTTTAACATGATCTGTGCCATGACTTCAACATGTAATTAACCTGATGTTTCCTTCAATTCCATCCAGGCACTTGCTTAACAGTATGTGTGAGATTAAGCTACATCACGAGAAGACACAGTTTAGTCCACTGACAGAATGACATGCTCGTTACCAGTACATAACTTGCATCATTACTTGCCTTTTATCCTATTGCTTCTGTAATTCCATCTGTTCTGATGGATATTTGAGACATATTAATGCAGAATCGTATTAGCACAGAATAACTGAGGTAAGAAGGGATCCCTGGTGCTCATTGGTCCAATGGTCTACTCAAGTCATAAATTGGATCCAGCTTCAAAGTCAGAGCATGTTGCTCATGGTCATGTCTAATTTTTGCATACCTCCCAAGATGGAGATTCTGTAACCTCTGGTTTTTTGCTTTATTATAAAATAAAATTAAATTTTCACATCCCATGTGCTGCATTTTTATTTTCTCAGTTTTACATTAATAGCAGGCCTAAGCCAGTATTAAAACCTCAGACATACAATGCTAGTCAGAAGAGGTTTTTAATAACTTAAGGCTGTTATCCATCTGGAAAAATATGGACCAATTCTTTACTGAAAATGAATATTGTTTTGTATGGATTTATCACACACATTTTATAGTTTTCAGTCAAATATAATACAAATGCTTCTTATTACAGTGCTACTTTATGTCCTGTGTGAAGTAAATATGAAATACAATCTGTCTCCATTAAAAGACAGCAAAATATTAGAAGTGAAAACAACAAAAGCTTTATAAAATAACCAAATAAAGATGAAGTATGAGTGTCTGCCAAGTGAGGACTGTTCTTTTCTAAATGAATTAAAGCTAAAATACGATGGACAAAACTAATTTATCTGTTCTGAAAACAGAATTATAGTGGTGCAATGTCTTTCAAATACAGTGATCTGTTTATATACAGTATTTTGTGTGAAGTATAGCATTTCAGACAGGATCTGTCCTCAGCAAATCATTTAAAGTGATTGTCCACCAGAAGGAAAAAAAATACTTTTTTTTTACTGTCAGTACAAGGCATTAGTTGCAAGGTCTGTTGTACAGCAGTTTTAACAATTTAGACAAGTACTCGTTTAGACTACCGAAACATTAGGCCTTTCTTAAAAATGGCTGCTATTTCACTGGTGTTTTTTCTTCTTGCTTTATATTAAAAGCAGTGAATTACATAAACCACAAGGCTAAGCACTCCAGCAAGCGGACAATCCCTTTAAAGATGTTGAAGCTAGAAGATCCAAAATACACTGATGCTTCATTTAATTTTAGGCTTTTGGTTTTTTAATACAGTTATTTTCATCCATGTTATCATTTTTCTGTGAACATAAACCCTTCTTCAGTATAACAACACCAGATATACATTTAAATTTTATTATTAGCTCCATCCTGTAAGAAAATTTCAGATATCAAGACAATTAAAATATTTACCATAAACGTACGAGCATTCTAACATGCATTCTAGCATGCTCTTAACTTCATTTTAAACACAGCAAACAGTACCTCTTTGTGCATATTCCTCCCTCCCTCCCAACTAGTGAGACCGGAGGTGAAATGCAAGGACAGCTGAGACATTTCAAAGAAAACGCTGGTGTGCTCCAATTTAAGAACAGCATAATAATCTGAAATTAACAAGGCAAATAATTGTTTCAGAGAAAGTAAATGGGTAACGAGGCAAACGGGTAGGAGAATCCTAGAGTATGCAGGACAGATTCCAATATATTAAAGTCAATGATCCTGACAATTCTCATTTCTCCCATTCTTTTAATTTTTTTAGGGTCTGTCCCAAGACACTAGTCAGTGAGCTTTTTGAGTTGGTTTTAGGTCCAACTGGTGACTTAGCCTAAGACTTTTTGAAGTCCTAATTGAGGCCATTGAACTTTGACATGTAGCAGGTCATTAAATTAAAGTCTAGAGGCAATTGTAAGCTTTAACTAGATCAGCTCAGCAAGCACTATAGTGCATGGCATTGTCGTGACCAAAATTCAGACCTATTGCTGGGATTGGGTTCAGCAACTTGATGTATTATCGTGGTATTCAGTTTTACTTCAGGCAAGGTGTGTAAGAAGTCATTAATATCTTCTCCTTCACATCTCCCTGTGAGTCAGCATCCCTTCTGCTGTAGCACTCCAGTTAAGACGGGTTCCAGCATCAATTAGGAATAGCCAACATTTATTAATTATACCTGTGTTTTATAGGTATAGATGCTCAGTTTGACAAGATGTTTCCTGAGTAACAGTGGGAGAAAAACTTGGCACAGAGGCCCCCTCTCCTTAGGCAAGACAGACAGGTTAATGGGAAAAAAACAGATTGCCTTAATTTTAGCAACTGGAAATTGAGATACACACACGAGGCGAGCTGTGCTGGTTTAGTTGTGCAAGTCTGTGGTACAGTTTGTACTGCTGCACGCAGCTATGCCTAAATTATGATCTGCTGTAGGAGCTGTTTAATTTGCATTAGATTTGCATCTCTCCCCTTACACTGAGAGCAAGTAGCTTCCCTGGAACAATGTTGAGGTGTGTCTGGAGGAATCACAGAGGCTGCTGGCACAGCCTGAGGTTACCCACAGCCCTGCCTTCCAGCTAGGGAGCGGAGATCTGTTTTCCATCTCCATGGTCAGCCCCACTCCCTCAGTCCTTCTCCTTGGCACACAGCTCCTTGTGGAGCCTGAGTGGCCCTTACATTCTGAAGGTTTTAAGGCAAAAATGGCAGCTAAGCTTTTGAAAAACACTCCAGCCTAACTAATATCCCTATCCATTCCCCATCACTGTAAGTATCTAATGCCAGGTTGGTCAGGGCTTTGAGCAGCCTGGTCTAGTGAAAGGTATCTGTCCACAACAGATGGACTGGAACTACATAATCCTTGAATTCCCTTCCAACCCAAGCCATCCACTGTTTTTCTGTGATAATAAATACTGAAGTGCACTAACTCTGGGCCATGAAGGTTTCATTGTAAAGATGGTTTAATACATACTCAGACAGGGCACTGTGTGAGGGATGGTGGCTCTGTGGGTCATTGGTGGTTGCTTATGAGAGTCCATTGGAACAGAGCCTGGAAGCCAGGGTGTGACACACCCACCAGCCAGGAGTAGGCAGCCAGGAGGCCCTGGGGCAGCCCCAGACCTGGGCACCAGGAACCTCCATGGGGATGTGACAAGGCTGGGCTGGGACAGGAGCCCATGTCTGGGCAGGGCCATGGTGAGCAGGAGAATGGCCTTGCTGCAGCATTTCTGGGGCAGGAGTTGATGACTCCAGGTGCTGACATGGGGTCCTGTGTCATGGGGAGCCCTGGGGGCTGACAGGGACAGTCAGGGCTGGGAGTGGCCCCAGGGCTCTGGCATTTTTATGTCTACGTCTAGAGTAGCAATTCATATCTGAAGAGCAGCCTTAAGTTATGTCCCATGGAAATGTTTGTCTATGTCATGAATATCTTCATCTGGAAGTCCAGCAAAAGCAAATTTTTCTGAAGATAAAGATGTATCCCATAAATAACCATTACACCAAATGTCAGTGAGTTATTTTCTTGCGGTATATTTACATTTTGCTGATATATTCTCCATGTATCAGCTGATATATTCATGTCTTCTGCCTTCCTCCTGGATATGCCACTCAGGTTTGGAGGCACTCCTGGATACACTGAGTTTCAGGAATCCCCTAGAGCTGCCACATACCAGAAGCCACCAAATACTTAGAAGATTCATGAGGCTGCTCTATCTTTCAATAAGTGCTTTGAAATACTTTTGTCTGTCTTGCTGAGACCACAGTAAACACAGTTTTTTAGAATCAAGAACTTAGGCCACTGAATAGTATTTTCAAATAATTATTCCTGTTTAAGCATAAATTTAGTTAAGTATATGTCTAACGGATTCTTAATGCCTGTGACTTTGGAGCTTTCAGGTGTTGACAGATGTATTGAAAAGGTGTCTTACCAAAAAAACCAAAGCATATTAGGGTTTTATCATAATGTAACTTCAGCTCTGCTGAAATGGAACATACAAGCATTAACAAACATTGCCTTAAACCCCCCTGTATATGAAACTGTTCACATAAGTGAACACTTTGAAGAATAACACTTTGTTCCTCACATTTTTGAAAGCATGGTGTCTTTGAGCTAAGTAAGCAATTAAGTGAAATAAGAAGTTTATCTCCCTATTATGATCTGCATAGGTTCTTGTTACTGCTATCCAGTTCTGCATTCAGCACTGTAGCTCTGTCATATGCAGCTTGGTTTCTCTCAGTCTCCACAGAGAATTATGTGAGCAGTATAATGCTTCCCTTTGGTAGCTTTCTTTGAGGTAGAGAGTCAGTTGCACATACGCGCTGCTGTATTTTTGTACAAGAGAAGGTATGATCAGAGAAATATGCCTTACACTTCAAGCAGAAAATAATAATATTTGTGATGATACATATTTCATGAAAAATGTAAATTTAATTTAGTGAAGAAATAGAACTTTGTTTAACCAATAAAGAAAAAGCTTTTATTAATGTGAAAGCAGAGAGAAATTTTTCTTCTGTGATCATAGCATAAGTAAATACGCAAACAGCAATGTTGTTTGAACAGATTTTCCCCACAGAACTCTTGCTACCCAAAATCCATAGGACAGTTCAAGCAGTGAAATTTATGTCAGACATAAAACATTTTATAATTTAATAGGAACAAATTATGTTCATGTATTTTCATGCTGAAAAATATCAAAATTAAACAAATTAAAAGAAGAGCATAAATAGGTGAAAGCAAGATTTTGCTTTGCTTTTCATACATTTTGAAAGAGATCATAGTCTACCACTACCTAATATTTAGTTTCTGAAGTAATTATGAGCATCGTGTAGTGTCTGTGTAACAATCATACAACTTAAACAGGATTTAGATACCCCACTCTCTCCAGTCAGAACAAGATGGATATTTCTCTTGGATAATACAAAGTATGCAAGTGGGTAAAAAATAGTGGGATCTGGAGGTCAGTGGTCCAGATCCAGCAGATTAACAGAGAAGCACATACCAAAACTGAAGATCCTTTGGTGGTCTCTTCTTTCAGCTGCTTCCTGTTTGAATGTGGAATTATGTGTACTTCAGCTGACCTCAGCTGCATAGTATTACATGAGTGACAACTGTGCCAAGGACTGTGTAACCCTCCACTGCCCTATATATTTTAATGCATTTTTCACTTAGACTTGTTTTATTCAACACTTACACCCCTCAACTCTCCCTTTTATTGCTCTAGTTTAGAAGTCCTATTCCTTTCATGTGACCTAAGCTAGGCTTAAAAAGGGGGAAAAAATGAGGGGAATTGTGTCTTATGTTACATATGACTACCACTTTTCTCATAGTGCATGAATTTCTTTTCCTTCCCAACACAGAGTACACACTGTAGCAAAAAAAAACCCAAAAAACCACCACCAAAAAACAACAAAACCAACCAACCAACCAAAACCCCACCAACAAAAAACCCCACTAATAGAAATTAAAATAATGAATCTGAATTGATATACCTTATACATGGAAAACTTAAACATCAGAGGAGATAGGTTTGAAAGAAAAGAAGAGCACTGTTTCTTTCTGAAGTATCTTTGAACAAATAAGAACTTTTTTACATGTCTGAGGTTACTCTAAGAATATATGCTTTCTTGACCTTATGCTGAGAATAGCCTCAAGGTGAAGAACTTATCTTCAACAGAGAAAAACCCCTCTACAAATAAAGTTAATACCCCTCCCCCCGCCCCCACTTTACTGTCTGGAATAATTTAATGAAATGTAGATTGTCAAAATAAAGGAAAACTTGGTTTGTTTTATTTAGCCTTTAATAGTGTCCATCTGATCAGCAATTATGTAAAAAATAGTAATTGAGTAGACCTGTGTAAAAGACAAAAAATGAAAGCTAAAAAACCCCCTCAGATATAAGTAGTAACTTCAAACCAATTATAATACTAACAAAATATTCCAACATATGATTAATATATGCATTTACATATATTTATTAATGCTCTTGAAAAGACAGTTCACGGCATCTAGGTGAGAGGACTAGTCAGAAGACTTCACAAAATTAAAAAGAGCCATATGATCAGCAAAATAAAATGCTTGTAAATTAATATATACAGAGGTAAAATTTCAAATGAAAATATGTATATTTATTCTCATGTTATAAATTACCGCAATATGCCTGTAGAAAGCTCAGGGAGGAGCTATGCAAACCAATGGAATATATTTCTAAATTTCTAAAAAATACTGATGCATATTGGATTGAGAGTGAACTTTATCATTCTAAACATTACTGTGAAAAGAAAATAGGTCAGGAGAGTCTGGCTTGTTTAGGTGAATTGTAGAGTAAGCCTACATCACTGAGGAAAGAGACAAATCAGGGTTGATTTGCACAAATATGCACAAATATTTATGCACAAATAATAGTGACAAAGAGAAGGTTACGAGGGGTTATGAGAAGGGGATGTGCCTACTTTGTATTTGGTATAAAAATCGAAAAATTTTTTTAAAAATTATAATATTGAATTAAGAGATAAATTAAAAATTGACAACAGGCTATATCTCTTGTACTACACCAAATGAAGCCGTGTAGTTTAATGGGAAAAAAATTGATCTGTCAAGAACTGTGAAAGATTTTTGAAGATGTTTGGATGGTTAATAAGAACATCCACTGATAGTTAGCTGACAGCTTTGAAAAACATTGCATATAGTCACTCATGACCAAATTAATCATAATTTTGCTGGAGTAAGAAAGGAATTGCTTCTGCAGAAGGATCAGTTGCATTTCTTCATTTAGGAGGTTTTTTCTAACTTCCTGTCCCCAATACTGTCTGCTGCCAGACACAAGATTGTATGGACTACTGATTTAGTTATTTTGGACCAATTATATGGATCACGTTTATTTATTTTTGTCATAGCCTTTTTACTTTTGGCTGAGTTTCTTTCTGTTTACAATATTTATAAGTATCTAGATTTCTTTACTGTTAGCAATTCCCTGATTTATGAAATTTCCCTTCATATTTTGCAACAAGCATTTCCCATCCTCTAAACAATATTAATGGGACAATTCATCACTTTCTAAGTAATATAAATAAGAAAAAATCCCCGAATTGTTTGTATGTGTTTGAGAAACCATGTTGAACTTATAAATATTGCGCACAGTATCTGACCTTTAAAAACTTACAAATATTTGGACAAGAATCCTGGAAGATATTTGAAATTCAAGAAGCACTCATGCCTGGACATCTTTAGGAAATTTTCAGTGTGTACAAAGAAATGGTGGCTTCTGTGAAATATTTGCAGTGTTTCAGGACTGAAGGGAGTTATGAAGGATGTGCACTTTTAACTCAAAAAGCTGTTTACAGACCACTAAATGTATATATAGTTCTTTAAAAATCCTTCGCTGTATTATAGGCTAAACATGAGCATTCAGATCCATAATTTTAACAGCATGTGTGAGTTTTTCCGCTGTGTTGAGATTTGAGAGTGAGCACTTCCCAGTGCTAGGATAACTCACATAAGAAATTCCTGCCACTGGATATGACTGAATTCAACACAGATATAAAGCAGGAGTTACTCCACCATTTTTCAGGTAGTAGAGTGGCACAAACTATAAAATCCCTAATCAGAGAGATAGAAAACTTCTTTTTTGATAGAGGTATTGAATGAAGTCTGCAGCTGTCACTGATCAATTGCCCTGGAGTAGTTCAGGGTTGCCCAGGGCTTCATTCACATTCTACATGAACATCTTAAAAGCAACTCCTTCCTTACCCTGCAAGTAAAACTCAGTGTTGAGGTAAAAGCTAATGGGCTGCTAAAGGACAGGACCGAAAAAAACGTATTCACTCCCCCAAATGTCTTTCTAGCACCAAACTTTTCTGGACTGAACTGTCCCTTGTTCTCAGATCTGGCAAAGGAATGAAAAAGTGAGAATTTATGTTTAAAGGAAAAGCATTGAAGAGTTTAAACTCACTATGAAAGCAGGAATCCCCTTGAGTTTTTTGGGTAACACATCAAATGAGAAGGGTCAAAAGAGAGTACAGTCAGTTCTCCTGGGGAGAGTTCCAAGAAGAAATCAATTCTCTAGCCACCTGGAATCACGTATCAAAGTAAAATCCCTGAAATACACCTGTATAGGCCAGACATGCATTACAGTCAATGATGTGAAGACCCAAAATGTCAGGACAATTACTTCTGATGCTTGCTGTGAGAAGACCTTCCATTAACCCTAATACTCTGCTAGTCTGTACAGTCTGATTAAGATAAAATAAAACAAAGTCTTGATATGTGTCTATATGTAGCCTCCTAACACCATTTGAGATACCACTCTGAAGGGAACAGGTACCAGTCAGGACAATGATTTGTGAGCCTGTTGGTATCCGAAGGGAGCTGAGAGGAAGATATAACTATTGCGTGGTCAGTATGAAAGGAGGCATTAACAATTCTCAGCAGTAATATCTCTCTGATTATTAGTGTGTCTTTGCTAACTTTAGTCAGCCATGAAGAACATACTTAATGATGGTGAGATGGTGCATAATGATGTAGGTCTGAAATTTTTAATAGAAATTCTCTGTGTGACAAATGATGTATTAACTTTAACTTGGACTGAGTCTTTAATATCTGGCCCAGTGAAAGAATCTCAGAACTCTTATGGGTAGTAGTACCAAATTTACAGCCAACTTTCTCATCAGTCTGTAGAGCTTCCCCAGTTGGATCTTGCAAGTGGTAAGGAAATGAGTAAATTCTGAGGGGTGAACAGCCTCCCAGGTCTGTGGTTTACTTTCCTAAATATACCAAGAGACAAGTGTGGTAGTTGTTGCAGTCTCTGCACTGGAAATTGTACTTCACTTGCCTGCAGTTGAGAATAATATAAAAAAGAAACTTTTTTGCCTAATAAAACTTCCTTTCCTTACATAAGATATTAGGAAAATGCACTTTTAAAAAAGATAATGTGAACTTTACAAAACTGGTGCCTCTTGATATTCACGTAATAAATGACTTGGGGTTTTTTTAATATTGCATTTGCAAGGCTTGTGTTCAACTTTGTAGATTCTGTTCTGAAAATTAGAATTCCATGTCTATTGACCATCTGTGCTTTTTTTTTTTTTACTAAAATTTGCCAGATTTATAGATTAAAAAGCCTTTCCTAATTGGCAGCAAAGCCAATACTACTTTGGAGATGTGAAAACCAAGACTGGTGTTTTACTGACTCACATATCTTGATAATGGACCAACCCCTTGGCACGCTAAGCATAATAGAAATTGTTGGTTGGCCTCTAATTACACTGTTTTAATCACACAGTACATAAGGAAAATGGAATAAGTGTTTTGATTATTGGCAATGTACAATCTGGTTCATTTTCCCATTGTCTTATTGGAGCTGTGACAAAACTAAGAAATAAAATGTATATTGTACAAAAATTGATGTGATGTAGCTGACTAAAAGCAGAGAACACAGCTGAAGTAGTGCCCCACAATAAATAATACAATGGAGAAGAGATACCAAATCTGAATCCAGCAAGTAAGTGTTAATATTAGGCTGTTGAAAAACAAGTTTCAATGTCTGTTCCACTTAGGAGAAAGAATGCAAACATGCTTATATTTACCTCTAAAATAGCAAAAACCAGTCTTTCACAATAATTATTTTTTAATGCTACTGCATAGCAAATATTTTTTAACTCATGCAACAAAAAAGCCAAGATAATCTCAGTAAATATAGACACAATCTTACCACAGGCCACTGCCAAGCCTAATAAAATTCCCAAAAATATCATTCAGCATTGTATGCCTTTGATAGACACATTTTAGGCACCAAACCCATTATCACTACAAAACTAGTAAGTTGTTTGTCTTGAGCAAATTTTAAGAGGTCATAATTTTTTTTTTTGTGCACATTTGTACAGAAAATAGTCAAAATACCAATGGATACAGTGTTGGTCTTCATCAACAGCTGTAATATGTGTCATCAGCTCCATATCTCAAAGCTGTGTCTTATTTGCAAATACCATTATTTCAGAATACCAGCATTCTGTTAGTAGCCTCCTGTTCTTATCCTAAGCGGTTGGTTACTAAGAAAGTTATGCACTGGTAGCCAACAGATTAAAGGTGTTTGGGTGCTCAATTTGGTGTTTTTCCTCTCTTAATTTTACTTAGCAGGCACTGCAGCATTCTCTTGGGAGAAGTTGAAGAAGGAAAAGTGGGGACAATAGACACAGGGTACATCCTCTGTGTCCTGGACAGGCTGAGCCCTTTTTTGACTTTTTCCCACTGTTGTAATGCATTTTGAGCTCACAAATATTATACTTCTGAGGGAATGATGACTTTTGTTTGCAGCTGCCAGAAAAAGAAGTGCCCTTTGTTTGCAGCCTGTCAATAGAATGACCTTTCCCTCCTGCCAATTTATGCTCAAGTAATACATGTGATTGTTTTCCCTTTGCTGCGTGTTTCAAGATCTTCCAAATTTGCTTGATCAATGGTTCAGAAGCTTTCAAACTGACATGAGAAAATATGCATTTTTGCAGACTCGTTTTCAACTGGATCTGAAGCAGCTGAAGCTAGAGATCAGCGAGAATTAATCTGCACTTAATGAAGGAAACTTGCTGAATTCCTATAAATGCTTGCCTATGACACATATCCAGAGTTATATAAGCAGTCTGCCATTTATGCAATCTGCTTTGGCAATATTTATATTTGTATTCAAATCTTCTTCCTTGTGAAAATAAATCAAAACCTTGTAATTGCCTATCAGTCAATAACCTGCCTTTTGGAATGCTACCTCAAAGGGAACAGCAGGCTTCAAAAACTGCTATCAGGTTTTCAGAGCTGGTGTAGCCAGCAATACTTTCTTCCTGCTATGTTCAAAGCAGATGCTGTCTTTGTCTTTAATGAAACAATGCAGATGCACCAAAATGTCATTTAACTGCAACATAAATTTATAAAGCAACTTTAGATGCACTCTTGCCTGTGTGGCTACAGGGTAGGTATAGACGTACTCAAATGATTTTTGCCTGTACTCCAAGTTCTCTGGCAATCACATGGCCATATTAGCATGGCATTGTATCCAAGCTACAAATCTCTGCTAAGAAGCAGCATATGTTATCCTGAGCACATGTTGCATGTTAGCATTGTGATACTGCTTCTTATCCACATCTGAGAAGTGTAGATCTCCTACCAATCTCTTCTTTCTCTGAAGATCAATGCAAAATTGACATTAGGTCCTCTGAAATGCTCCATACTGACAGCACATTTCCCATCAGCAGTATCTATTATCTATTGTTGCACTGGGTAATTGCCAAGACCATCTACGGTGGAAGCTTGTGCATGTTATGCTCTTGCCTACATGCAAACAGTTGTGCCAGCTCTTTGTATCGTAAGTGCTTTTAAAAAACACCTTAGAAATGACTGCCTGCACTACCACACATGTTCTTTGAGTGACAGGAAGTAGGGATCAGATTTTTTAGGTGATTTTATAGAAGACTGCTTGTCTTCTATATAATGACACCTGTCCACTAAGGTGCCTGATTTTTGATAGATTTTAGCAAGTAACATGCTCCATACTGTTCACAGGATGGATTACTTGCTGAATTTGCCAAGTCAGGAGCCATGGTTGAATTACATGTATTACATATTAATCAATCTGCACTTCTCTATCCATCTCAAATCTAAAAATCTACATGATGTAAATTTCCTGGAAGCTAAGAGATCTGCAGAACACACAAATCTCATTTCCTCACAGCGGGTAGGTTATACATCAAAGACAGAGCAATGACAAACAAAGGCGAAGTCCCTTACCCCCAAAGAAAAAAGTTGAAGAGGATTTTAACCAAAAGGTACATGCATGAAGATCAAATGTGGGAACAGCTATAGCAGGGTAAGCTGTTGTGCTGGGGCAAGTTTGGGTGGTGTCTCTGAGCCCTTAGTAGCCTGTGACCAGCAGTTGGATTCCTCTTGCCTTGCATGTGGCATCTCACAGAGATGTGCTGTCCTAACTGTGCCTCTCAGCTGTGTTTTGATGGGAGCCATGCTGCCCTTCTACCGTCTGGCAGCTGCACCAGGACCACTTCCAAAAGCATCTTAAAATATTATCAGCTTACTCAGTAGTTTAGGGGTCATGCCAGTGTTGTTTGCAGCCAAACATGTATTTAGCATAGGCTAAGTGAACCTTTGCTTTCAGGCAATTACAGCTTTGATGCAGTAGCATCCTAAACTAACTCTCCATTCTTTTCACTGAGTCAATGGTCTTTTACTGCTGCTTCTGCCCAGACTGTTCTGGTAGCCTCAGCTGCATAAACTCTGACTTGAATTTGCTTCCTGATGGCAAGCACTTAATCACATGGCTGCTCAACGTTTGCTCTAGAAGATGGCAGTAAGCACTCCTACAGGTGGTGAAAGACCTTTCCTGGAAGTTGCAGGGAGCACCCTTCAACTTTTTATTGCAGCCTCTCAGGTGAGAATGCTGCCGAAATTGTGCATGTTTCTCCCTCACTGCATTTCAGTGCTAAGTGCCAGCGATTTAAGGCCAACCTTTGAGGGCATAGCTCTCAAACAAATATGGCCTGTTGCATTAGGACACAATTCAAAAAGTTGCTCAACTGTTAGTTATTGGTTCTTGGGTAAGAACTGATGAAACACAATGCAAGTATTTCTAGTCCCTGAAGCTGACTTTGCCTTAAACAGGCTGGATTACCTGGGCAGCTACATGGAGAGGAACAGTAAGCAAAGAGGCAGTAAACATCATAATCCTAAACAACTCGCAGTTGCACTTACCTAGATTACAGACTTCCCTCCCTCCCCCCGCCCTTTCAGCATCCATCTATCAAGACATGCATTCTCGGAGTGAGTGTTGGTACATCACCTTATTAATGTTATTTTCCATATTCGTTCTCAGAGCTACATGGCACTGGAGAGCTGCCTTGTTTGTGCCTAGTGTAAGGACTCAGAATGAGATTTTGTGCCAAAATACAAGGGTATGTGAATTACCACAGGTATCAGGTATGCCCTGAAAAATGCTATGAGATGCTCTCACTACTAATTTAAAATCCTTTAGCACCTTCAGTGCTGTGACTTGAACTCAGGCTCTGAAGAGTTGGGATGTTAGGTGGAAGCAGATGCCAGTGGATGGAGAAAAATGATGTATCTATAGTGCAAAAAGGAGCGTGGTCCACACTGTAGTCATATCAGCACAGTGTCATCCCAAACTCATTGGGAAGTCATCTCTCATCTTGCTGAGATGAAAAGCTTTTTAGTTCATGTACATTGGCTTCCTTTCACAGGCAGGCTGCTTCTTGAGGCTAAACCAGCCTGCTGGCACATGTGCTGCACCATATTGTCACACCAGCTCATTTGGCAGAGCTCAGACACTCATGCATCCCCCTCCTCGTGCGCTGCAGCTTCTCTCCAGGTAGCTGGGAGGGTAAGTAATGACTGAGCAGTGGCTCTTTACACCACCATGCATGGTGCTGGTAGGCATCTACAATCCTGCCCTTACTGTCTTTGAAAGCCTCGTCCTAGATGAATATGGGTTTCCAGTGTTGATAGATATCTGCTGGATGACCAGATGACTGCAGGAATAGCACAAGACACATTTTTGTGGACCACTGATACAGCTTCCTTTACAAGATGTGAATGATGCTTTCCCAGCTCACACTGATGCTCTCACAATAGAAAGGTGGGAGTGCACACATCCAGGCACAGTGATCTTCCATCAACACCTCGCTTAATGAAAGACCCATGTTACTGTAAATCTCATGAAAATGCACACTTTTAGAATAATTTCTGGACCTTTACTTTCCTTTTCTTTATAACCTCATTTATGTTTGCTTTTAATTGTGCTTGGGCTGCTTCATTATCTTCCATATCCTTGCAGCCATGACTTTAGCAGCTAACTGCTTGATTACCTTCTTCTTGGGAACTAGATAGAACACCTGTCTGTTCAGCAACAGGAGATTCTATGCCCACTATAGTAAGTAGGCGAGGAGTGCACTATCCTTCAAAGACCACTAGCCAGGCAAACAAAACATAGAGTCCGAAATCCACATACTGAGCCATGAGATGTTCTCCCATATTTCTCAAATCCTCTTCTTCCAGGCCCCTCTGCCCCCTTGGAGACCCCTTAACCCTGACAGATAAATTGCACTCCTACTGCCTATTTCCCTCCCTCACTCTTGTCAAACTAGCTCTAGTAGCTCCATGCCAAGATGGCATTTTGCCACCCCCGAACTGAGCACTACTGTTTCAAAATTTTGCTTCTTACTGCTACTGAAAATCTAGTTTTGGACCAGGAACAGGGTCAAGTATGTGTAATCTTTGTGCTTGGACCCTAATAACAATACTGGATCGTGTAAGTGCTTTTCATTTATTTTGTTACTTTTTGCTTTCCTCTTTTGTTCTCATTACTTGGTCTCTTTTATCTTTCCTCCTCATGTGTAAAATTAAAATAGAGATTGCTTCAGAACTTTTAGAAACCACCTACCCCGCACCCCCCCCCAAAAAAAAAAACCAAAAAAAACCCCTAAAAATCCTTCCATACTGTTAATTTCACATCTGCAAAAGCAGTTACAAAAAACCTCTACCACCCACTTTTGGTCAATAAATATCATTACTGCAAACAAGCATGAGTTGTAGGAGCTGAAGAAATCAAGATGCGCTTTTGACAGGTTCATTTGGCAGTGTAGGAGGTATTCTACAATTCTAAAAATATGTTCTATTTTCACAGACATTTTGAGATGTCTCTGTAAGTTCTCTTACAGAAGATGGCCCAGGGCCCATATGGTACAAGTCAATCTGACAGATGTTATATAATAATCTTTCTTATTAAACTAGTACAAGACATTCTCTTCTCACCAACCAAATAACAAGAAAGAAAGAACCCATCCATTCTGAAATTAAACACCACCAACTAGATAAATATGATAGGGCTAGAGACCTTGCTATAAAAATGTTCTGGTTACGTTTGGGAAACCCTTGTCCCGCTATGTCCCCTCTATAGGAAGGGTCCATTACCAGAGGACGTAAAGTAACAAACAGAACTCGTTAGTTCAAGAAGTTACATCTACGTCATTAATTTGAAAGCCAGATTAAGGAATAGTAATATACACCAAAATAATTCATTAAAAGGAAAGCAGTAGGAAGAGAGGGACACATTACAGAACTGATAATAATTTAATTACTTTGCACAGAGAAACTGAAAGCAACTCATTTACAAAGAAAATCTGTACGATATTTTTTGGGAGTAGAAAAGGTCATCAAAGATTTTGTATCAGACATTGCAGAAATAGGAATCAGGTATATTTTAAAGTATATATCTCATATATTTTGAATATGTTATTGGTACATACAAATGGCACATTGGAATATTTTCCCAAGGGAATTTGCTGAAGAGGCCTTGGGCATGCAGCATCTTCTAGGAGTTCATTACGAATATCGCAAAATAAAAAAAAGTCATGCTTTTTTTCGTGTTACTCAAAACTGCATCTGAATCTCCAAAGCTGTTGATGAGAGGGAAAAGGATGTAATGAGACCATGCCTATACTGCCAACAAAAAAGACAATTTAGCTCTGAAACATCTGTGCTGATCATCTAAATTAAACATGAAAGAAAAAAAACCCCAAAACCGCCTTTAATGCCTATGGCACAAAAAGCTTCAAGTTCTTGCACATAGACATTTTATTTTCTTATACCAAATATGCTCATGGAGACTGAAGTTTCTGGTTTTCACTCATTTTTGAGTTGTTAAAATAGCTTTAAATATTTCAATGTAATTTATGAGTGCAGAGCCTCACCACATTGTGTTGTGATTTGGAACTAATTTTGCAAGCCCGCTTTTTTTTTGGTATTTTGTTTATATTAGCAGTCATGTGAGGGTGACTGTAATTCATTATGTCATGAATAAATTTTCACAAAACTGGATCTTTACTCTAGATCCAGTAAGACTGAAATCAAAGGACATTTTATACCATTATGCTTTTCTTGATCTAGAGCTTTGTTATGTTTTAGGGCTTCTTTCTTTGCTTCCAATTAAACATCCTGTCTTGTTTAGCTGGTAAAAAATGTATGCTTATGTGAACACAGCCACCTCAGTTATTGAGGACAAGACAAAAAAATCCTCTGGTCTGGTGATACAGCTCTATATCTGTGTCAGGGTTGTCAGTCACTCTCAATTTTGTGCTATTTATTCTGATGTAAAGGCATTTAAACATGTAGGAAGACTCCCATTCATTTTATTGGTCTTGGCATGCTTGCCTAAGTCTCAGCTGAAGCAACAATCTTCTGTTCATCTTGTATGAAATTAGACTTGATCTCATTGTAGCAAAACTCCTGGGAACTAATTACAAGTCTATTTTTATGGTAAAACAAGCATATTAAAAGTTTACAAATTGGGTGTATGTTTGCTTTCCTTAGCTCACACACTGTGCTCTGGAGTATTATTCCCACATGTAAACAGCATTGCAAATATAAATTGCCTAAGTGGCTTCCCTGTTGTCAGAAACAGCTGTTCAGTGTGCTAGTTACTCCAGCTTTTTTCAAATACAGATACTAACCCCCTGAACTGGTTCTCTTTCAAGTGAATAGCAAAGTGGGATACTGTAGTAATTATTTGCTCCATTAATTTTTTTTTTGTATTTTAAAGTAAGTGTCCATTCACAAAATGAATACACTAATGTTGATTGATCAAATCAAAAAATCACTGGCCTAAACTGAAGCACTCAGTATGTGTCTCTTGTGCTTAATGCTAATCCTGTGCTTTAGTATTTTGATAAACAGAGTTCTAACACATCAACTTTCCCTACACCCTTGTAAATGGATGAGGATAAACTGATTCTTTGTACTCATAGGCCATGTTTTGAACCTGAAGTACGCTTTTGACATTCTTAGAGAAGTGGTTGGTTTGGGTTTGAGTTTTTTTTTTTTTTCCACGTGCAAGGGTCAGGTATACCTTTGTTTGTTAAAATAAGAAGAGAGGCACATATTATCTGGTAGTACCAGGGGACTAAATTTCAGAGAAACACCAGACACTACGAGAATCACGATAAAAGTGTAGATTTCCAGAAGGGGGAAAGAAAGTGACTGCTGTACTGCAGATACAGGAACAAATCATTTGTGTGGATGCTCATGTGCAAGCAGGGTAAGCACAATACACCAGATGCACAAATGCTAAAAGGTACAACTTCCCTGATATCTTTGTATGTCTCTGGCACTCTCCAAATAAAAACTATTTTCATCTCCTTCAGCATTTGAGACTATAAAGATCACAGATTTTAGGCAAGAACCATCAGTAAACACCACCAGTAGAATATTAAGATTTAAGCACTCTAACACTGTAATATCAAAAATCAGCTGTGGCTTTCTCCAAACTAATTTTGTAGTAATAATGATTGTCTGTCCATTTTTGGTACACTTATTTTAATAGAAGTCTCAGCAGCTACAGAAGTAGTTTTTATCTAGGCGAGAATTTCAGAGATGAGAAACATGACACAGAGAGGTTTGAATTGATGTTAATGGGTGCCTATATGATGATGGAATAGTCCAGTGTATCTTTCAGCTACTATGACACCAATACATTGTTTTGAGCAAAACAGAAAGTCTAAGTACTTTGGAACAAAGAGCATTATCATTAAAGCATTAGAAGGATTAACCCCGATGGAGCTGGGCTTTCCCCTTGATATGGAGGGTGTGGTATATTTGTTCAAACAGGCACTCCTTAAAATTGTCCCAGTCATACCTGTGGTGAACAAACAGGCTTGACTCACCATATTTGTCAAACCTTAAAAAACTATGTCAATAGCAGCATGGATGTTGCATAGGATTTCCTCTGAAGAGGATTTAATACCAGACATCAACATTAACTTTCTTCGCTATTGCTTCCATAGACTTATAAACATCACATTAAGTCTGGTAAGGAAACTCTATTTTGAGTAGCATTTGCATGGCTCCAATCACTGAAGGAAAAATAAAAACTTTCCTACTACTTAGGATTACTTAAGTGGCATGGAACTGCTATAGATGCGTTTCAGGATCCTGCTTTCACAACTCTTCTGTCTTACCAGACACATCTGTCTCGGTAGGGATTGGCCCAGAATACCTGAACTGTAACAAATGGCAGCTGATGTTGAAATTAGATACACAATATGGAAACTACTTCCCAAACTGTTAGTGGTAAAGCAAGCAAGCAATTAAAAATGAAAAAAAACTTTTAAAAATATTCCTTTAAAAGACAGTCCTAACTAGAACTTCAGCTTTGACCCTTCCACCTTTATCAACTAAAGATGTTGCCACAATTCAGAAAAAAAGAAGTAACCAGAATTTCAAAGATATTGGAGTGAGGGGGGGTTTGCAAAAGTGTCTCTCTGAGTGATTTTGTAAACCTGTAGGAATCCTTGGTGCCTCTCTGTATGCAGAAGATCCTAAATAACTTTGCTAATATGAGTCTAAGGAACCAGTTTGCCTACAAAAACCAGAAATATTCAGGGGACTGTGGTTAAAATTTTATTACTGCTTACTTTATTTCTCATTTTCATTCAAAATTAATGTGAGCTACCTACTCCAGGCAGAATATATGTGAGCAGGTGTTTTATAAAGTATTGCTTCATATTTAGATATCAGGTAGCACCAATAAGGAGAGGTAGTAATACTACAGAATAGCGTATGAAAGACACAGGAATTGGCTGCCTTATCAAATGATACTAAATGTTTTTTCTCATTAGGCAGCAGATAATTTCAAAAGTAACTCAGCAGAACCCAAGTAGTATCTTAATCCCGTTCAAAAACTGTCCATTGTGTTTATCCATCATGTTTCAATTCATATTCTTAGCCTAATAATTCCCCAGTTACTACTATCCTCATTTAAACTTTAGACCAACTGTTCTGCTCTATCACCTGTTACATGCGTGCAGAACATTTACTCCAAGCTTGTAGTCTGAAATATAGAATTAGAAATAGATCCTGCATGTTATTCTATTTAAAAAAAGAAAAATTAAAAAAATTGTTGTCAGTTGGACAGTTCTGAACTACAAATTTGAAGCACAAATAAAATTTGAACACCCCCATCTCCTCTTTATTTCAAAATCTCACACATTCACATCATTTTGACCTTGCTAACTTTATTAAATACTCAGTGTTGAGCCAAGCTTACGGTGTGGGGGTTCTACAGTGTGAAATTAATGAGCTGGATGGGATCCCTTATATTTGAGAGGCAGAAGGAAGTTCTGTGGGGAGGTGTGAAGTCTACTCATGTTAGTGGAAATGTGTTGTGTGGGCACTGAGGTGCCTTTAAGAGGAGTTCCATAACCTGATATTTTCTTGCTTTCAAGAGTTTTCTCTGCATGGATGTCATACTTACTCAGCCTTAACTGATTCAAAGTTCATCATACATGAATCTGCACAGTCAGTAGGGAAGTACTCAAAGTTAGGCTGGTGAAGCCAGTCACAGGTTCTGACGCCAGAAAAAGCTAAATTCAGCAAGCTCATAGTGTACCAACCGTAACCTAGTCTGAATTTGGAGCAGAAATATTCCATTAGTCACCATTTGGACACGATACAGTCTCTGCTACCTGGTAGTGCAGTATGAGTGGGACTAGAAATGTTCAAAATCCTTCATCATCATCTGAAAGCACAAAAGCCATACGTACAAAGACGAGGGGGGTTTTGGGTCTGGGATATTTAGTTTGGGGTTCTTCTGTTCTTAACATTGAAGTCTGTTTCCTTAAAATCTTGAACACCAACTTTACTTTGCCACAAAGTTCATAACACTTCAGAATACATGTGGGTCTGCTAAGGGCATGCCTGTATGTATCTACATCCAACATGTTGAGAAGTATATCTGTGCTCTCTGGATGGAAGTTCATGTAGAATTTTTTAAATTTGAATTCTTTTTAAAATTGTTAGACTTTGATGTAGACTTTGTTTCAGGTGATTTATGAATTTGGCAAAGGAAAGACCAGCACGGAAGTTCCTAATTAGCACTGCCATAGTCAGTACATTCTTCAGCTATCATCTCTCAACTTTCACCTCCTCTTTAACCTCCAGAAGGGAATTTCAAACACAAATATGTGTCTGAAAATAAAATACGTCTCAGCACTTCCAAATTAATTTTATCTTGTCAAACATTTCACAGGAACTAAAGGAGAATTTTTGTGCTTTTATGAATTTCACAGTGTTTACAGATAGGTGTTGAGTAGGCAGCTACTGCAACTTCTGGAATGTTTTGTGCAGATACCTGCAGGATGGGTAACACTCCCTGACAAGAGATTTAGCAACTTTTAATACTGGGTTACAATTATACTTTGATAAAAACTTACATTTAATTCTACCTCTTTTTCCAGTGAGCACATACCTCAGGTAATCTCATTTTATCACACTAGCCTGTTCCATACTGCAAACTAAACCTTTGATTGAGGGAGGAGAATGATTTTCCTTTTTGTTCAACTATTCTCAAACTCAGGAAAAAAAAAAAACAAACAAACCTACTTCTGGTTGGGGTATTCCTTGCTTGGTTTCTACCCAAAAGGAATTTTTAACATGTTTGACCAGAAATTTACTTCAGAGTGTGAGCATGGGAAAATGGACAGATATTTCTCATTAAAAAAAAAAAAAAAACAACAACAAAAAAACATTGGTGCTATTTTGAGCATCTGTACAACTGTAATGGAAAGATGTTAGAAGCTGAAATTGAGTGAAAAGCAGTTTCAATTTGTTTGAGTCACAGACTTTTAGAAACAGAACCCTGTACTTGGTCAAAGCAAATTTTTCTTCACTAACATGGCATGCTGTGACACTTTATGGCTAATATGCTAAAGAGCCAGGGGGTGGGGGAACATTTCTGTGCATTTTCAGATAAGAGCTGACAAAAAAAGCTTTGCAAAATGGAAAAACACCTCTCAAGAAAAATTATTTGTCCTTTGCTGAAAATTTTTATTGAAATAAACCAAATCCAAGTGCAATAATTCTCAATCTTAAAAAAAAAAAAAAGGGAGAAAGTGGTTTGGTTTTAGGTTTTCTATAGGAGTCGAGGAAGCAATACTATTACCTACAATTGATTCTTTCTGTTTACCAAAGGTGTACACAGTTGAATTGCTCAGTAATGCTGGATACTGTTTAGGAACATGATGATACCGGAGCAGATCCGAGGTGTGCTGCACACAGACTTCCGTCTGACAACCGAGGTGTAAAAGCCACCAGAGTGGGCAATTATGCATCATCCCAGTAAAATTACTCCAGACTTAGGTCACGACAAGTTATGATCAAGGGCATGCTTTTAAAATGAGATATAGGTTGTACCATACTTATTTCTATGGAATTTTTTGATGTTTGCCTTGCAATAAAGTACACAGGGAAAAACTTAGTATAACACATAGCACCACATTGAGTAAATAAATTTTATTCAAAAGAAGGTAGAGTTGATCAGGAGAAAAGAGCAAAAGGTATGAAAATTTTGATCAAGCTATATGAACTAACAGAATTGTTTTGTTGCCTGAAATTTTAATGAGTCACCTGCAAAGTAAAGGTGTGCTAATGATGTGCAAACATGATGTTTCAAGCAGTGCTGACTTCAGTTGCTGTAACTGGAAGCCACTAATTTGTATAACCAAGGTTTAGACATTGCTAGCAGTATGCAAAATGGCTTAGATGTATATAGGACATAAATATAGGAAGCAGATGGAAGAACACAGAGCATATTTAAGAGAAATAATAATTTTTGGAGAAGTTAACTTTCTGCAGCATGATGTGTACTGAAGTTAGGCTGCACTCTTAAATAAAGTAAATGAACAAGGTTTTGCATGGAGAAGAATATAGCAAAATGCCAACAGATTGCTATGGAGAGTTTGGCAGGAGATAAGTGTTGTTATTCACAATAAAAGAACATTAAACTTAGCAATAGCTCTCTGAAGTAAACCTGAAAACTTGCAACTATTCAAAAAATACCCAGAGACAGATTAATAGGACAAAAATAGGATTCCCATGAATTTCAGTGTAACATAGTGTTCAATCATGGAATAGTCTGGGTTGGAAGGAACCTTTACAGGACTTCTAGTCCAACTGCCCTGCAATGATCAGGGACATATTGAGCTAGATCAGGCTGCTCAGAGGCCTCTCCACCCTCATCCTGAAAAGTTTTAAAATTTTGGTTCATTACATTCATTACACATTGCATTACATTTTTTTTCTCCCTAGTTTCTGGCCTCTGTAAAATTGTGGAAAGTAACTCCTTTTCCTGCATTTTGTTGGGAAAAAAAAAACAAACAAAAAAAAGTCCTGCAGCTGGAATGGGTCTAATTACAGGATATTGTTAGTATATCTTTTATATAGTTTTCCATTTAATTTTGAGTATGTTTTACCATTTGTTTTGGTTTAAATTAATGAAGATTTCCATTGATTAATAATGTATTGTTGGAAATATACTGAAGCAAAAGAAGTCTTATGATTGAACTTTGGAAAATTTCTGTTTTTTTACAGATACACTCTTTTCTTACTTTCACATTTCTTTCCATAATAATGTATTCACTTGTTGCAACATAATTGCCTTCTTTGCAGACACAAGCATGTTATGTACTGTCACTGCTATTTATATCTTATTTACTTTTAAATATAAATGACTGTCTAATAATAATGGAGTTATTTTCCCTCTCTGAATCATGGTATCTCTTACTTCAGTGAAGGAATTTTTATGTGACAGATAGTGAGATTACTTCCTTCATTTTAACCAAAATAGACTATTAATAATTTGTCTGAAAGACCTTTACTTCTTCACCAATAATTTTAGATACAACTACTTAATGTTTAGCATTGTAGCTCTCACACAAGAACACCTTCCAACTCTCATCTACAAGTGCAAGAGGAAACACAAAAGAGAAGAAAATCAAGGTCATAATTTTTAATCTAAATGTTACATGTGAGGGGATAAAACATAATGGCTCCACTTGTGTGTTGGGTCATCTCAGGAGAATCTGTAAAGTATTGCATTCTCATTTCAATATTTTGGGCTGCTTATTCCAGTTTCCTAATGCTCATAATTACACTAGCTTTGAAAACTACTCTTTCATGTCTACTGTAATCAACTTAGCCTTAAGATGGACATACCATTCCTCGCCGCTCATTCTTGAGAAAATCAAAAGACTCTGGATTAACCAGTTTCACAGCATGCAGATACAATAAGCAGCTATCATTTTTCAGGCTTGGTGTTTCAGGTGGCAGTTCTGATCATCAGAGTACTGTGAGTACTGTTCTTCTAACTACCCCATATTGCATATAAACTCTTTGAAGATTAATATTCCCAATCACATACAGAATGTGGCCATCATTCAAAGAACTATGGCTGGAGGGTCACTAACATCATTAGATTTACAGTTATGAAATGAAATCAAGTCCCAGATCACAACTGGATGCAAGCATTCATTGAAATTCCAAAATTCCCCCCCATCTACTTTAGAAATACACAGCTGCTTCATGAATTTTTAATTTTCTCCTTTTTATTTCAGGCTTTATTACTCTCTGACATTAGCCAAAATACTATGCAAACAGGAACAGATTACTGCAATATATTCAGCTTATCTTTAATTAGTTCATTCTGGAAATGGGAGATTCTCTAGATAAACCTGTATTGTTGCAACATGACACAGTTCACGTTCACTGCAGTGACATAAAGGAAAGGAAACTACAAACTCCCCCACACCATTAAAAAAAAAAAAAAGCAAAAATAAAAGCAAACTCCAAACCTTTACAGGTGTACTACTAGGTCTCAGTCCTTCATTAAAATGTGTCCTTCTGTATGCCCCTGATTCTCGTGGGAACCTTTATGCTTTATGTCTGCATCTCAGTGGGATTCTCACTGTGAATAAAGGCTGGGTGCATTATTGCTGGGTAGCTACAAGCATGGATGTAACTGAGGGACCTGTATGCCAAGGTGACCTGGAAGTTACTGGGCAAGATCAGGAGGGAGGGGTTTGTCAGTTACCAAATGCAGAGCCCAAAAATAATGGAGATCAGAAGTTCCACAAGCCTCTCTAGACTTCACTAGGATTGTCTGGCTTTAAGTAGAAACAACGGAAATTGATCTTTCCCTTGAAAAACAAACATAAAAAATCATTATTATGCTGGATTCATACACCAGCTGGCACAAGTGGAATTCCCTCTTTTGAACATACAATGCCTAGAACTGAGATCAGGCATGGCGAGCCAGCCATTTCTCCATCCTTCTCATTCATCCATCTCCACATACAGTCCGTTGAAACTAAAATTAAAACAGGGTTTAATGTAAACCTGCTAGTCCCATCAAAATTTAGGGTTAGATAATTGGCAGATTAACTGGTGAAACGATTACTCCTGCTTGTGTGATCTGGTGATATCTACCCACAAGGTCTGGAATATGATTTAGAGGCTATATGTAACATGACACCACTTACACTCTGTAAGATTTTTCCAAGGCATCAGCAGCTTCTTATAAAAACCTTTCTGATGAGAGAACACCTAAATCCAAGTAGTTTCTCTTACTACCTTACTATGGCTGGCTTGTGCCACTGCTTATTCTTGTGAGATGGATCGGACACTGCTGAACAGAGGCTTTGCAATGACTTAACAAATTATGATTAATTGATTGTGCTTTCCAGTCAAATGTGGCAAGGATACATGTTTGGATGTATATAACACACACCACACACAGATGAATAGCTGTGTCGTCGAGCAGAGTTCTAGATCTCTTGGCATGGATCCTCATTGTTGGTATGCATTGTTTTCATTATGGTATTATATGTTTACTGTCTCTCAACTATTTTCTTTTTTTTTTTTTAATAGAAAAGATATACTCCCATTTAAAGTTTGGCATTTTTAAAACAAGTTAAAACAGTCATCTGTAAGGACTGACTTGCTTTTGATTAGGGGAATTTGTGTTTCTTTGAGGTTTTTTTTTTTGGTTGCCTGGAAAAGAAGCACATGAAGAATTAAATGAATGAAAATAATTTTTCATACTCTGAGCTCACTCTAGAAAAATTAAGTGGAATTTTACCAAATTTTATAAAACATTCACTTTTGAGCAAAGTCAGAGAAAAAAAATTCTCCTAAAATGATAGGACCTAATGACAGAGATTTTAATGAACACATCTCATCAACCGTAACATCTTTTCATTGACTAATTCCTTCATGAACTCACAAGCCACAGAACACATAAGGAGCATTAAACTGAGGAAGGGTCCCTAATGATTTTACAGTCCTGCAAACCCCAGGTGAAGTTATGACTTTGGAAGAGATGACCTTTGATACTTGAGGAAAAGGTTCTCAAAAGACAGTTCGTATAATTTTCCTCTGGGAAGAGTGATAAAGATGTTGATTAAATAAAGATCTGGTCTCTTGAAGCAGACTACAGAGAACTTTACAAGGCTTCCTTCCGCTAGGAGCATACTTGTTCTGTTCACATGTTCCAGGCGGTCACAGCAGAAATGTGGCTAATTAGAAATAAAGTGTTTTCCCCCTGTAAAATATTAGATTTGACTGCAAGCTAATAATGAAAGGAATAAAATTGGGACTTGCAAGTAATCAGCTTATATTTGATTAAATATGATACCAATAACCATAACAATTAGAGCAAACCAATTGATTAATTAGTTGTGCCAAGGAATAGTAGTTATTCTTTGGCAGAATAGAAACCTTACCTCCATTTGTACATAGACAATGTACTATAACCAAGAAAAGGAAGAAGGAAGTACAGCTCTCTAGGAAGATATATTTATAGATCAGTGAAAGGTGAAAGAAACTCCAGGGAGATCCACTTAGAAATAAAAAAGCCAGGGATAATAAAGAGAAAAACAAAAGTAATGAGAGAAATGAGGCTGAGGAGAGCACTCAAACAATACAGAAGGCTTATGACCTTTGAAAGTGATTCACTGACTGCAGATGAACGGTGAAGATATTTGTACTTCCTGAATGGCATTATTTCCAGAACAGATTTCCCTTGCTCCTATATAAAACAAAACCTGCTCTATTGGTTTTATGAATGCTTTACTTAATGTGCCATGAAATATTACATTAATTTAATGTTAACTACCCTAGCCCAACAATTGGCACGTCGTTTTTGCAGGTTTTCCAGCAATCCTCTAAGCTGCAGCTTGAAACGTGATAATTAACTACTTACTCAAAATACATTAAAATTAAATGTATGGCTCAGGACATTCAGATTTTGAAAACAGTTGGCTGGCTAGGATAAACTGGTACATTCTGAAAACTTGGATGTTGTACCCATTTGCAAAAGCCAAGGATTTGGCCTTTAGGAAGGAATAAATTTATCCCATTTATTGTGGATTGGTTTATGTGTTTTAGAAGTGGTTTGGTGAGGTTTTAAAATTTTTTTTAAATATATAATTGTGTATTCTATGAGAACAACATGGATTCTCCAGACTAGGACTTTTAAAATTTAATTCCAAAGATTTACATAAGTTTTCTGAGTGTAAATCACTGTAACTTGAAGGAAGAGCCTTACTCAGCTGTGCTTCAGGTTTTAAGCAAATAATTTTTTTTTCCAGGTTGGAAAAAGACCCAGCTCCTGAAGAATTAACACCAAAGAACAAACACTATTTCTGAGTACCCTGATAAAGCCCCTGTCCTTGCTACTTAAGAGTGAAATCTTAAGAGTTTTAAATTTAGATATGTTTGATGAAAAGGAGGAGAGACTTGCGTGCTGAGTGAGAAAACTGTTAAATCTGGAGAGCTCGATAAATATATCCCACTGTAGGTAATTATGCAGATGTTATGCACCTCATGGTATTAAATAGGTGCATCAAGCAGTGCTGTAGAGGAAATAAAGTCAGGAAGAGCTAAACTCTTTCAAGACCTCACCTCCAAATATACCACTCTGTTGATTTCTTAGTTTATGATTAGCACAGGCCATGTCTCAGCAAACCCTGAAATATGTTCTTAATTATTCAAGTACTCCTTTAAAGTAGACATTCCCTTAGTTAAAGTCAAGATTATACTTTGTTGGATCACTGTTGTTAGCAAGATTTCTTATTTTGCTTGTCAGCAGGTAAAACAGTGGGAAAAAAACCCAAAAGAAACTCTCCCATTTACCCTTCCTTCAGAAAAAAAAGTCTATTCTTCTCTCATGTTCTCTTGTCATTTGCATTCTTCTCCACACCCACAATATTAGAAATCACTCACCTGAACAACCAGCCTTTCTCAGCTTCCCTTACAGTTAATGGAGAGAGAAGCTCCTGCATGGGGAAATTTGAAGCAGGAGCTGTGTCCAGGTGGGATGCCTTCTGGGACAGGGCTTTCTGCCCTCTTGCTTACCCAGGTGTATGAGATTACCAGCTAATAAAAATGGTTACACTCAAGAAAATGGCTACCCTCAAGCAGTTTAACTGGGCTCTCAATACAGCTTGAAAACTCAAGGAAAATTGAAACTATTGAAAAAAAAATTAAAAGGTCAACACTCTTGTCTTTTTCTCAAGTTACATAATCTTAGGAAGTTTTATGTAGTGCAAATCTTATGTGAACATAACGAGACCTTTCCAGTCAGCAAGTTTGTGTAGCCACGTGACTTTTATTTTTAAATATGATGAGTTTGCTTTTTTAAGTGTATTTTTTTTTTATTTTGTATGTATGTGCCTGTACTGCAGGTTGAATAATATGGGGTTTTGTACATTTGTGTAATATCTGCAGAGATCTACAAAGCATTCTTGTAGTTTGCAGTGCCTGACACTGAGGATATGTCAATTCCCAAAAAGGGGGACAGACTGTTTTTTGGACAAATTACACTACGGCTATTTGCTGTAATTTTCTGCCTTTGCGCAGCTAAGGGAGGGTTTGAAGGCTGCCTTTTCCCCTGCTGCGATGTTCAGCCAAGATGTGTTGCTGCATTTAGCAGTCCTCTCAACCCTTCTGCCCTCACACTGACACCAACTTTTGCTTTCTCCCTTCTTTTACTTCATTGTTGTGAAGACATAGTGCAAGATCCCAGTCTTCCTTGACCCTCCATGACAAACCCAGTTATGAGTCCTTTCCCTTCATTTCAGGCGATGAAGAGGAAGGGTGGCCATGACCTCCCTAGACCCCAATAGTGCTAAACTAGATGGACAACACATGCCTTACTCTGACAGGATGCTTCTATCTGCTTTAGTTAGCAGGAGAACCGCACCAAGCATTTAGGAACTATTCAAAAATAGAGAAGTGTCCCCTTGCGGGTGATGCCATGATGCTTTTTGGCTTTTTATATATACCCCCCTTTATATACTCTTTTATATAACTTTTAAATATTCTTAAGGGCCTTTTAGCCCACATCTAATTCTTCAGGTTTGATAACCAGCATGGACCCAATATTCTGTTAAGCCAGGAGACCAAACACCTTAGAAGCCTCAGACACCAAGGTCTTCTCTGGAACACATTTTGTAAACTAAGATACAGAGGGAAAGTTCCCTGGGGAGGGGGGTTCGCTCAGCCTCTCATTGGGGAATCTTTGATAGATATGTTAATTGGTAAGGCCTGTAATCTTATACCCGAACTATTGTGGGTGTGCACTTCAGGGGGTGCTCATGGGGGTGCATTTCGGTGTGCATTTGGATGTGCATTCCAGCATGCTCCACCTGGATAGGGTGCACCAAGGATCCTTAAAATAAATACCGAGGTAAAATCCCTTTTTCCCCTTCTAACTGTGTTTGGCTCTTGATTTTAAGACCAAGGAAAGGCATCACTGGCTTGTGCTTCTAACCACAGGCAATTTAAATACTTCTTCTTAATTGCTTCTTAACTGGTTGGACACTTCATTTATTTTAGCTTATGCCACAGTATTGCAATCAGGACCACAGCATTCCCAGCTGTTACATTCTTAAGGGCAATTTCCAATATCTTCTCCTTGGGTTCTAATTTATCCCCACAGTAAATTTTCTGTCCTGAGTGCAGCTGGCTTTACTGCAGAAGTGAACTTCCACAGACTTCCAACAAGCAAAAATTTTGAAAAGAGGATCAAATCAGGGAGGTGTACACTTCAAGGTTAATATAATCACAGATAGACACACCCCACCTCTTTCCCTTCCTACTCTAATTCCTTCAAGTGACTTCAGGACTTAAAGTGTAAGAAAATGGACTGAGAAAAGCTAAATGTTACTAGGGGTGTGTCACCGATACATGCCCTCCAAGAATCTCACACTTAATTTCTTTCCCTTTATCAACTAAACCTTTCTGTTTATTGGTTCCAGGCTCCCAGAGATCCCAGCCTACTTGCTCACTCTAATAACATGTACAGGGCTGGCTGAACAAATCCCTAAATCAATAAAATCACTGTTTTAGAAAAGAGCAAAGAAAAAATTGTTCTGGGAAAGCAAGCAGTCTTAGAGCTGGTCAGAAGCACACAGAGAATATTTTGGAAATCTTGCTTGATTCCACTCTTTTTCAGCTGAGCTGTACCTGAACTATTTACTGAACTGAATAATTTTTAAAGTATGTCAGAACATATCTCCTATGTCAAACACATGTATCTATGAATACTTCAGTCTGCAGGCTGATGTACAGCCTCCAGTAGACAAAGTTGTAGAATTTTTAAGTGGCAAGTGACTTGGCTCTCCAAAACCAAACTTACCTTAAGTATTTGGCTATTAACCTAGTTTTCCATTTATCTGCTGGTTATATGTAAAGAGTGTTTTCAGCCACCAATAAATATGAAACTATTGGACTGGTTTTGCAAATATCATCAATGCCAAAACAAACCTCAACGTAATTCACGTGTGAGTCAGCAAATATGATTCGACCAGACCTCCTGACCCTCTGTGTGCTAACCACGGCCTCAATGGTGTGAATGACACAATGCTTGCCACATATCCTTGTAGTTTGATTTTGCTTTCTCTTGAAAAAAAAAACAAGGGCAAAAGCCCCACTTTCTAAGTGGGCTTGTATGGCCATTCATCACCTGCACTTCACCATGAAAAGATTATTGGAGAGACTATTCTTTCCAAAATTAAATACAATGTACTGCTAAAAGTGAGAGGTACTTATTGTCTGAAATTCTTTGAAATGCTAGAAAACCCATTTCCATATAGAAAGTTTTCAAATAATGCAGTGAAATATGGATGGACATGACCTTTTCTAGTAAAAACTCACATTTCTGGCATGAGAACAGGATATCCATATTTAGAATTTTTTTCACAAAGTCTGTTGCCAGGCCATGGTGCTACTGAGAATCATACCAGAATGCTAAAAAGTTATTTATGATGAAGTTAGGAAGGTTAAATGGAATTAAAATTGTCTAGGGATGTGAAAGGCAACAAGAAGCAGGTGACAAAAGGAAGACTAGAGAAAATGTGGGCCCATTCCTCAATGAGATGGTGGACCTGATTATGCAAGATACAGGAAAAGGCTGAAGTACTGAATGGTTTCTTTGTTTTAGTCATTATTAGCAAGACTGGCCTTCAGGAATCCCAGGTTCCACAGACCAGGGAGAAAGGCTGGTGGAAGAAAGTTGTACCCTTGGTGGAAAAGGAACAGTTCAGGGAATACTTAGCAATCTGTATACGCATAAATCCATGGGCCCTGATAGGATGCACCCAAGAATGGCGAGGGGGCTGCCAGAGTTCATTGCAAGGCAATAATCTATAAACAATTATGGTGACCAGGAGAAGTTTCTGAAGACTGGAGGAAAGAAAATGTCAGCCCCATCTTCAAAAAGGGAGAGGAGAAACCAAGGAAGCACAGGCCAGTCAGCCTCACCTCAGTCCCATGGCAGAGAATGGAGCAGCTAGTTTTGGAAAGCATTTCCAGGCATAGTAAGGACAGAAAAATCAGCAGCAGTAGTCAGCATGGCTTCACCAAGGGTAAGCAATGCTTGATCAAATTGATAAACTTCTATCAAGAAGTAGCTGGCCTGGTGGATGAGGAAAAAGCAGTGGATACTGTATATCTGGACATCAGTGAGGCATTTAACCCTGTTTCCTATAATACCCTCGTAGATAAGCTGCTGATGCACAGGCTGGATGAACAACAGTGAGCTGAAACCCGACTGAATGACCAGGCTTAGAGGGAAGTGCAAATTCTAACTGGGGGTCAGTAACTACTGATGTACCCCAGAGGTCAATACCGAGTTCAATCGTGTTTAACATCTTCATCAGTGACCTAGATGATGGAACAGCTTACCCTCAGAAAGTTTGCCAATGACACAAAACTGGGCAGAGTGGCTGATATGCCAGCAGGTTGTCCTGCCATCCAGAGGAACCCTGACAGGCTGGAGAAGTGAGCCAACAGAAACCTCATGAAATTTGACAGGGAAAAATGCAAAGTCCTGCACCTGGGGAGGAACCACCCCATGCTGGGAGACAACCAGCTGGAAAGCAACTTAGAAGAAAATGACCTAGGAGTTCTGGTGAACACCACGTTGAACATGAGCAAACAATGCACCCTTGTAGGAAAGAAGTCTAAGAGTATCCTCCATTAGAGAAACTATTGGCAGCAAGTGGCAATAATAAACTTCCCACTTACTCAGCACTGGTGAGGCCACACCTGGAGCACTCTTTCCAGTTCTGGGCTCTTCAGTACAAGACAAACATGGACATACTGGAGAAAGTCCAATGTACAGCCAGGTAGATGATGAAGAGATTCAAGCATCTCACATATGAGGAAAAGCTGAGAGATCTGGGACTGTTTAGCCCAAAGAAGAGAAGGATTTGAAAGTTTTTTCTGGAGTACATAAATACCTGAAGGAAGGATGCAAAGAGGAGCCAGGTGCTTTTCAGCAGTGACAGTACTAGGGACAATGGATAGGAATTGAAATACAGGAGGTTCTCTCTGAACACCAGGAAACCCTTTTTCACTGTGAGGGTGACTGAGCGCTGCCACAGTCAGCAGTGAGGTTGTGAAGTCTCCATTGCTAGAGACACCAAAAAGCCATCTGGACATGGTCCTGGGCAGCTGGCTCTAGGTGACACTGCTTGAACAGGAAGGGACCAGATGACCTCCAGAAATATGTTCCAGTCTCAATCATTCTGTGATTCTGTGAAGTTAAGAGATTAGAAAATTGTATTTAAAGCAAAGCATCAGCATACTGCTCTCAGACATACTAACAGAAGCAGCCTTGGGCAGTTTTAAACTGGGAACTTGCTGCAGGTTCCTGTGTGTTTTGGGCTCCTGCCAGCTTAGAAGGGTGGAAAGCTCTAAGCAGCTTCTGAAAACATGACTAATCCCAGAGGGCACAGATCTGAGGACCACATTTGATCTTTGGTTCTGGAAAAGCTTGCTGTACTTGTATTTTGTAAAGGAGAAGGAAGAGATATTTTAATGGGAAGCTGTTTTAGAAAGAAAACACAGCTTGACTTGGAAGACATTCATGGGTTTGATTATCAAAATAATTGTAGAGTATTCCTCTCCCTTTGGTTTTGCAGAGAGAAGATTAAAAATTTAAGTAAAAAAATAAAGATAAGATATTTTAAATAGCGCTTGACTCTTCTGTTACAAATAAATTTTCCAAATTCAGTGTTTTTTTCTTCCTCCAGAGAATGGTAAATTTGCAAACTCAGCACTACAACTAATGTCACTTGTGAAAATTTAACTTAGTCCTCACAATTAAAGTCATCCTAAATTCAAGATGCCTTTGATCCAGTCACCTATAAACTTAGATTCAATGTTCATTTGATCTCCCTTCCCATGCACATGCGTCAGGTCACGTTGTTTATCTTCATAGTGGCTGGACATGAAAGTAGAGACAGCTGCTTTCAGTTCCTCGTATTCCCATGGCTCCTGTATTCCCATGGCTCAGGCCAGAGCCATGCATGACAGACAAAGAGCAAGTGCAGGCACATCCCTTTGCCTGAGAGTCCCAAGCTGGATTATTCTCAGTGTGACAGAATGGTGGGAGTGTTTAGCTGGAATCCTCATTGTGCGTTGAACATGCACATTTTGAAAGGCTTTTAATTTGTATTTAGGCAGAGTTTACCCAAGGGACAGCTCCTTTCCTCTTGAGTTGGCTCCCTCATCAAAGAACCACAGGGTTGTCTGAGTTGCTTAAGTAAATGGTTGAACGTGTACTTTAAAAATGGTAAAACATAATATTTTCCTTCAGTCTCAAGGTCTGAAATAGTTGATCTTTGGTTTTCCCTCCCACTAAAAATTCATTCAAAATCAGACACCCACATTATAATATTATAGTTTAAAGGAAAAAAAAAAAGTGGCACAACCATAAATGCTTCAAGGCACAGTCCTGTTCTGGAAAGCATTGGGCAACCTTCACTTGAGATTCCTGGTAGCCTTATGTAGCCTTATTTGTTGCATATATATACATATATATATATATATATTCATATTCATGCCAATAGCTTATTATGTAAACACATGCTTATCTCTAAAACCTGGAAACATTTTAAAAAAGAAATCATAACCACAGCAGTACATATTTTAAGCTTAGTGCTCTTCATTCAGTCAAAAACCAGCCAAAATACTCCTGTTAAATTATTTACATGTTCTTCTATCTAGTTTCTGCTAGCTATCATAGCTGTAATTTAATTTTTGATGATTTTTCATGCTGACCAAAATACTACTGCAAAACAGCATTTCAGGGCCCTCCAGCTTTGCTATTGCATGAACGGACTCAGTGATTCACCTGGGCTGCTCATGAGTGTGAGGCTGCAGAAGGGCTGTATGCAAAACTAGGTGTGCAGCTTATCTGCCTTCTCTCTATAGCTTCATACTCCGGTACCAGGAGGTGGAATGACTGCTGGATAGATTCTCTCATATGCAACGCCAGCATCCTCTAGTACTCCTATAGAACTCCAAATCAAATGTCCGTAAATAATTAATACAAATAAAATAGCAATTGTGTTTTGATCACAGCAAGGGTTTTGTGTGCCAAAGTGAGGAAAGAAGTCTGTAGGAAGAGAAGAATGCATCATTGCTTCACAACTGATGGCTTTGACAGATATCAGCAGAGTTTTTTCCTTTGCTTTTGGCATGATGGGGGGCCAGGGAGTGGCAGGGGGGGCACAGGCCCTCCATGGAAAGGCGGCTGTGTCTGAGGAGGTGGCGGTGTTGTGTAACCACACTGACAGAGTGCGTCACAACGTGTGACATGTGGCAGCAGAAGAGCCTTAAATAGCTCTCACCATCTTTTCTCCTCCGGAGGTTTTGAGGAAAATTTGGTTTTCTGAGTAATGTTTTATCCTTCCTAAAATCACCTGATAATATGGCTCAAGCTCCTCTAGAGAACATCTCCCTGAGTTGTCGGGGAGTTTTAGGATAGAATTGGTAAGGATCTTGGTCTTTTAAGCCCAGATGTTAAAATTGTACACCCCAGGGACTATGGATGAATACATGTTCATTAATCCTGGTGTTAAAATTGATCAGCGTCCCTTCATGACCTCATCTGTAACAGAATCTGAGGCTGAATTAATTCTGCTTGTGCTGAAGCCATTATTAGAAACGTGCCTGACAATGACTAAACTTTTTCCAATGATAGAGCATCCATTGCAAAATACAAAATTTTGTTTAACTGTTAATTATCTTTTGTACTAAAATTTCAACTTTGTTTTTGAAGGTTTGTGAACTTATCTGGATTTATCACCCACTCAGGACTTTGTCATTCATTTGTCTGCTAGATTTCAGAGACCTTATTACCACATTTCTGTTCTTTATTCTTGTACTTACAGACAGTAACCAAGTCACTGTTTATCTCCATAAGCCAAATACATTGAGTTCTTTCACTCTTTGTCTCCAGGAGCTGCTTCTGCATGTTCCTCATCGCTCTGATCTCTCCAACTTATCTCTGTAGTGTTTGATCCATAACACCAAATTTGGACTAAGCATTCTAGCAGTGCCTGTGCAAATGAGGAATACATACTGTCACCTGTGCTCCTTAATATTCCCCATTTATTCCTCCCAGAACTATGGTGACCATATAAGAATGCTGAGCCCATATGCTCAGTTCATCAGTGCCCTGAGTCCTTTCCAGAGTTACTGCATCCTTCGTGTAATTGTGGCTTTTATTTTTCATTTCTGGTTGAATAAGTTTGTGTGGGACAGTACTAAAATGCAGGCTGTTTTCCTTACCCAGGAGCACTGTGTCCTGCTGACCTATGCCCTTTGTGCTTTACTATGCCTCAGATTGTGACACAAACTCAGTTTCTGTACTTTGCCTTGATTCTTGATATGCAAATTAGCAAACAGCCTCCCAAAACTCTGGTGTGAAGCCCCAAGACCCTGGGATTCAGCCTAAAGTCCCTTTTCTGTCCTCAGAGTTCCCCTCCTCCTTTGCCAGAAGAAAAAACCCATTTCTCAATGCACTGCTCCTCCACATCTCAGCCTGAGCCAAGTTAACTTAATAGATCAGCATTTATTACTGATCCTCAGCAGGAAATTCTCTTTTTATCTCAAAGTGAGCTTTTGCAGCTGGCTGGCCAGGTTTTATGAGACACAGCCCAGCAAAAGGTTTTTTGCTGGTGAGACCCACTCAGAGTTCATGTTTCGCAAGCACAGGTCTCCTTTAATGGAATTTATTAAGCAGGGACTTAATGCTTCTCAGGTATCTCAACATCCAGTGTCAGACCACATAATGCAACTTGGATTTTTCGTCCATATTCAGCACTCACCTGTCACCAGGCCAAGGGTGGGGCATCAGCTGGGGCTGTCAGTAGTCTCTGGGATGGGGACTAGGGTACTAGGGACTAGGGAGTTCAGGATTTAGGGTGAAAGTAGGAAGGTAGGAGCCACCCTGGAGGAGTTTGCTGGTTTGCAAGATATGCAGGCAACAGGATGGTATAAGATGCTGCTACTGAGGCCATGGATGGCAGCTAAGGAATAGAAAGGCAACTGCTGGATGGGTGACAACCAAAATGAACAAAAATCTCTTAAGGGGCAGAAAATCAGGAACCAGTGACTGTGAGCTGAGAGCAGAGACTGAGGCAGCTACAGAGTGCAGATGAGCCTAGGCTCCCTTCACTCCCTCCTCTTCTCTTATTTCCCTCCTATTCTAATCTGACATAAGCAACTTTTTCTCCAGGCACTCCTTGTAGACAGCATCAAAGCTATGCATCCAGAAGGAAAAGGACTGCTGGAAATAGCCTGTAGCTAAGCTGTCCTGGGCAAATAAATGTACTCTCCTATGTATGTGCTGGCCATTCAGATACTTAGGGATGGTATTTGTCTATATCTGACTCTTTCTTTCCTTTTCTCTAAGATTGTCTTCAGTGCTGTCTTTTATAGCAAAAGAGATATATAAAATGTAATAAGGAATAAAGAAGGCAGTGTCCCTCAGTTTGCTTCCAATCCTTCCCACCCAGTCCCACTGCCCCCCAGCTTCATTTGCCATGCAGCATCAGTCTTGAGTAAAACTTCTCTGAATATACTGCTCAGTGAATAAGCATTAATTGAAAGAACGAGAAGATGGAGATCAATGTTGATTTATAGACAGAAGACAGAGAGCTAATCCTGAATAGACAAATACCTCTGAAATTATATCTACAAAGTGGATGGAAAGAGAAGAACAAAATATCTGTCAAGTCCTTGCAGTGGAAAAGCAAGACCCAAATTCTGCTTGGCCCCAGGATTTGCCCGTCTAATAGAAAAGGGCAGGACTAGACGGCTTCCAGGATACCAGTGCCAGTGAGGAGTAGGATGGGGGTATACCAGCAACAGCTGGTTTCTTTTCTGGGCTAAATTTTTTATTTCAGGTTTAGAAAATATTTTTATCCCCCTTATGCTGTCATGTGAAATACTCCCAGTGATTCCTGAGATGTGCTCCCTTGCAAGAGCTTTCTCCTCACCTTTGTCCCTGCACATTCTCCCTTTCAGTCACTGAGAGAACTATTATTTCCAAGATCCTCTTCTTATCACAAAAACATAATCTAATTCCTTCCAGCTTCTCCACCCCTTTCTTTCTCTCTCTAATCCCACAAAGAAAATTAGTTTCAGCATATAACACATTTCCACTGTGGTATATGAATGTCATACAGAGGGCAGTACTGCCTCTTCACAGACTTTCCTGCTTCCAAATGTTACACCGCTTCTTGTGATTTCTTTTAGCAGGATTTGTTACTTCTTAAGCCAAAGAGGAATCCACTGCAGGAGTGAATTTACATTGGCCTTGTGCCACCTAATCTTGAGAACCAAGACACTGAGTTTAACATTTCTGAGACAAACCGTAATGTATTATAGGCTCTATGTAGCTTAACCTCTAAGGAGGGAGAAAAGGTGTTTGAATGGGAATCGTTTAATAGAAGCAATATTTAAAAAAAAAGAGCCAGGCCAGCTGAAGGAAAATGACCTCCTCTTAGAAAGCAGTAGCAAGAATTTTCTTTCTGCCTTTCAGAAAAGGGTTTTTCAAATAACAAACAGTGCCAAATTCTGCTTCTCTGTCACAAAGCCCATGATTTGCAGCATGATTTGATGCTTGGTGCATGAACATCTGTGAAGTAATGACTGAAGAAGCATAGCAGTAAGTTCCTATAACTCTCTTAATGTTATACAGTGCCATTTCTCCAAGGGAAACAAGAATTTAGACTCTAAGGGGTCCCCCAACCACTTAAAGTACATGTCCCTAGAGGTCCCATTAAACTGCCATTACAGTGAGCATGGGGCTGTGCTGTTCTTTCCCCCAGCTCCCGTGTATTATGTGGCTCCTCAGCAGGTTTCCTCATTATTTTGGAGGGAAATGCAGTCAACAGATTGAAGATCAAAAAGAGTCAAAAGCGAGATGTGAAATATCAGCCCAGTCAGAAGTGAACAAGTGCCATTTGATTTTCTCTGCAGAGGAAGCAGTCTAGCGATACATAAACAGCTGTGCCTACTGTTTGGCACATACTGGGAGGAGTTTGATCACTTCTATTTCCTACTTAACCATCAACTGATAGATTTGTTTTCCCCTATGTGACAGGGCAGGGGGAGGGGGAGGTCAGTGTCACCTCAAGCTGCAAGAGATTGACAGAGATGTTTCCCCATCTGCTGACTGTAATTGGTTTCCTCTATTCAAAGCCAGAGTCACTAACCTCCTCCCTCCTTCTCCTTCCTTACATTTCAAACCGCTATCCCATTATGTTCCTGGGAGCTACTCTTTTTGGTGGTGTAAAATAGATGTAATGGCCTGAAATTAGACAAGCAGAAAAGCCATAGCCTGCCCCACAGTTTCAGATATAGCAAAATATATTGGGCTCTGAACTAGACTTGAAGGGCTGAAAAGTGATGATACCTAGGCCCTGTCTACAAGCTTCCGGTCCAAGTAAAGCTAACCCAAAAACTAACACTAACCCTAACCCCAACCCAATTCTAAACTTAATCCTTACCCTAACCCTATACCAAACCCAAATCTAACCCAATCCTAACTGTAACCCTAACCATAACTCCAACCCCAGCCCAACATTAACCCTAACCCTAACCCTAACCCTAACCCTAACCCTAACCCTAACCCTAACCCTAACCCAACCCAACCCAACCCTAACCACTGTTAAGGCTGTACAGGAGACCCTTATCTGCATTAGACATGACCCCACTACAGAGCTGCAGGACTAGATGAGTTCCAGACGTGTCTTCCAGGCTCTGCTGTTCTGCGAGTCTGTATACCAAAAGAGAAGCCAGATTTGGTGGTGTTTTCTCAAAATCCTTGAAGAGAGACCCAGCTTTGATAAGAGATTCTAGTAACCATTTTTATAGAACCAATTAAATTAAAACTAACTGCAGAATTCAACAGCCCAGGAGTTTTAACAGGCTTTCTTATTTAATAATATAAGCATTTAATTTTTCTGCTTGGCAGCTTTGTTCAAACAGGTGGAGAGGAAAGATCTGGGCTGGCTTAACTTGTGTTTTTTGACACAGCCAAATGTCAATACTCAGAAGTGTGTCATGCAAATCAAAGCCTCAGATCTGAATGGCTCCAGTCTTAAGGAAGTTTGCACAGAGAGACAGATTTTACAGATGGTTTCTATCTTTTCAATGATCTGGCAAAGGCCTTGGGGCTGAACTGCAGAATAGTCTTGAGCAGCATGATGCAGACTGAATTAATCTGAAAATTTATGGACAAGGAAAGAAAATGGTGTTGCTCTCCAATACAAAAATAGCCTTTCTTTACACTGAAGGCTGATGTTGTCCCAGTAGCCAATTGTTCTTGCAATAAAGTGCACATTAAGATGTCTGGCAAAGCAGAAGAAAGCCATTCAGGTGTGCTGAGGACAACACACAATGAACAAAAGGGAAGTTGTCATTCCAAATTCTAGCCAGTAAAGGTTCATTGAAAACTATTGGTGGATTTTGAGGAATTCGGATAAAGTCACGAGCAGTCCAAATGGAAAGCAATTATAGCAATAATAAAGTAATTCTCCCTGAACAGTCTCAAGAGCAACACTGAAAGCAAAAGGAAGAATATGAACTACATCCGAGGTAACTTAGAAGGGGAAAAAAACTGTAGTAGCCAAAATCTACTACAATTTTCTGTGAAATGTTCCCATTCACCTATACAAACATTTTTGCACCATGAATAAACCTTCGTGGAGTTCCTTGTTTCACAAGGACAAGCAGATTAAAAGGAGGTTTTGCATATGTCGCAAAAAAAAAAAAAGGTTTCTCTGTGTTACTGACCTACACTTCTGCACTAAAGATTCATTCAAACACAAAGTTAGCTTCATTCCAGTTCATAGGTTTTGAAGTGGATAGAGGTAAAGTAACACAAGCACATGCCAGGACACATATGCCCAGAAACTAATAAAAAAGATGCAGTTATATACCTAGGTTAATAATAGCTTTGTATAAATTCTCTCAGGCTAGGTGGTGCACAGACTTTACAGTCAGTAAATAACTTCATCTCCACTTCTGACACTAAATACAGATTTCCCTACAAGGAGATTAAATACTGAGAATAGTGGAAATAACCAACTAGACTAGATCTGTAAATAGGGCATGTAATAGGTTTCAGTTCCCCTGATCTCACTAGACCTTGTGGTACCCCTAGAGAAACTGTTTCAACAAAATCTTTGGGTCTATAAAGATGCCTGTATTGTATTTGGGTCTATAAAGATGCCTGTATTGAAAAACTCAAACCAATCAGTAAGCCTATACTGATTGGTTTGAGTTTTTCTTTAATGGAGCTAATTGGAATTAAGTATCTAAATATGTAGATCTGAGCCTTCCAATACATCACTTTCTGCACTAATAAATAAAAGTAGCAGCACTACATGTCCTCACAGTACCACTTGAGAGTAATGGCATTAAAGCCAATGAGGGTCTGAGGCAGAGGTGGTGGACACTGTCCAGATGTCACACACTGAAAAGACAACAGTGTATATTGCACTCACTTCCTACCACACCCTGAGGGGACTTTCATAGATACAGCATTGAGGTTGTGTCAAATCAATCATTGCTAAAGTCTGCACAGGCAAATTAATACATTTCCTCCTGGTGTCCACAAAGATGGGCAGAGGAATTGTTATTCTTTATTTTTGCATGTCATTTTCTGTGTTCAGTGATTTGCTGTGATTTTCACTCCAGCACTGAAGAGAAGGTATCTTGGCAAAACCTGGGCCCTGATGCACATTGTCATTACTCTTGATGTTTTGGCAGTGGCCGGGGGAAAGAGGCAATCTTCCCCCATTTTTCCAGCTTTGAATGTCTGCGTGGCTACAAGAAAAAATTCTCTTTCCTGTCTGCTAGTCAGAAGTGAGTCATCACCAGCTTAGAGTTGGCCAATCTTTTTATTTGCAATTTTTTTCAGGAGCTTGGAAGTACGTACACTGGCCAGCTTGGCTGTGTCCATTCCTGCTGGGCAATGCCCATTTAATTATTGTGTTGCCCTGCCTCCAGACCAACTCGCTTCTATCCTGAGCAAGCCAGAAAGTGAACACTCCCTTGGCATCTTGGCAGAGTTTCTGGTGTTTCATCATTTAGGATCCTGTGTCATTGATCTATTTGTTCATATAGATTTCTAACAAATCAGGCCTAAGATATATTTGTAACCCAAATAAAACTTTTAGAAGAGCATACATTAGCTTTTAGTCATTCTGGCTACACTGTGCACAAACAATGCCACAGGGAAAAAAATCTAATGGTTTTAAATTGTGAGGTGTGTCAAGCCCTTGTATGTGTCAACAACTAAAACAATTATTTCTGTAATCAGCAAATAGAGAAAGTTAAAGAAACAGAGGGATTATCCTTCTAAGCAGTTTCTAACAGGAATTTTATTTTAGACAGCATATCTGACCTCTCTTTTTTTCAAAGACTAAGTTTTTCTCTTTCTCATTCATTCATTCATTCATTTGATTATGTCTTGAAAATTTGATTTATGAAAATAAAATCTTCATTATAGTTAGAAGTGGCAGAGTGCTTTGAAAGTGAGGGCAATGGTATAGAAAGCATAAGAAATCTTTGTTCCTAACCTGTATACATTTGCGTGTCTTCATTCATTCCCTATTGTTACATTTATTTACAAATAAACCCCAGGCAGACTGATTCTTTTTATGAGGAATAGGTCCATTTTCTTTGTAACTAATCTACTTCCTCATTCTTTAATTTAAATGGATCGGTGTAAGTATGTTAGTAGCCCCACCTGAGGAGACATTTCAAGAGAAGATAGCTGAGTGTGATGTACAGTTTAAGTTCAGAGCTTCCTGTTTCCAAGCATACACGGATTCCTATTTTTGTAAAGCAAAGAAAAAAACTCATGAGCTTTAGACATAAAACATTTGGTATCATCCTGCAGCTGCTGTTTGCCAGAAATGCTGACAAACCTGTTTGTAAGTCTGCAAGAACCACATGACACAGTATGATTCACGTTCATGTTGACCTTTGTCTTGTTTGTGATTGAAAACAATTAAAATTACCAGAGTCAACAGAGTGAAAACTATGTGGAGTAATTGAGTTTGGTTATCTATGCCTCTAACTCTATTTCTGTGTTTCATCATTCTGGCTTTCATGTGCACAGAAGTTACTGAACCATTCATGCGTGCTCATGTGAAGATCTAGATTCAGTGTGTTTGACAGCTCAGGGAAGTCATAAGGCAATGTTGTCAAACAATTGCAGAGAAGATGCAAGAGGCATTAACTAAACTGTCAATAAGCTACAACATTACCGTAAATTATCAAATCAAATTTGTCGAGTATAAACATGCATTTTTCTTAATGGAACAACATTTGGATATTTGATTATTAAGTTCTCTTCCAAGACAGCAGAGTAGAACAACAGATTGTATTAATGTTTCCTAAAAAACAGATTGTCTTTAAATATTTAGTCAGGAACTATTTGAGTAGGAGAGATTATTTTTAAGGAACACCTTGATTACACAGTGATTTCTTCCTTGCTCACATGGTGTCCTTCAGTCAGGTGTTCAACACCTCCTAGTGATGGTGGAAGGTGATGACAGCCCCTCAGTGATTCAAAGGGTGAAGTTTTTGCCACCAGGTAATGAGAATGTCTAGATGTACATCAGTGTGCATGGATTAGAATGAGTTGCTGGCATTCAGGTGGCCCCAGTCATCCTTGGTGCATCCTTTCCTTCTGTATCTGCAAGATACCCTCAGAAGGTCCAGGGACCTGTTCTTAGTAGGGCTCAGAAATGACCCTGGTACAATACATTAATAAGAAAAACATATACCTTCAAGATATGGGACTTTATCTTCTTTCTATCAACAGTGAACTTGGAGTTTGGATAGTCTCTATTTGGGTAGTGTTTCTTTAAATGAGAGCTTTAAGGCTTTTTTTAAGTGTTGCTGTTACAAAAAATGCAAGAAACAGCGTGTCTGAAGTCTCATAATTCCCCAAGCAGGGACACAGCATTTTCCTGAGGTGAGTTCAGTGCCAGAGCTTGGTGTGGTGGGTAAGCAGAGAGGCAGCCTGGAGTCTATAGGTGCTGGGCCTCTGAATGCCACCTTACGGTGCCAGGAATCTCAAAAGCAAAATAGGCTGCTATTACAAGTACCTAAAAAACAAATAACACTGGCCACATTAATTTATTGCACTATGAAGGAGTTTTATTACCACTTCTTCACAGAGGATTATCAGATCTTATGACACAGTCAAAGATAAGATCTTTAGCTCAGGAAGTCCCTTAGCTGGTCTTAGTGGTGTAACCCTTCCAATGACATCATGTGTGGCTAGGTTACACACATGTTAGTCAAACAAGTGAAGAAACAATGTTTGGAAAATCAAAAACAAAATCAAAGAGAGGAAGATTATTGGCATGAAAAAGTTCAAGAGCTCTCAGCACTTCTGAAAGTATTGTTAAGGAAAGTGGCCTTATAGATTTCCTTCTTTTTTAATTATTTGTTTTCATTCAAATAAAGTCTTTATTCTATACAAAGATGTTCATGCTTGAGTGTTTTTTAAAAGGAAATAAGTTTACATTTAATATTTTATATCTCCATAGCTTCTATTAACCATACTACAGTGAGTAGATTAGGACACACACTCTAGATATTATGGATAACATACTCTCCTTGTGAAAGTGTCTTTAAATATAGGTTTTTAGCTTTGACTTAGAACATTTTTTCATAGCAAACATGTCTTTTATTTGTCATTTTTCATGACCTTTTCTTTCAAGAATGTCTGCACATATGCTGACATTTTGTATTTGTCATCCCTTAGACTTAGTAATCGCTTTATTTGCCTCCTAGTGCCACAGAGTTCATTCGTACAGCCATTTCTTTTTGTCGCTATATGCTCTAAGGCTTTTCCATCATGCTCCTCCCTGTAGCATTCCATTCACATAAAGAAAAAAAAGGTAAAATCTTAATTTTTGCAAGAGTCACTAAGACATCATTGCCTTGGGTACTTTTCTCCTTTGCTGCAGAAACTAGCAACAACTATTCATGTCATGAATACATTTTATCTTTAACTTACTGGGCTTTTCCAGCTTAATACCACTATTTTTTGCCATTACACCCACCTGCTTCTTTGATAGTAATTAATGTCCTTCTTATTTCCTAATCTCTGTTCCAAAGTCAGTGACTATTTCTGTTCTTTGCTTTTTCCTAGTGAGAGGAAATGGGAGAAAATAAAGAAATGTATAAAAAAGATATGTTTATGGTTTGGGTTTTTTTTGTTGTACTTATCCCTCCCTCTAAAATCTCCAGAATTATAGTCATGCACAGAATAATGGTTTTTCCTTTGAGAAAATTAGTATTTTTGAACATTTATGCTTCAGCACATAAGACAGTGATCAACTGATAGGATTAAACAAACTTTCCACAATATTTTTGACATAATTTTCTTCTATGTAATTTTTCTAATCTTAGCCTGAAGCAGCCAGCAGTTTTTACATTTTTATGGAAGAAGACAAACTAAAGTCTGATGTGAAGGGTTTCCTAGGGCATATAAAGTAAAAACGTACAATGGGAAATCCCAGCACAAAAGTCAGTCATGCTGCTTCCTTGAGGCTTTAACATGAAAATTACCTAGAACACATTGCTTCCTAATTCAAGCTTCTAGAATCCTGTTTAGCTGTCTGTTTCACGGGTAGTGACCGCCTCATAGGGAATAAAAATTACTATTCAGAATATTATATCATTTAGATGCCTAATTCATGGAAAAAGACCCATTGTCCTTGACACAATAGGGACCACAGGACATCCTCTGCCTCTGTAAAAGCTTAGGTTAAGTGAAAAACCTAATACAAGAATAAAGAAATAGTGTTTATTGATCAAAATATTCTCTGAGCATACTGTTGTCCAAAGTTTAAAGGCATCAGAGCAAAGGAAAATAATAAGGAAGACAGGAAAAAAAAAAAAAGAGGTAGCCTTGTGACTAATCATAGACCTTTCTTTTAGAGAATGAAGGGTGCCAGAAACACAAAGCCTCCACGTTTGAAGGTTAACAAGAGAAATGTAGGCTAGCCAGAGGCTGGTATTTTCATAAGAAATGAGTGCATATGACCAGGATGGGTATCAGTAGTCTCACAGAAGGAAATCGAGCAGCGTGGTTCAGTTAGATAGGGAGTGGAAGCCGAGGGATAGGAAGGACAGTGAAATCTCGGTGGTCAGTGTGGGTTGGATGGGAGCAAGGCTGAGACTGCATTTCACAAAGAAATAGAGAAGGAAGTTACAGTAGCTGACATATGAAATGAGGGCCCCACTTTAAGGAAGATGAGAAATGCATTTATTTAGAAAAGCAATGCAATTTAATTTATTTTTTTTAGCTCAAATATGTGTGAAAATTTTGAGAACAGGTGAAGATGATGATGACACTCTTCACCAGTCTAGAACATGGGAACAGGGTTTTACCCATATTAAAAAATTTAATAAGAAGTGGCAATTTTATATCACGATCTATTAGATTAACATGGGTCTCTGTTGCTTACTAGGGCTTATTTTATTTTCTATAATGCAAGTTATGTCAGTGCAATGCAAGCTGAAGGCAAAGAATGGATAACCTATTCTTCAAGGAGCATACTTCCTAGGCAGTAGTGTTCCAGGGATTATTAGCTATGCACAGATTTAACTGCTTTGATGCCTTATAGCTGACATTAGACAGATCTTCACATCAGTGCTGTCTCATTAATTATAGTACCATTAAGTATTTTTTCACTGTTAGTTTTATATTAAATAGCTGCCCTCCTATGGATAAACATTAATCTCTACCTCTGCCCAAACTAGGAATATATCACACCAGCATGCACCTTAATTGCATTCTGGTAATGGTATGAATAGATATGAAAATATAAATATATCTACTATATATTTTAAAAAATATATAAATATTGTAAATAGTATCCAGACTAAAGTGCATGATCACATAATTGTTAGGGATTAAAACATCTAGTACATTAGTACATCTATGCTACCATACATATTGCAGTTGCTGCATTAGGTCTTTAGAGTTATCAGGTTATATTCATTTTTGAGTCCAGATTTATAACAAAAGAGTACCTTGAATTTTTCAGTTTGTGCAAATGCAAGGGTCAATGAATTACAAATTCATTGTAATCATGCAGGTACAGGAAAAAGATCAGGAAAGATTTTGATTTAAAAAAAAGCAGATGTCTCTTGGAAATGGTGCCATTTCCATTCTTGTGAAGTTAGACAACTCTGATGAGATGATAGATTTTGTGATTCTCCCCGATTTACTTTTTTTTAAGGAAGAAAAACAAATCAGTTGCGTGATGAATTAAAAAAAAGGGGTATTTTTTGTAAATCTTGGAAGGTCCATCTGTTCAAAGGTCAAATAACAAATCAAAATACTTAATATACAGTGTTCTGCATGCAATAATTTTTAACATGAAATATATAGTATTTCCTCTTAAGCATTAATAGAAGCCATAAAAAACCCCCAACCAACCAACCAAAAAACCCACACAAAAACCCCAAAAGAATACACCAAATCAAAACAAACAGGGGGCTGGGCAGGGAGACTTCTTGGGCAGCATTTACCAGCATGACATGATTTTTGTACACAGAAAGGTAGAAAACAGAATAAAAAACCACAAGTTTTCAGAAGCAGTGATTTACTAAGTATATCAGCATCTCAATCTAGTTTTTCACCAGATAGGTTTTGTTTTTTCAAATATTTCATAAGTGAAGCAACAGAAAGCATGATCTTTTAACTAAAAGTTGTCAAGGAATATTGAGGTCTGGAGAGACAATTTAGAGGAGAAAGATAATTTTCAGCTTTGATTATGCTTTATTCTAAATAAAAAAAGGGCTCTGAACTGCTTAAGAAAATATAGCCCCAAAACTGCAAATCATTCTCTTTTTTCCTAGTCTTGCAAAATTGCAAGATCTTGCAAGGGATTGAAAGAACAGTACTTAAGGTAAAAGGTAGAAAATTTTTAGCTGTAGTTTAGGGCTGGAAGAGTAAAGTACACTCCAGATCCTGCAAGTTCTCATCTCCCCTTTTAACTCCAAAATTATGATCAATATTTGAGAATTTGATGAGACTGTTCAGAGGAATAAAGTTAAATATATGCATGAACAGTGGCAGCAGAGGAGTGAAAGAGATCATAGCATTCCCTAGAACAAAATACCACGAATGTAAGAAAATTGGAATTTGACATTTTCGGTACTGTTTTCCATCAGCTTTGTTTTTGCAATGCTTTCAGAGCATGCCAGGGAAATGCAGGCTTAAGAGATTTTGATATAGTCCCTTTGCTTTACAATGCTTGGTATGCTTGTAAGGACATTTAAATTTTATCAAATTTAAGTCTTACTTTTTGAAGGATTATTTTTCATCTCTCATTTAGAAAATCAAATGTATTTAGCTTGAACCTCTGCTCCTGATATCATGTCCAGCTGCTTACTAAAAGACCAATGTGTTTTTATCGCTGCCTATGTTTTACATCTCTTTATTGTAGAATAGTAGGCAGTTAATTCTTCCCTTTCAAAAAGCATAACATAGTCAAAGCTTTTACTATGAAGTACCAATAAAATAAAGATAACAAACCAGTAAAACACAATGAATAATGGTAATGCAATAAAATACAAACTACCTTTTAACTTGCTTGCATTGAGAAGCAAGAACTTTAGCTAGTCTTTAAATATACACATATGAAGAAAAGGTTTTCTGACATACTGAGCTATGTGACAAAGAATTAATAGTGTCTTCAGAAAAAGTTATCAGCCATTTCAATTTCTCAGCGTAAACACGTATACAAATCCATATTTCCTACATCAGTTCCATAATTTTGTTCTGAAATCTTTAAGAGGCAAAAGATTGTCTGCTTTTCTTTTTCCCATGCTATTTCTCTGACGGCACTTACAATGTTCTCAGAAAACAGGAACTCATCAAATGTTATCTTAAGCATCAAAAAAATCTTGAGAAATACTTACTATTTATACAGCCCTGCATTTCCTGGAAATATAAGCCATCAGGCCCAACATGACAGAGGCACATGTACCTGCATGCCCTTGCTGACTTCAGCAGGGACAGTGAGCCCAGCACTGGGTAATGAACTGGCCATCTCTAACCCTGTCGAGCAGGGAAAAAAAAAAAAGAAAGAATGGAGAAGAAATAAGTTTTTTAAATGACCTTGTGGGTGGAAAGAGGAGTACTGTTATGAGGAAGAGGCACTGAGTCAAACCTTAAGGGTATATGTTCTGTTTTCTTCTATATCAGTCTGGCAAATCAGCGTTTCCTCAGTTCCACATCCTTGTTATGCTACCACTTTTCCCCCAGCCATCCCGCTGGTCTATTTTAACTGGATGCCCTTCAGTGCAGAGTGTCTTGGGTGCTCAAACAGCTTCCAGCTTGATGGGGGCTGGTGCTCTGCCAGAGACTCCAGGGACTGGTCTAATAAGCCATTTTTGTACTACTTGCCATTCAAATTGAGCTTTGTCCAGCCTTGCCCTGAAATAGGGAGTGAATTGGACATGATAGTTTCTACAAAACTGTAACTGAGAATTACAGCTGACAAAACAAAGACAGTTGGCCAGGTCTCTTCTCTGTCACTGGAGGATGTCAGGGGTAACTCAATTAAACATAACTGAATTCCACCGAAGCACAGGAATGGAAAATCTGAATTGATCTCTGCAAAGATGAGTGTATGGCAGAGGAGCAAGGGCCCAGACTGTGTCTGAAGCAAAGATTGCTGGCAAGGTGGCTGCAAAGTTGGTTGAGAAGGGATTTTAAGTGTGAGATGAAGGTCAAACTGAATCAGCAAATTTTTAGGGAGAACATTAAATATCAATGAAGTGGCAAGATGAGAACAATGCACATTAGTCTGTGGAGACAGAATTGGTTGTGGTTTTTTATATGACTTGAAAGGGGTGTGTGTGAGATTATAACACTGGATCAGAAGAACATAAATAAGGTGTTTTTTCACACTACTAGAAAAATCCAATACATCCAGGCCAAATAATGTAAAAATGCTGGTAGTATATTGACTTTATAAGCCCACATTATAGACCTCAGTTCTCATGGTATCACCTTTTTCTAATGGAAAACACTTCTTGTATAGCTAAGCATAAGCTTTCTCCCTTCAAAACGGCTTTTGAATGGCAAGGATTCACCTGGCCCTGAGTTCACACATTATCATAAAAAGCTTATTTTATAAACATATTTCTAAAACTATCAACACTTCATGAGAATGTGAAAAGCAGCCAGCTCAGAAGCATTGAGTGTCTTGTACCAGTCTGCCTCTGTTCAAAGATATGCACCAGCATCCTTCAGCAGTGGCACCGAGGGCAAGTTGTGCCCACATCACAAAGTGCAGCATCTCAGACACCAAATGCAGCTTCTTACACTGACCTATTGCTTCTTAAACAACAGGGAAAGGACAATGGGGTTTCCTGAGGGACCTCAGCCTTGGGTTGTTTGTGTGCTCAGGGGCAAGCAGTGCTGCTGAAATGAAACCTCCATGGACAGTTCCTCCACCCCAGAAAGTGGGGTCCATTGGGCCAGGTTGGGGCACCCTGTTGGGGAGGGACTGATGATTTTCCATCTGGTCTTACAGGCTGCACTAGTCTATGGGTAGGAGACTACCTTTTCATTTATGAAGGAGGTTTTTTTGAAAGGCAACCATCTCCCACGTAAAGTTTGTTAATTTGCTTCTCTCTTTGCCTTTCTAACTAGAAACACTCCTTACTGCAAAGCTGCTGTCTCAAGAGTATCTATACAGCTCCCAAACTCCTAGATTCCTCACAATGTGTAATGTTGAGAGTACTGAATGCCATGAAACACCACTTCATCAATAGCTTTCCTACGATTGTCTCCAATAGGGCTGAGCCCTCATGTCTGTGTTTGCTAGATGTTTAAATGTAAACCAGGAATTTGTTCTGTATCAGCTATTTTAATGTAAATTATGGTGGCTGTTGAAGGTGCCAATTAGACTGACAAGCCTATAAGTGCAGGTCTCACTGCACAGCTTAAGTAGTAACATGTTATTTCTGTTATTGCATTGAAGCAGCTGTCAGAAATTAATCCAGCTTGTGCGCCTCATCCCACGAGGCAGAGTACCTGCCTACCTCACATTTCAAAACCTAAGTGTCATGTTAGTAAAGAAAAATGTGCTGAGTGAGGAGGGGGAACATGGAGATAAGGATGACTTAATAATACTTAGCCGGAAACAAAGCAACCCCGGCTTGTCTGCTACCTGAATTTTAACAAGCACATGTTTTTTTTCTTCCTTAGGACAAGAGATTGTTTTGAAGGAGGAGAATTTTTAGAGGCTCCCTCTTACATGAGAGGAGAGCACAAGAAAACTGGTATTACTGGCAGAGGGGTCAACAACAGAAACAAGAGGATAGTCTAGGCAGCTATTTCACGGCAAAGAAAGAGAAGGGGTTTGCAGTGGATTATAGTTGAAGTGACAAGCAGTGCTGCTAAAATGTCTTTTTAGATGGATAGTTCATTCTATCAGTGAATGCAACCCCTCTGCCTTCCTCAAGACAGTACTGACAAGCCAGGAAAAGGCTTGTTGCAGTAGCCTTCTGGTCATAGCACAGGAATAAGAAATTTATCTGTGAAGGTGGAGAGGAGAAGTAGCAAATTTTCAAAAGGTTATAGAGGAAGTAATGGGAAAATTTCATCTCTGGTGTAGCTTTAGGATCAAGGAGAAAAGTACTGTAAAGAGGAAACTGGCAAGGAAGATGCAGTGGTTTCTGCAAAAGAAAAAATACTCTTGTCATGCAAAGATTTGGAGATCTGTTTTTGCCTGTGGTGACAAGGCATGCATAAAGAGATTTGGAGATCCAGGCCAACATTAAGACATGATGAAACCGGGAGTAATTCAAGTTAGCCAGGGTAAGCAGAGGAAATTACACTAACTAACTATTTGCCCAGTTTCAGGGCTGCAAGTGAGTTGAAGTGATATAGACAAGAATATTACTGCAGTTAGCCTCTTCCATGCCTAATTTGTCAACTGCAGTCATTGCTCTCCATGGCACCATCACAACCTCCACAGCAAATGACTGCAGTGTTACAGACTGAAGTGTATGTGAGGAATAAGCAGCAGAAAAAGATTAGCCTATCATTAATAATTTTGTTTTTCAGAGAGAAGAATTCCACTCAGAATTTGTTTTTACATGTCATAAGTTTTGTATTTTCAGGAAAGTTGATTTTTTTACAGATATTACTGAAGGTTTTATCTTTGCCTCTCAGAGACTTCTGTTTAACTGTGTTCTGTCAGTCCAGCAAGCCTAAGCTCAAGCTGAAAGTAATTTGTGTCCTCTGCAGTAATAATGACCATCAGTTGAAGTGTAACTCTCATCTGTGAATCATGGTATGGCTCAGATAGCTTTTCCATTATCGCATTGGTTTTAGAAATGAGAATCCTAAAATAGAGCTTTTTAGGCAGAAAAAATATGCCAACGGAGAAGACTCGTTCAGGAAGAATTACATATAGATAATAGCAATTTCTTTTAGGACCATAAACAAACTCTCTGCTGTATGTGTGATCAGTGTAAACACAAAACAAGGAGAAACTGCAAACATTGCATGGAGACTGCTGCCATAAAAGTCTTCAAAGGCCACACTAATTTCACCATCAGAGCAGGTACTGAAGGAAGTATGATATTTTTCAGGAGAAATTTCACAAGTCTGAAAAGTATCTTATGGTTTTATAGAAAGTTTGTTTATTTGGAATTATGTTTGTGAATTTTCTGTGCACTTTGGTTTTCATCCAACTATCATGTTATGAAAAAAAATTATAAAAATTTCTTACAATTAGCTAATAAATTATTCTAAGAGACATACAAAGCCTTTTTTTCTTCAGTATATTCTCTAGTTAGTGAAAAAGACCACTTTCAAACAGGTAAACATTTCTGTAGAGGAGCTACTGATTAAGTTGTGTGCAGCTCTCTTGCTGTAAGTCAACAATTTCTATGTCCTTGAAACAAATTGTCTGGCAGCTGCTTGCGATCTAGCAAGTGTGTCAGCAGAAGTGACCCACATGTCAACCTTTCACTTTGCAACCCTCTGCTGATTGTGAAAGAAGCGAGAAAAAGTTCCAAGTAGTTTCAGTTCCCCCACTTAAAGTACCACAACATGTGGGTGTTGGATCTACAAGTTCTTGGGCTATTAAAAAAAAAAAAAAAGCTGAAATTTCATAAGGACGAACATTCACACGGTTTCATGTGATTTTCCTTTGAGATAACATGCTTCTTTGATGTGACACCAACAGTGAAGTGGCACATAAAGGAGTCACAATAACAGGGTGAAGTATAATTATTGTTTCTGCAGTTTTGTCAAACACGATACTGGGACAGTGTGCGTGTTGTGCTGCCTTACTCTATGCACGGCACTCCCGGCACTGTATATTATTTCTCATGGCATGAAAAGATGTGATCTTTACAAGTAAACGGCAGATGATTTTCTGTCAGATCACTGGCTAGCACAACTTCTCCTCTGTGAACTTTGAATTCTTTCTGTGAAGCTGTGTCCTTGCTAAGGATGACATTGGATGTGGCAATACTGAAAAGCTGCTCCCATAATGTCTGCAAAGCTGAAAACATACTCAGTCCCTTTGGGGTCTTTTCTACAGCAGACAGGAGAAGCTTCATTTTTTCCAGAAGATTTTATCCTTTTTTTTTACCTGGAGCTCTTTCTCCCAGAGCATTTATTTCCTCTGTCTGCATGAGAGTACTCATTCTGCATGGATACCTCTGTGACCCTATGAAAAGGTGAGTGGAAAATGGACAACCACAAATTCTATTTAAGGATCAGTGGAAAGGAATAAAATGGAAGTAACAAAACTGTCCAGAAGGCACTGCCTTTAGATGGGAGTCTTAATATTCCTCCTTCCCCATCTCACTGATGTTTTAAAGTCTTGGAAATTATCCTTCAGGGTAAGTTTAATGTGCAGAAAGTAAAGACTTATCCACATGACCCTCATTAGTACTTACGGGGAGTTGTTTTGGTTTATGGTCTGGGAACCTTGCTGCTGGAGCTTGCAACGTATAGCAGTGGGGTACAATTTATGCATTATAAGTCCAACAATGGCAGAAGCTTCTTATTGTCTTTCACAGGAAAGAATGTTGAAGGACAGGTATGCAGGAGAAAGCTTGTCTGGAGTTACTGCTGAAGGAGCCATTGTAGCTCTGACTTTAATTTTTTTTTTCTGGAGAGCAGGCTACCAAGCACCTGACATTCAGAGGGCAATGGACATTTCCTAGCTAGTCCTGTTGAAGATGCATCTGCCTCTTTGAGGTAACCACAATAAACACTAACAATAATAATGAACATCATGCAGGGCAGAGAGATCCACTGGGTAAGGCCTCATGGTGAGGCTTGCTCTGAGCTCCACTCCATCCTGTCAGCACTGCTGCCTTCTAGGCAGTCAGTTCAGCTTGGCCTCAGGGACAAAAGCAGGCAGAGAAAACTGCAAGGTCACTCCAGGGCAAACCCTGGATAGAAAAAGCAGTAAGATCTACCAGAAACAGCATCTTCTAATGGGAAGGCAGAGCTGTTTGGCCTTTGAGATGTGTAAAGAGAAAGCTGCCTGAATGCAACCCCAGTTCCCCCTCTTCTTGGCAGGATCTGTGCAGGCACTGACTGCAGTGGCACCACCACAAAGATCTGGAAGGGAGAGCCCTCAGCAGAGCCCCGACACTGCTCCAGGAGGATGATAACCATGTGCCTGCCTAACACTGCAAGGCTCTCACTCAGCACCACTGCTCTCCACACCTTTTAACTAACTTCCTTTACTCTTAAGGATTATTTTTTATGAGTTGTGCACAGGATTAGGAGTACATGTGGACTTGAGGTTTATAAGGTTTGGTACAGAGAAATAGATTGCCTTCTTGATTTGAATTCTGCTGTAGCAACAGCCTCACACTTTGCAATGGATGAGAACAGAAGATCAAAAGTCTATTTTAAGACTGTCTGGAATTCACTCTACAGATGTTGCTCTTAACATGATGCTTTTAAATTAAATCAATTTATTTTTAATTTCACACACATACTACGTTGTTTCTAGAGCTTGCAAGTCACAACTCCAGCTGAACATAAAACCTCAAATCCGTATTGAGGAAAAGAAACCTTATTTAGTTTTTAATTTAAAAAAATAGATCATGTACAACAGACATCTTGCAGAACAGTTTTTCTGACTAAACCTTGCTAACACACATGCTTACCTAATAAGAATTTAAAAAGTGTAGAAGATACAGTACTGTGCCTTGATTCAAAAGCAGTAACCAGGATAAAACTTTCCAGACCGTTTCCCTGAACTAGATAGTTCCAGATATTTTAGGAGTCCCCACAGACATCCAAAAGTTATCCATGAAAACAAGTGACATTTTGAGATTTAAATTTGAGATTATTTGCTGTGCTTGCATATGTAGCTCTTCATGGATGAAATTTAGTTAAAATGTCATGGCGTTATTAGGATTTTTGTTTTTAAGAGCGTCCATTAAACGCCAACAAATAGCCATCTGCTTTGCAAACTCTTAATTTTCAGTGTCCCATGTGCTTGTGACTCCTCAAAACTTCAGCAATTTTTCCCCAGGCATTTAAATATTAATTTATTTAATGTTGACTCATTCTACTTAATACGCTGAATTAAGAGAATATTGCAAAGTCACCTTCACATAAAATGCAAATAGAAAAATTCCAAGGGACAGGAATGTGCTTCCCTAGCTGCCCCTTTAGATTGGAACAATTGGGAAGGATGTGAATCCTTGAGATGTCATTGTTTGCCATTTGACTGAAAGAAGAGTATTTGCAATTTGGTACGAGACACTGCAAGAAATGATACTTAGCTGCAAGGTGGCAAAGGAGGGAAACTGAGGACTCTGCAAGCAGCTGTGCACCAGGAGCAGGCAGGGGGACCTGCCCACACCCTCACATGGAAGCAGCAGCAGCTCCTCACAGGCAAAGGAGAGTGCTGTCTGGCTCACTGGCCAGACTGCCCTGGGCTACTGGGACAGCCTTCAAAGCCCCAGTGCTGCCATTTTTACCAGTTGCTGCTGGCTATATGACTGGTTGGAAAATTTCTGACAGAATAATGTTTCCACTAAAGAGACACTTCTATTAAAATTGACACATTTCAAAAAAAAAATGACAGAGTTGATGCATTTGGACTTCTCCCATTTGAAAAATGAGGCTTTCCATTTCAATTCTCTGCCATGAAAACAGTTCATCTCAACTTCTACCACTTTGATTTACTATGAATTTAAATACTAAATGAGCTTCTATAAACACATAATATAGATGGATGGTATTCTGACATTACAGTGACCTGGTGATATAACTTTATAAAAAAGGTTTCACAATGCAACCCTTTTGCTAGCAGATTCACGCTGCAGTTTCTACAGTCTGTTCATAGGAAGTTTGAAAGATGAGGCTTTAAAAAACAAAACAAGAAATCAGATTTGGCTATGCAATGCAGCTAGTCAGGTTCCTGAGCACCTCCGCATGGGAACCACTGACCCAAGCTGTCAAGTACTGCTTCCAGTAGGCTCCTGATTTCCATGGACCTGATCACTGTCCCCAGCTAATCTGAGAAGCCAACACAACTATTGCTTTCTTTCCTCTCCACTTCAATCTGTCAGTGTGCTCCACTCTGATGGAAAGCCAGAGCATGCAGGACTGACCACAGCTGCTCATCAACCAGCTCCCATGTCCTTCTACCTCCACTGGCTTTCAAACTGGGATGCAGCCATTTGTGGCTGGCCAGACACGACTGTTAGAAATGTGATATCACAGCAAGGCTGCAGGACCCAGCAATGTGGGTGTAATTGAACAATAATGAGTGAGGTGTAGGACATTTCCTGGGGAACTGCTAACCAGCCGGGAGGAGTTAATGGCCCACATTGTGCTTTGGCTCATTAAATGCTAGCAGATATTAATCCCTAGAGGACATTCCTGATGGGAGCTGGTGTTGCTATTTGAAATGAGATGAAGCTGTATTTTGTTTTCTGTATGCCTACCTGTTTGTTTCTCATGTGCTATGAGTTTGATGGTGATCTCTTTCTCTTTGACAGAATGAGCCAAAGGGGTTCTAAATCTCCTCCATAAGCCCTGGTAAAAATCCTGAAGAATACCAGGTGGGAACAGGCTGTTCCTGCACAGCAGTGCCGAGTTGTGCTAATTCCTGGCTCATGGGCCAACCTCAGATTCCCTTACTGAGTCTCAGTTCCACACCAGCATGGCAGTTTTCTCCTTTTCCATAAACAATGCAATAAACCTCAAGGAAGGGAAATGGAGAGATGACAACTTATGACATCTTCTAAACATATTCAGGGAAACTTCAAGGAGTTCTGTAATGTATAAGCTAAAATTAATTATTCCTTAAAGGAAGCTGTTCCACAAACTGTTTCTGAGAAAAAAAAAAAAAAAAAAGACATAAGGCAAACAAGCAGCTATTTTTAGAGGACATAAAAATATAATAACAGAAGTTATTCATGGATATACCCTTGTCAGAGAAGCTCAATAACATTATCAACCCAATCACATCCCCAGTCTTTTACAGCTTCTTAACAATAATGGGAGCCCAATAAAAAGAGATTGCACATAGTTTATGTCACTTTTTGTACATTTTAAAATTATTTTATTTTCTACTCAGAAGGGAAGTACTTGCTGGGAACATTATACTGAAAAATCAAAACTCCTCTTTCCAGCTTTCCCCCTGAAAAGTAACAGACACAGCTTTGGGAATCAGCATCAACATAGGCAGCTCCTGCTGAGCTGTCCACTGGGAATAACCTGAAAATCATTTCTTATGGAACTCCATTGACCGTGATAAAATTACACCAAAGGTGAATTTGGTCCTGCCTACAAGGAGGAAGGATAGAATCACAGTAGGAAGTGTGGTACTTGCATCTGAACATACCAGTGGATTTAGAATTATTCTTTTTGTATCTGGGCTGGGAACATGAGGGAAAATCATTAAGGACAGAAGGAATTAACAAGGCAGAGGCTAAGGGCAGCTATGCAGTGAGATGCAGTCATTATCTATGTGCCCAGAGCACTTGCCATGAACTCATTAAAAAATCTCACTGTTTTATAGCTGGTGAGAAATGCTCATTTGAATTACTTTGCAGCAACAGTGCTTTTTAAATTAAAAATTGGATGAACTTAGGTTCTTGTTGTAGAAAAATTCCACTTAATAACTGGGCTGTTTCTGGAAAACAGGAGGTTTGAGAATGTTGTTTTTGTTCAGTTTCCTTTTACTAGCAGTCTTGGCAAGAATAGAGAAACTAAGCAGGGCTGGCCATATTCAATAAGACCAAGGTGGTTGTGGAAGTCTGAGAAGACTCTGGGCACCAGGGTTGTGTTGGACTGGAGGGGGTGTAAGCACTCAGGTAATAACTCTTTGTATAAGGAGAACAACCAGCCAGCCTGCCCAAGTGTAGCAGATTGCAGGAGGAAAGCTGCAGATGTAAAAGGAATGTTTTACTGGGTAGAGTTTTGACCCTCAATAAGCCTAGTAGGTATTAAGACTGGGACTGTGGACAATTCTGTTGATGTGGGTTTTGTACACTTTTATGTATATGACTATATTGTTTATTTTGCAAACAATGTTGTTTGCAATTTTATCTTCTAAAAGACTCTTAAGTGATTTTAAAAGATTGAAGAGTATCTGAAAAGCCATTAGGAAGGTCACAGATTCAGTCTCTGAACCATGAGAATACATACCTTTTTGGACAAGGAAGATTTAAGCAAGACTGTTAAGAAAACTGAGTCTGGTGCTGGCAGCAACTGCTGACATGTGGTACAAAGTCACAAAATAAAAAGGGAGAGAGACTAAAACATATGACCTCAATGAAATAACAGTTCCTGTGGCATGGTGGAATAATATAAGATAAATATATTTACAGCAAGAAAAGAGAATACATTGCCCGTACCGCTCAGGATGCTTTGAAATGCAATATAGTAGTGTTCCTCTGTCTTAAACTTTGTAAGTATATTACAAGTAGAATGAGGAATGAACCTGAACAGAATATTAGTTTAAGGGACAAATAATAAGAAATTGGTTACTTTATTCTTTTTGTTACGCTGTTTGTCTCATGCCACTTTAATTGTTCCTCTTCCAAAGTGCAAGATGGCCTCAATATGTGTGTGATGCCAAAAACCACTTTGGATTTAGAAAAAATATTCTACCCTTATAGAAGAACAGTCATTCAAAGCGGTAATAAATTATATACCTAACATGATAAAACAGTTCTGAGAGTGGGTAAAGTGAGGGCTTGAGACTTCTTTTTTTTTTATTTCTTGAGTGCTTATGGGGCTCCCACTGCTGCAGAACCTAAAACTCACCACTTTAAGAATTTATTCTGCTAATACTTAGATGGTATTAGAGAGCTAAAGGAGCAAGTCCATAAGATGCGGCAACCAGTCACTTCTAGACTCCTAGAGTCCTGATGGTGCTCCTCAAATTTCCTTCTTATATCTTTCAGAAATTTAAAAAAATATATTTTTTTGCATTTTCACAGATAAGCTCCCTGGAGTACTGCTGCTTTTTAACTCCAGAGAAAGTTCTTTATCTCACAGGCTCAGCAAATTTATTTAAATCCCCAAATTGGACAGTCTCTTCAATTTAAATGCTTCTGGGCCATAGTGAACCAGACCTAGCAGCCATCCTCAGCACACTGCAGAAAATATATACACAAGTAGATTCGACCCCAATCAAAAAAATAAGTGTTGGAAGCTGTAGTTGTTTAAAGTTACAGAGAAAGGGAAGAAAGGCGAGAATGATATTGAGTATTCCTTTCTCATCATATGAACACATACATATTTACTCCATGCAGTAGCAAGGAGTGTCCTAATTACGAATTAATTCTGATATTAAGGTTGGAGTTGCTGTCTCTAGCCTTGGAAAACATAAAACCTCCCAACCACTGGATCTCAGCTAATACAATACTCTCAATCCTGACTTTCAAACATGGCCCTGCAGCATACAGATGTGAATTCACTGGGCATCAAGAACACATCTAAATTTTCAAAATTGCAAAGCAATAACTCAAACTCAGTCCCATAAAACCTGTTAATACTTTCCAGTCATTCATTATTTGTCATCAAATAATGAATGAATAATACATGCCTAGCTGAGATTAGTTCATACTGGTAGGACTCTCTCAGGGATGGATGTTTTAAATGAAAAAGAATTATGCCTCCTGAGTCTTTTAGGCTCCCAGCTCTGGGAAGTGATTTGGTACTCCAGATCACCTGGCCAAGTGGTCCAAGTAATGCCTGGAGGACTATATCAAATGAAGCTGTATGTGATTCGAGACATGATTTAAGATCCAAACTTTTGTCTGAAGCATTTCCTATTTACAGCTTCAATGTTGAGGCCATTTCAAACACTCCACCAAAGTGCCAGCTTCCCCTTGGAAGAGCGGTGATCCAAGGTTTTTGCAGTTTAAGCACCAGATGCAAGACTTTGAGTTCAAACAGTCATGGAAAACCAAAGGTGAATCCTTTTGCAGCCCTATGTGACTTTTCAACTGTCCCAGCTGGGTAAGAAACTGAATGAAAGGCTACATGCCAGCTACAGAAAATACTGCTTTAAGGATGAACTAAGCTGTTCACTCTAAGGGAGAATCACCTCTTTTATTGTTAGCCACATTAAAGTTAGATATCTGATCTTGTCATGTACATATCTCCTTAGCTGGTGGGAAGAGAAAAAGGCTGAACAAATTATTCTTAGGCAGTGCCTGAATGTTTTATGATAAGAGCTTAGGTGAATGACCTGGAATAACTTTTTGATGGCTACATCTGGAAAGGGTAGATCCCTTTTTTTTTGTGTTTAACATTATCAAGAGGAGATGCTAAGGCAATACTGTCAAACACCTGGTTTTCATCAAGAAGAAAAGTACCCCTGACACATCAGTCACACGTATGCTTATTTAGGCCAAGAGCCAAAAGACACAGCCATCCAGTCAGAGATAGCTCCCTAGCAAGAAACAAGCCTTAGTTTAGAAGTGGCAATAGGTTAGGTAATAGCACCTGGTCTCACTGCTTTTTTTTCCCTTTTTTTTACTATCAAAGGACATCAAAATGCTTAGGGAGCTAAGAAATAAAGCTTGAAATATGTGCAGTATACCTCTCTGACCCTTCAACAGACAAAACGGGAGGGTTGGGGGGGCTTGTGTGGAGCTTTCACACATGGTTTGCTTATAATGTGAGAGTAACTGTCAGTGACAGCATTTAGCTGGTTGAAAGAATGTGTTTTTCCAGCGTCTTCTCGCAAAATTCTGTTTTCCAGCAAACTCCTTAGATACTGAGTCTCTCAGAATAGAGCAAATGGATTGCCAAAACCCATGAAAACAAAATGACTGTCACCACTGACTAATGAAAATAATATGCAGGCTAGTAGGCGCACACTCACTAATCATATTTTCCATATACAAGCCCTAATCTTATATTTACATTCAAAAATACTTATTTTGCATGAAAAGGAACAACAAAAGAAGCTGAAAGTAAATACTCTGTGGGAGAACACAGTCTGCATCTCATCTGCAGCAGTGTCTGAACTGAAGATGCAATGGTGGCAGTCTCCAGCTGATGCCAGATTCCTAGTGACTGAATGGGGTTATACAGAGAGAAGATTCTGATGTTTCTTACGCATCATCACAGTCTTGAATTCTCCAGACTAGGAAAACATTGCTTTGATAAAAATGACAGATAACAAATTGATGAAAGTTAAGCATGAGGAAGTAACTCTTTCTTCAGTATTTTTGCAACATTAAACCCTCAAGCTCTCTAAAAGAAACACAGTGAGAAGGACAGGACTGCTGTAATTCATTGCATCATGCATGTTTAGACACCAAAAATTGTACTCCAGACAATTGCACTCCAGACTCCTGCTTGCAGTACCAGGTTCTCCATCTATTCTTCTTTCCCAGCAGTTTCAGCAATTTCCAAATGCTGGGCATGTATCCTCTGTAGCTAGGAAAACAACAAAAGCCATGCATACAGAACAGTGGTCATCCTCTCCCCTTCTCCATCTTTTAGCCCTGGGCCCAATTGGCAATTGCCACCTCTCTGTGCAGATGGTGGCCTTCTCGCTCCTCCTGCAGTCCCTTCTCTTCCTTGGTTCTGACTGCCAGCTTTCTGGTGAGAATCTAAATTAATTTATCCAGCAGAGTGATGTCACCTTGTTAGTTCTATCATGAAGCCCTGCTGAACGGAAAATAAATGGAAAGGAGTCAAGCCTGAAGAAACACGGTGGGGTTTTTCCTTCATTCTCCAATTTCTGCCACAAGACTGTAGGTGTAAGAACCCAGGTAAATGGTTTAGATTTAATGAGCATCCAATCTGCAGCCAAACCTATATTTGTGTGGCACATAACAAGAGCCTATTTTTTTTTTCAGTAGTTGGCTGAAACTCAGAGCATATGGAAATGACAAGTACTACTAGCTGAACAGTCAGTGCTTCCATAGCTGGCTGGACCTCTCTTAACATTCAAAATGAGACTTCCTTTTCAGAGTGCATCCAAACAAAAATGTCAGATCTAAACTTCCTCTTGAACTTTGCAAAGCTGAAGCCTGATGCTGAGCTCAGCAGTGGCAGACCAACATGAGCAAACATGTTGGAAAGTCTTGGCCTGTCCCGAAAGGCTAAAAGCCAAGCCTTATGCTGTTTATGTAACTGCATCCAGGGAATAGCTCTAGGTCAGGGACCGTTTTCCTGGCCATTATAAAGTAAATTTATCCCTTAATTACATCTAGGTAACTGGCTCTGTGAGTCAGAAAGGAACGCAAACAACCCTCACGCAGAGGAGTCAAAATATCTTCCCTCTGGTGTGCCAGTGTTTCTGCCCCCACTGCACAAGCCAGTGAGACACAGCCATGAGATCAGCTGTCTGCAGTACCACTGAGATACTCCACCATAACTTTAGATTAAGATGGGAATCTTCTCCTTTCCCCTGCCTTTGCAGCATGATAAAGTGAACCATGAAATGTTAGCTAGCAGGTTCAATAAACCTATGTCCATATTTATTGAGATTTTTTTACTATTTGAGATTTTTCTTTATTTTTGGCCACCAGACTAGCACTGTGAAGACTTCAGTTTCTACCAATTCATGAACTTGACCTAAAAGAAGCTCTGAGAGTACATGATTGCCAGCAAGATTGTTGTACCCATCTTCTGCTAGTGGCCACAGCAAACCCAAAGTTGTCATGAAGAAAGTAGCTGGTTGGGAGTGGAGACAATGTGGGTGTTTTGTCATAATTTCAGATATCTTTTGGCTAGAGAGATGAGGAATTAACTCACTTCACATAAATATACATATACAGTCTCTGACTTCTTCCCAGCATCCAGGTTGTCTGAAATCAAACTAGTGAGGAAGACTTGCATTTTTGCTGTTGTTGGAAACCTGTCTGACATTTATAGCCACTTACTGCAAGGAGAAAACAAGAGTCTGCTTTTTTGTGAATAACTCCCTGAGGTGTGAAACATCAGAGGAACAAGCTCGGTTACACTGCCATCTATTCAGGCATGCAAAGAATCAGCTTTGTGAGAAATTATATAATTAAGTCTGCTTTTAAATCTGCATTTAGAGAAGGACTTCAAATTCCTCTGGTTTCTGGTCAAGAAAAAGAACTTTATGTTTTGTACAGTGGTACTTTTTAGTAAAAAAAAAAAAAAGTTATTTTTCTTCCTTTTTGAAAAAAAAAAGACATGTTTTCTCATTTTCTTGAGCTCTTCTAACTTACAAGATAAATATTCATGAATTTACATCTCAAGTCGCAATTTTTCTCTGCAATGTTTTTGACCTAGACAAAAAGAGCAGAAATATTAAAGGTCTAAAGTTACTGCTAGAATTTTTCATTGGTGAATATCTCAAGGAAAGGCAGTATCAAGTAAAGATTCTGTATTTCTAACACAGATTGATTTTAAAATTGGATTCCCAATAGAAATTGTACTGAAGAAATAGTAGGGATGTTGGAAAACACAGGCCATAAGCAAGAGAAATAATTCAATTTTGAATAGGAAGGAGCTGGAAGAACAAAAGTCATCCAAGGACATAAGGCTAGAAAACCTGGGAACGACAGTGAAATGCCCCATAATCTGTAATTTTCTTTTTTGAATAGATAACAGTCAAGAAGACAACATTGATTTGGTTTGACCTTAGAAAGAACATCAGCTCTTCTTCTGCAAAAGATCACCATTATCAGGTCATTAAAAATCTCATCAACTCAAGTACCAGCCAGCACTCTGAGGGCTGTACTGGTGTGATTTCACAACAAATTAAAACAAATACTGAAGGTCCGTTTTCCTATACCTTTTGGTAGAATTACTATTTTCTCAGTATTTTAGGTTAATGCATTTAAGTGAGAACTAGGGATGCCATATGTGCACACACCATGAGGTATAACAGGTGGGAAAGGAGTGAAAATTGGATATGGAAGACAATTGATGGCCTGGACTACGTGTGGTCATTACTGCTTTGAGGAAAGGTAACCAGAAGCAAAGTTTACCCAGGCTGGGAAGCTGGGAATGCTTTTTGGGTTTGTTTTTTTTATGGGTGGCATGTGTTTGGAAGTCAACAAGCATTACCATACGGCAAATATAGAAATCAAAATGTCATTTGGTTACTACTTGAAAGATTCTCCTCTTCCTGTACAAGAAGTAATGTTTTTTTTTCTTTCTCCTCTTTCTTTTAATCAATAATTATCTTTTAGTTTTAGATTACATAATCCTTTAAGGCTTTGCTGCCCTTTTAATTAGTCTGTTATCACTGTTTTTTAAAAAGCATTTCTGAGCAATCCTGCATATCCTTTAATCCTGTCTGTTCAGTGTCGCTTCTGTGACTTGCTTTCTATACAAGTATTTTCCAAATGAAAACCTTTCAGCATTTTTGAGTCTTAAATCATCCCTTCTGCAGCAGAAAGTACAAGCCAGTAAGTATGTCAATTCTAACCTTCTCAGCTTTTGCACTCTGTGAAATATTGCAAAACATCAAAAGCACTTGAGCAGATATTTTAAAAGCATGCAGAGAATGTAAGCTAATTTTAAAAATTTGCAGTTATTGGTACATCGAACAAGCAATACCCTACCATGACCTTTTAAAAGCATCAAACACGTAGTGAAAAAATACCAAACAATTTTCTTCTTGTCTTGTGTGTGGTTTCTCTTTGTGAAGGAAGGGGAAAAGAGAAGCTGTTACCTTAAAAGCACTCCCTTAAGAGGCACTCAGCAGCTGCAGTTGTGCCCTAATGTCTCCATCTAAATTAAACTTCAAATTTCTGCAATTACCTAAAGTGGTAAATACTGAGTTTTAAAGCTTAGCTAGGTCTTCTGTAAACTACTTTTGTTTTTCCGCTTTTAGCGAGTTTTGTTTTCTCTTTAATCTAAAGGTGAATTCATTATTTTCGGCTTTAACAATGAAGCTGTACTAGAGCTACAGATTTTAGAGAAAAATAGATACAAGACAAAGGGTAGGCTTAAGATGGGATTTTTCCCAGGAACCTGTTTCTAGTGTTTTTATTTTAGACTGAGCATATGTTAGTTGGGTTATTTTATGGAAGGATAGAATCATTAAGCTACGATAAGGCTCCTAAGATCAAGTCTGACCGGTTACCCAGCACTGCCAAGTGCACCACTGAACCATATCTGTAAGTGCCACATCCACAGACCTTTTGAACACTTCCAGAGACAGTGATTGCACCACTTCCCCAATCATTCTTTAAGTGAAGAAATTTTTTCTAATATCAAATCTAAGTTGAGGCCATTTCATCTGGTCCTCTCACTTGTTACCTGGGAGAAGGCTGAATCCCACCTCAATACAAGCTCCTTTCAGGTAGTTGTAGAGAGCTACTCTGGGCTCAGTAACAACTGAGAAAGATTCAGACTTTTAAAAACCATTTGCACTGGGCCCAGAAATTCTGAAAAAGAAGATCCCTGTAGGAGGCACGAGTAAAGTAAATATTGGCTGTGACATAGCATTCAGAGCAGCTTGGGGTGATACCTCTCTGGAGCAGTTAGCACATACATATATAACTGCATCACAGCTTGATCTTGTGCTTTACTTGGGGAAAAGTCTCTGTCCCACTGCACGCACACACATGGAGCCCCGCAGAGCATGCTTGCCGCAGGGGATCCATGGATACGCAGGCTACAGGGGCTGCGCAGTAGCTGTGGCTGCCACCCTAAGGCTGAGCTCTTCTTCTGAAAAAAGACCAGATCCAGAAGAGGGCATGTAAGTGGGCTGTAAGACACAGGTCTTGCTCCTACGCAGGCTGGCACCCAACCTCACCAGTAAGGATGATTTCTTCTTCCCAGCTGCACTCCTATGCAGAGGCAGAAAACTGGTTCCTCTGCAGCTGCAGAAGAGAAAGCTCTATTCTAAAAACAGTCATGGAGCTACACTGAGCTTTAAATGGGTTGCACTTTGTGTACATCCTTCTTTTGCTTTCATATATTTTTGAAACTTGAACACTTGAAGATTTTTCTTTTTAAGCTGTTTTATTGAAGCACCATCCTGCTCTCCTGCTTACCCATCAGCCATGCAGTCATCAGCCCTTTTGCCATGCAAGCCACACACACAGCTAGTTCTGAATTTGTGGCTGGGAGCTAACCTGCTTCTGATACTCTATGGGAAGATTCTAGTAAGACTTTGACAGTTCAAACTGGTGCAAAGTGCTGTGGTCTGATTTGCTCCAGGTTAGTGCATTCTATCCATTTTGAAGCCTGTAGTCTACTTGGCCTGTATTATACATGACATGAGCACAACTGGCCTCCCCTCCAGGCAGGGCATCAGCTCAGCAGGCTGCTGGCTCGGCTTACGTTCTACATCACATGTTGGATTTGCTGCTTCGGGTCTGATCTGAGTTTAAAGTTCAGGTCCTGTGGGTTTAAGTTTAAGGCATTTTGTTGTTGTTATTTGTCAAGTCTGAAATATTTTCCTCCCTGATGTTCATGAACTGACTTCTTGCTATCTCTAGTTAAAAGCCCACAATCCCTTGCTAAAACCAGTGAGAATAATTTTAAAACATTGCTTATATCTTTGGAAGAATATGGTGTATTTTAATCCACATCTTTGTACATAAGTGAAAATTTGTGAAATAAACCAATTATCTGGGATGCCAACAATTCTGCAGTCATGACTTGTCACATTAAGGAATCTTGGTTTTCCCCGCTGTAAACACTGACCCCTTCTCAGGAAGTCAAGCATCCAGAAAACCTCTAAATACATTTTGAATATTTAAAACTTGTTTGCTTTAAGATCTCACTCCTACAGTTCCATATCATTTTAGTAAACGTCTGATACAAAGTCTGTTTTTTCCCCTCCTCCTTCCACTTCCTGCCTCTATAACAATTTTAAGCTCTTCAGCATAGGACCTGTCTTTTCACACTGCCATGCTATCCACAGCACAGTCTGAATGCTGTGGTTGCACACATGATACAGGAACAGAAGTACTGATCTTGGCTGTGCCCATATCCGATCTTCCTTGGTCCACTCCCAATAATAGCACCCTGCTGCAAGGTTCAGCACTGAAGACACAGCTCTGACATTGCAGGTGTACTATGATTTTGGCAGGAGAGCTACCAGCTGGAGCAAATAAAAACTTCAAGAAGGCGAATTATTCTTTCTCCAGGTTGGCATTGAATATCTGGAATATTACAACTCTACAGTCCTGCAAACACAGAGACACCACCCCAGATACAGAGACAAAGCCTGTGCTGTAAGAAGTGTCAAATGGAAGATGACACATCATGTTCTTGTTTAACAGGGCTACACAAATAGACTTTTTGACATTTTCTTTGTGGGATCAGCACCTTATTTAAACTCTATTCTTTTCGTAGGCACTTTGACAACACTAACACCAAGGCTTGTTAATTTGGCATCCTGTGCTGCCTGTGCACTGAGACAGGAAGAAGGTTTCCTCTTCAGCTATGCTACCTGTACATGTGGTGGAGCAGCAGGACCTGGAAGGCACGACATTCCCTGCCAACTGACATAAACCAGCTCTGAGGCACCACTGCTCCTGAGGCAGTGTGCTGTCAGTCACTGCCTGGAGAAGCAATTTTTTCTGCAGTCAACTCAGCAGAGCAGAGGGCAGGGAGCCAGTAGTCCAGAAATATTAGAAACAATTGCTGCAAGAGAGTTTTAAAAGCCATTGGAAACTTTTGAAGTCGGATCATGCCAAAAATAAGACAGAACAGCCTAGTACCTAGAGAAGATGACTTAGAGGAAGCTTGTACCTCTCCAGAGATTTATCACTGATTCACATCTCATTAATTCTCTCCTCTTTCCACAACATCTTCACAATTTCTCCTCTTGGCAGTTTTCTGAAGATAGGGCATGACCCATGAGCATGAGACAGCAGAAAGCCTTTGCCCTTGCTAATATTGTGAGACAAATATTGGTAAGCCTTTGCTGGATATTTGCCACTGGCCAACCCTCCTGCAAATTCTATTTGGGGGGCAGCAGGAGATCCACAATGCAGGGCATTAAATAAGCCAGAGCTCATGGCACCACTCCCATCTGGCAGGTGCCAGAGTAGCTAATAGCACAGCAACTCTTCCCTTCAGACATGCAACTTAACTTTAGGAAAGCAGCTCTTGAGGAGGTGTAGTGCCATCTGACCCTTAGTCAGGGTATGTGCTTAGCTGTACTGCCCCATGGGCACAGCCCAGGCAGGGCAGCCCTGGCCACGCTGCAGGAAAGGGCTCTGCACATCCTCTGGCTCAGCAGGGCCACTGTCAGGGTTGCATTGGCATGACATCCTTCTCTGGACAGTCACATGCTGTTGACATCACTTGCCAGAGGAGGATCACATCCTGCTGACTCAAGACGTTCAGCAGGGACCTGCCACGTTACTGCAGGCTCCTGATCTTGGATGTGCTGTAAATGTGCTCCTAAAAGTTTAAAGACCAGAAGAGAAATCTGTACTATCCTTACCCCTACAAACTTTTTTCCTGCTGTACCTTACAATTCAGTGTCAGAGAAACCAGTGTCCTTTACTCCCATCACGAGCTTGCTTGCACAGAGCAGCACTGCAGTGACCACCAAACCACAAGGATGCTGAAGGAAGAGGAGACCACCTGCACTTGCTGAGGCACACACAATTTTCCAGGTATCAGCAAGAAGGAAAGGTGCAACACCTGTTTGAAGAGAAACTTGTATCTGAGTAAGTCATAGCTTTTTTGCAGTGAGCTCCTGTAGACTTAAGACAACCCAAAACTGAGTGGAATTTTCCCACTGAAGCTAGGGGAAGAAGTAAAACTCATTTCCTATGACTTAATCTTATGAAAAGCTCTACTCAGTATCGGATTGGAGAGGATTATTTCAGTTGAAGTACTCTTAAGGAACATTCTCTCATTTATATTTGTGTCAGATGCAGAGTGGAGAGGTAGAAGCTCAGAGATGTGGCTGGTGGGCTGCCTCAGAAACAGTCTCCTGTTATGAATGACCGGGTGAAAAAAGTTACCTAGAATGGCTTGATGACAACCTATTTTCCTAGTTTTATTCCGATGTTGTTGTTATCTGGGAAGTGTGTCCTTCTAAGAGATCAAAGATTTTCAAGCATTCAAGATTCAAGCATTCAAGACTTTCAAGCATCAAGACTTTCAAGCATCAAGATTCTTTCAAGCGTTAAAGCAGAACTGAATGTGAGTCAGAGCTGGGATCTTGCTGGACTGAGAAAGACAACTGAAAAACAGCACTAGAGATTTCTCTGAAAAAAAATACTTAACGTTTTTCTTATGGAATATGCTTTTTTCAAACATGAGAAAATTCTTGTCAGGAAATCCAGTCTTTTCAGCAGACATGATCTGCTATCAGTTGTGCTGCTTTGATGGATTTATCTTGATATTGCCTGCAATATGGCACTGGAGTTGGAAGAACAGCCACTTTCCTCCACCTCATCTGAATGATGAAGTGCTGATTTGAGGCAGGAGAAGCCCTCACCAGGGAGCAGAAGCAACAATGCTCCCAGTGCCCAGATATCTGTCACCCCTGGAGTTTTGAATGCAGAACAGATTACATCGATGACTAAAGGGTCCTCTGGGCCACAGTTTAATGATCTTTTAAGTAATTCTGGATCCATCTCAATCACGCTTTCAATAACCATTAACTAACCGTTTACCTGTTCACACCAAAATATGAGTATTTTCCCACTGTTCAGTATACATATCTGCATCTCTGAATCAGATCTACTTTAAATTCACAGCTTCCTTTTTTTTTTCTGTAATGTCAACAAACTGAATGTCTGCAGATGTCCTCAGAAAGTTTGCTAGAGAACTGTCAGTTACAGTCCATTCTGAATATAAAATGTTTTCCCTTTTGTTTGAAATGAAAAATAACCTGAAAGTCTTTCCCTGGTAATAAACCAAGCTTTGTAATATGAATTTTTAAAGGAAAAAAAGAAGTTATGATTTGGAGTATTCACAGCTCATCATGGTATCAAAATGAATGTGTACTTCTAAGCAAGAATACAGCTATTCTCTTTGATGAATAGGAATTGCTCCATTTTTAAGCAGGAAGTGCCTAATGAGGGAAAATAGGCTGGCAAAGCAAGCTTTCCGAGTATTTGCAGCCCAGCCTCAACTTGCCAGCAGGTTTTACCCACATGTTGTGTTTCAATAGGCAGTCGTGACTGACAATTAGATCAAATTTCTCTCCATCATTTTACTCTTGTTCTTCCTTATTTGTTGCCTTAATTAATGGACCTTTGTTTTATTCTTAGACTGGAATACTTACTAAGGGGAGGAAGAATTTTGTTTTTAATTTAACACATCAAAACAACAAATCTTGTGATAAAGTATGGCACCTTAAGGACATCTATCTGCAGCCTTCTCCTGAACTTTCATGCATCCTATGTTCTCTTCCAGATTGGGAACATGTCACTTAAATTTAATTAAAAAAAACCCAGAAACAAACAAGTAAACAAACAAACCCAAACCCAACCTCAAAACAGAAAATACATTCTGTTGAAAAAACACTAAAGAAAATAACATGTCCATTTAGAAGAGATTTCACTTGTGTGTGAGGAATTCAGGACAATTCCACACAAATAGAAGAGGCCAGAGGTGTCTGACAAGCTGCAGATTGCTCATTTCAGCATTACATTTTCTTTTCAGAAAACTGGCTGCTCCCTTCATGTAGCATCATCAAGTTGGCTCTCCTTTCATTACTTGTTCTATGGAATGTTAGTCTCCTGTAGGTGACTAGCAGTAATATATGAATACAGCAGTCCATGCAGATTGTGGTAAGGCAGGGGAAGTGAGCTTTAGAAAACAAACCTACACTAATTAAAAAGCTGAAATACAAAAATTCTTTGCTACTTAAACACATCTAATTTTACTTAGTTACTAAAACTGGCTGAAAAATCTCAATGCAAACAAAATCTGATTTTATTGGATGGCAGGGTTTTAAATTGAAATTGGAGGGAAAAAAGTTTTCAAATCACAAGACTAACTTTCCATAAAACCTTCATTTGAAGACAGAGATATTAAACATAAATGCAAAATTTTCTCTAACAACAACAGACCCCAAGGTATCTCTCCTCTCACAGCACAAAGTCAAATTCAAGACATTGTACAATTACACCAGAGAGAAAAAAACCAAAATGTAGAATGTGAATTAAGCAATCACATTGTTTCTATAGTTCCTTATTTTTGACATTGCTCCAGTTCCCACCTGTAATTGCTTTTAAGGCCGTAGAAGACCTGATTCAATTTATGTGTCTTTAGAGATTTTACTGCCATACCTTATCTACACATATAATCCGCTCAGACCTCGTGGACAGACTGTGCCACCTTGAGAGAGGGAGCTCACCAGCAAATAACTGGAGGTCTGATTCATTCTGTAAAACCAGGCTTTTACTCCTGACTAGGTATTAATAGCAATTAACAGCATAAGCTGTTGTTTGCTGGACATGATTCTGCAGTTGGCTTTTTTCCCCAGGCTGTCAGGGAGCATTGACCTTAGGAGAGAGCCCATCCTCACATATGCTGGGTTCAGTTCTGCAGCTAGACACACCATCAGGAGAGCATGGATTTTGTTCAGGATGCAGATGACCTTCCTTACTCCATTATGTTTTAACTATATATGCAGTTCACCAATCCCAAGATGACCATCTGAAACCAATGGCATTTTCAAGAAAATAGGACATTTGTAAAGGATGGAGACCATTACTATTCTGAAAAATCTAAGTTAGATTGAATCAGAGGTACAAAAGAAAAAGGTAAGAATGAAAAACTTGAGCTCAAACTTATTGATATTTGAGATAAGCTTGCAAGTATTTGGATACATATCCAAGATCTTTTAAGTTAATTTTTTAACTCTCACTATAAACAAAGAAAGATGTGATTTTCTGATCTTTCATGGACTGGAATTATTAAAGCATTTGTGCAGACTTAGGTCAGGTTAAAATATGAGCCCTACAGGCCATAGAAGTAAGGTAGATTAATTTCTGGACTACTGCTAAACTGTTTTTTTTAGATTTCATCTTAATTTGATTTGCTGTGCACCTCTGATTTTCTCTATCTATTTTTGCTACCAACAAAGATTCAGAAATCTTATGATTTTCCTGTTATTTTAGGTAGATCATGTCTTGGCTAAGAAAAAGTGAAGGCTTTTGTTTGTTTGTTTACTTGTGGACTAACTAGGATAGCATCCCACAACCTGTCAGTAATAAAGAACAGGTTTTGTTCCTCCTCTTTAAAACTGCAGCTCATTACACTAACTCATTCAATGTGCATTTTTATCAGTGTTATTTGATCTTCAAAACCTCTGCAAAGAGGACCACCACAGAAAGTTTAAACCCAATTCCAGTACAAGTTGTTATCAGCTTCAAGAGCACATTGCCTTTGTCTACTTTTGGAAATGAAGGTATGTGAAATATAGGTCAATTATTATCTGGCTTTAACAACAAAGCTACAGTTCTGTTTTGCACCAAATGAAAAAGAGAGTTTCTAAACTCTTTTGAAATCCTGATATTGTCAAGGGGAATACTGTATTTTATGAAACTTATTATTTATGAAAATGTTTTATAATGCAGCTGCAGTACCAGGCTTTTGGAAACAGTACCACATTAGGGCAAATGCATTTTTTGCAGAATCAAACAATTGGAGATAAAAGAGATGTCATTTTAATGCCAGGGCTATAGACATCCTAATGACACTGAGCAACTCACAGACTCTAGAGAAAAATGACATGCCTTTTTTAAAATACAAAGTCTCATAACTAATATGTTCAAATGTGAATAACAAATAGTACCTTCCCCCTCAAGCACTCATCAGCACCCTGATTTGTATACTCAGAAAACAAATCTCCTACACTTTTACACACAGTGTTACATTGCCCCTGTGTACGCTCGCCCACCTTGTACATGTAATCTGGGTTACTGAAAATTGAGAAAACAAATCCACTCATAATTTTCCTGTGAGTGTCAAGCCAGCTGTCTCCACAGCTGTGATAGTCTGCCTTTACAAGGCAGCTATAAGAAACACCTGCATGTACATCCTTTCCCAACTAATCCTCAAACAGGAGCTCAGTCAATAAAGCAGCAGTTTGCCACGAATGACAGTATTGCTGTCTGCACTTGCTCAGGGCTTGCAAATTCCTTTTCACATCTGCCCCCAAATGGGGCTGCTTAGGACAAATCTTATCAGAAATCTCTCCTGATCTTATTCACAGTAGCTGTTGACATATCTCCCTTTAGTCTATTTGGAAATTACACTTTTCAATTAATTTTTAGAGTCAGTTGCATCACATGCTCAGAAACAGATAAAACACTGCATTGGCAAAGCTCTCTTGTATGTGCCTGGCAGTCCCAGCACAGCTCCACAGTTCAGCTACAATTCACCAGGAGCCACAGCTTGATGATAAGACTGGACTTAATTTCAGTGAAGCTCGACCAAGTTTGCTGCAATATGTTTCTGGGAAAAACTGTGGTTTATAACTGGGAAGAATTGCTGATAATAGCTGAGTTTTGATGCAAGTTTTTGAGTTTTCATACTGGACTCTAAAACCACACTATAGACTAAAAAGCTCAGTGCTTCTTGAAAGCTGAGATAACAATATTTCTACTGGAGCTGCTGTTTGTTGTGGCACATGAAAGAGACCTAGGTTGGCAGGTTGCCTTCTGAGGTGCTAAGGACCCGAATGAGACAAGTGCCCCTTCCATCACACAATGGAAAAAAACCCATTTTCCATATATCTCCAACAAAATGTTTCTACCTTACTTGATAAGCATTCAGCTGAAACACAGATGACAAGTTAAAAAAAAGGCCTCAGAAAGAATGAGCCACACAGAACATTAGGAGAAGAAATAGTAACTAAATGTATCAGACAGATGAAAGTCAAGATGTTTGAGATTTTGAATACTGCAATATTATGACTTGAAACTAACAGTGAAGTAGCTCTGTCTTATCAAGGAAAACTTTCCTCTGGACAAGTTGGACTGTCAGTATGCATCCTGCTCACCTCTCTTGCTCTGTACTTATGTGTCCATAATTGTTGTGACACAAATCTTGTATTTACACCTGAAGTTCTACCTCTTGTGGATTATTTTACTTTCAGAGTCATGAAGAGAAGACCTCATGGGTCACAGTGTAGGTGAGGTTTCTTAGCTTGTTAAGTGATGATGTATTAAACCCTTACAGAAGAGTAGCAAAAAAATGTTTCTCTATCACATCAGAGTTCAGTTTCGCCTAGAAATTTCAGGTCTACTGAATATTTTCCCCCCAAATTCAGAAAACCCGTAGCAATCTTATACCACTGATCACTCCTTTGCAAATTTGTTCTTGTGCACATGCTCCATGCTGGAATGTAGTCTTCTGCCGGTTCCATTAAATTTTTCATTCTTGTTTTCTCCAGTGAAAGAATGTTCTGACTGCCCAGTCTGCTCAGTCAAGCAGCATAAGCTCTCATAACCACTGACAAAACGGTCACTTTGCTAGCATTTTGTTATTTAGCATCTATTCTAAATCTTGATTTTTTAACTCAACACTAAACCAAGCAATTTTGTGTTCTGCAGGCCCCAAAGGTGGCCAAACTGCTTTGGGAGCAATTGGAATAATTTATTTTGAAGGTGATGGCTGAGAGTCTTTACATGCACTGAAAACACTGAATTGTTGCTAATCAGATGTCTGGCCATGGAAGAATGTATATGCTTCCCTTTTCCTCTCATATTCTAGATACAGGTTAAAATAACAATAAAATGCAAGGGGAAACTCTTATTAAGTAAAATCAAAGCTCTCCATGGGGAAATCAGAGTTTATTCAGAACTATAGTCTTATAAATCAGCCTCACAATATTAGAGAAGTAAGCTGCTACCCTTCAGCACTTTGGTCAATTTCCTGGACTCTCTGCTACTGGTTGGGGTTTTTTCCATTCTGCTTTTAATTCATTTTTTATAATAAAGTCAGTCTTCACTGCCCACCGTGAATTACATTTTAGTACTGCAATTAGGCTCTTAAACAATTGCAACATGATCCCCTCAGGCAAGGGACACAGCAGATCAACAGAGCAATCTGTGCTTATTGTCTTGTATATCATGCCACTGACATGATACACAGTATATGACACTGAAGCTTTCTGCTTCCGCAAAAGAGAGGTTTGCAGGAGGAGCCTACAGGTCGTTTGGTTGTGCTTGCAGTATCAGGAAAAAATTCACACTGCTGGTGCTCATTTTGATGGGAAAGGAGCCCAGTCTTGCACTCCCAGGAGGATGTCAGAGAGACTGTTCGCTCTCCGCATACTTCTCCCCCAAGATATTGGTCAAAAACATCCCTAACTTCTATTTATAGAAAGAAATTTACCTTTATCATTTTAAGTAGATCACAGATAGCCTAAAAGCTCAATTTATGTATCAGATTATTCCATCTGAGGAAGGTTTTACAGCTCCTCAAGGTACTGTGCCATACATAAGGCTTTTCACTCTGAAACACTGCAGACATTTGCCCAGAACTGGGCCTGTATTAGTGGGACTTGAGAGCACCAGAAAAGATACAGTCTCTACTGGTTATATGTTGGAACAGATTTCAGCTTTTGTTTATGCAATTGTGGAAAGAAAGTGAACTGCAGACTTATTTTTACTGGCCCAGATGCATCTAGTGTCTCTCATTGAGACTGGCACAAAGACACAGTCCCACACCCCCAAACAGATGCTATCTATCCTCAAATGCTTTTCTTCTTTAAGACAAATTGACTTTTTTCTTCTTTATTGCCTTCCTATTTTTAAGGCTGGGAAAAGTCAGCACATGGGCTCTTGCTGCCTACCAATGTTTGCCATGTATAGATACTCCTTTAAAATTGGGTAAGAGCAGCAGTTGATGCCAGGTTTCAGGTTGAATGCCTTCATTCAGCTTGGAGTTGAGAAAGAGAACCTCCTCCACCTGGAAAGGCTTTCACCGAATTCAGTTTCCTCTGGGATTCTTCCCTGAGACACGCTATTGAAATCCACCAGCTGGGAGCCCTCCCTTCAGCTGACTCAGTGCCTACATGGCGGGAGCTGTTGTCCTGAGCCCTTTCCTGAGCCCATTCACCCTGCCACAGAGGGACATTTAGGGTGAAGGCATTTCAACTGCGGTCCCAAAACACTAAGAACTACTTCAAATCTGCATTAAGAAAAAGCAAGAATGGGACACTTAGTGTATACACATGAAATTCCCTCAAGCCAGGTACAAGTAAACTACTTGAAAAAGTGATGCACTTGAGATGAAGCCACAGGATAATTTACATCCCAGAGTTTTGGGGAAAGCAATGGGCAGTACGCCACATTTACGTGGGAAGTGAGGGTTAGCGGTGTTATCTGACTGGAGAACAGCAAACAGTGCCAGTAATCCAATAAAGGTGCCATAAAATATGTTGGCAGCAACGAAGTCACTTATTTTACTGTGCTTTTACCAAAACTGATGTGGATTTTCAAACACTACAGGACACAATGTGAATTTGCCATTGTTAGATCAGCTTAGACTGGTTTTCTTCTCTGCTGAGATAATTATTCACACAGGGAAAGATGTGGTTGATCTAACATCAGAAAATATTTAAATTACTAACACATAGGTAGTTATTAAACCGGAGAAGATAGGGAATATCTGTGAGAATCATAAGCTCCAGGAAACAGGCTAAATAGGGTGGCTTGGAAAAAGGTAATGAAGCTGGAAGGAAAAAAAAGTGTGCAGCTCCTCGGCAGTTGGTCTTTTGGTCTCATCTTACATAATGCTCTTGTTAGTACTTGGAGCATGCTGGTGAAGTTAGTGATCCTATGAAGTTGGGAGGCACTACAGAGATGTAATAGGGTTAGACAATTGTATTGGAAGAAATGGATGACCTTGCAGTCTGGAGTAATAGAAATTGCACAAGTGAACGTCATCCCACAGAGAAAGCTTGCTCACTTCAGGATAGATAGCAAAATCTTCTACTTTAAGGCACGGATATCAAAAACAAGAATTGATGGGAGAGGATAAAGATCTGATTGTTTCCAAGTGTGGAATAGTCACTTCTCACTGTGATGATCAGGAAAAGCATTTCTGTAAGGCTGCCACAGTCAGCTGTCTTTGAAGAAGGGCAGAATTTTCCCTACCAGGCCTTTTCCATACACTCAGAGAAGGAGCACATTAGGAGGCTGGCATTTACAACACTGTCAGAGGGCGCTGTGGTGAATGGAAAAGCAAAGCCATTCTCTCAGGTTCCCAAAAATGCCAGTGGACATAGCATCCCAGCGCCACTACTGTACCAGCAACATTCAGCTTTTAGAGCTTTCTCAGTGGCCATGTCAGAGACTATTTAAAATGAAAGGAATCAGATTCTCGGGAACAAGACGTCAGTGAGAAAGAAGTGCCAGTCTGTCATTCTGTGTTAGGTCAGCTGAATGTGAGCCTTCAATGAAACAATATCCAAACATTTTATGCATCTAGACAGTATGCTTACCTTGGAACTAATTCCTCTTGGGCTCCTATGTTATTTTCAATTGTCCTGCTTAAATTCAGCTTAAATAAAAGCACAAAATGTCAAAGAAAGCCAAACTGCAGGACAAGTCTTCATAAATGATTAAAGATTAGGGATGTCACAGCAGAAATTCTGTCTTTGTACCTTATAAAGATGTCACATTAAACTTTATGAAGGGCCAGCCTGAAATTGGGGAACACATTTAGTCTGAAATGAACCTACAAAAAAATAATAAAAAAGAACATCTTGTTTCCAAGCCAAATGAAGGTACATCTCAAACTTCATCTTCTAGAGCACAATCACATGGTAATTCAATTATTAATTCAAGTAAATCTAAAATACACCCCTGAAATATAAGAGAACTTCTTCCTTCATTTCAGACCATCCTTCTGAAATAAGAAGCTTCCTAAACACATTTGTGTCTCAAGAGAGGATGTGGAAAAAAAAAAAAAGCAGACACTCAATAGGGATGATCACATTGCATAATACATTATTAAAAGGGTCCTCAAAGTGAAAGGTATAGAATAAAAAACCTTCAGAACCCAACCAGAGACAGTATTGCCACCTAGCAGAATATGAAAAAATGGATAAAATTGACTAAAATATCTTTTAAAGATTAGTGAGGAAAAGCTCTTGATTTCCTAACAGAAGGAAAAACCTAAATTATTAATGCAGCTGAGTACTGACTGCTGTTGAAATTGAAAGTAGGCCTGCAGACTCAGACATCTGGCCCTGAGCATGGCTCCTCTCCAAGTCTGTGAGAAGACAAGAGAGAAGCCTTGGCAAACAGACAAATACACTGTTCATTGGAAATACTTCCACCAACCGGAGAATCAAAAGTTCTCCAGTTCTATCTACCCCAGAGACACCCTGACAAATGTCCCGTGCATTACTTCATGTTTCAAAACACTCCACATCTGCTAAGGGAAGAATCTGGTGAACTGATCAATCAACAAAAAGATCAATCTGGTTTGTAAGAAACACTCTTTTAAAAAAATTAAAAGAAAGAAACAGCTAGAGAATGACCACAGTGTTTAATTACAAACCTGTTTATCTGCTAGACATACTTTTCTGAGATGCATGTTCAAATTTTGCAACTTTAGCAGATCTGAGCAGATCCCAGGCTGTTCAGGTATGGCTGGAGCTGAGCTCTGTTTCATCTGCTGCACAGTGGCTCTGTCTGATGTCACAGTGGGACGTCACATCTCTGGGCATCAGATTAGGACAGATCTCCAGACAGCAGGCTGTTGGAGTAACAAAGCAGCCTACCATTCACTGCCTGCTTTGTCATTGCAATGGGCAGGGCTGGCATCCCCTCTATTGCCAAGGAAAGGCTCAGGGCTTGTGCAACGGGCTGTCACTGGGGTCTGCAGCAACAGTAAACTGCGCTTCCCACATCCCTTCCTCATTCAGCCTTGGAAGAAGTAGGGCTAGATTTCCCAGGACCTCTCACAGCCACCTTCCATCCCAGCCCTGCTCCTCTCTAAGCCCCTGCCTTCCCTGCTGTCCCTGTGTCAGTGACTGACAGCTATTCTGGGCTGGACTAGAGGCTCCAGTGAGGTGGGGAGTGAGCAGTGCATCATCCCACCTTCACAGAACTTGCTCTGGCCCACTCCCCCTCACACACACTTCAGTTGTTTTGAGCCTATAATAATTTTCTCCAGTCTGTCACAGACACTGAAAGAGCTCCTTTACACCTAGAACTGAGACAGTTGTATTGATTTTATATACAGACATATAAATTATCATCAGCACACATGCAGAACAAAGCACCACAATCAACATGAGTAAACACTAATTTTAGGAAGCCAGGCTTCTCAGAAACTTCTGAAAATCACAGATTAGAATCTACTTTCCAGTCTACACAGCATCATGACTGAAAGTTCTGACCCCCACCTCTCATTTGGAACTCAAGTAGTTTACCTCTCAGCAGCACTTAGCAAATTCAGACTTTCCTTCTAATCCCATTGTTGCAAATTTCACAAAAATCCTGGTATCACTGCCATTTATGATCACAACTGGTTTGAAATTAGCTTTTGATTTTCCCCGTAGCTTAGCAGCAGAGCTCAAGCAGCAGAACAAGGACTGCAAAGTTGATACATGTGAATGGATGTTTTTTAGAAAGGATAAGAATACTTTACAATTCAATAGCATACTCACCTGGATCTGGGGCTTTGATTATACTGAGATGCCAAGTGCAGCAAAACACAATTTATTTCTGTTCTTTCCCCTCAGAGACCTATACTGTATGAGTGAGATTATAACTACAGGGTTGGCATGTAAATCATTTATTTGAAGGGTTTCATTAGCAACTTTCTGTGTTCTCAATTGCCCACCTCTTCCTATCCACCTCAGTATTTGTTAAGGATTGTATATTGGTCTTGTTTTAGAATATTCCTTTGTGTAGTTGTCTACAGGAAGCAAATTTGCAATGCATAGTAGCCAGATTCTTTAGCATGAACACACGTTAGTTCAAACTTCTTTTCTAAGTGTAATGTGAAAACAGTTGTTTCTTCTCTTCCACACTCTTGGAGGTGGTGGCAAGGCTAGACAACTCTAGTTAAACTGGAAGTAATCTGTGCTTTATGGAAGTTCTAATGCACAAGGAAGGCTGTACACCACGCACAGCAACTAACAGGACTTTTCTTGCAGGAGTCCTCAGCATTGATGTTGTTGTTGTAACACAGTGGTAACAGCCAACCTCTTTTTGAGTTAGTTCAAATATAAACCAGTTATTCTTAAAAATAGGATTCCACTCCCTTCAATTACTCTTCTTGAATAGATGCAGAGTCCTACCACATTCAAATTTTGGTTGCCAATTCATAGACAAGTCCCTTGGTAGTACCTGAATATATTACATAGAAAATGGGTAGTAACTCTTTCAACAGCTTGCCATTCTTCTGCCCTGCTATTTTTTTTTAAATTTTTTTAAAAAAATTTAAACAGAGACCATGAAATATAAGACAAAATCAGTGTACAAGGGTAGAAGGACCTTGCGTATTTGTATAGTGTTCATTTCTGGGTGTATCACTACAGTGAGAACTGTAACAAAAATATCACCATAAACCCTAAAAAAAGTATATGCCTGCAGCATGTTAGCACCCAGATCTCTCAAGGCAGCACACTTTGCAGAATCAGAAAAAGATCATGAAAATCTCTACATCCTGAATATACAGCTGCTCTGAAGCTACACCAGCCATTTAGGCTTCTATTACTGACACAGCTATCCAGCCTCTGCTTGGAGAGTTTACAACCAGCATACCTTGGTAGTAGTAGTAAATGGCAGGAGAGATGGCAAAGGGGTTTAGCTAAGCACATTTGAAATCCTGCTGTGAATCTCACCCCACCAGGAAGTGTAGTAGTAAAACAGCATGTGCCTAGGAGTACTGCAAAAGTTTCTCTCTGCTGGAGGACGTGAAACTTGTGTATAGGCATTTATGTAGCCCTTCGAATACTTGCAATACATTTACATAGAGCTGTAACTTTATTGCATACTAAGAGTCATTTGAGTTTATGACAGATTGCTAAGATGGTCTTGTACAGGTGCATATAGTCTTAGGAAGAAAATGGTTTCTGCACACAGGCCAGAGCTTCATTAATAACAAAGGAATTTAGCTTGTAGGAGTGACTACTGTGATAGCATCGTAGTGCTGTTCATATAGTAGCACCTCTACCAATTACAATGCAGACATTTCCAAAACAACACAAATATTGAATTATTGTGTTTAACCATCTTCTTTAAGAATATTTTTCTTCTGTTTATAAAGAAAAGTGGGAGGAGAATGGGTACTTCAGAGGAAGAGAAATGCAGATTTTCTGGAAATGCTTATGAAAGACTTTGTATCTCAATATGTTTTCTGTAAAGTGAAGAGGAACAGAGGATGCACTTCACATCCTTCCTGACTGAAAAAGGAGTTGTTTATCTTCAAAAAAGTCTCTCTCAGAAAAACCTGGATTTCACTCTTCAATTGTAACAACATTAGCTTTTAGGAACTTGCTATTTTCCTAAATTATTATTGAATTGGACAAAAGGAAACCAAGTAGATATGTCATGTAGTACAGAAAGAACAAAATATCACTCTAGAGGCCTCAATTCAAGAGGCCTGGCTTTGTTTTTGGACTTCCGAAGAAGGAAGCAAGAAGTGCTTGTGCAGAAATGCACTGCTGCAGACACCCTCTCTGTCAGCCTGATGTCAGCGCATTCCCCCTGAGAGAAGGGGGCATTAAAGATCAGTCTATCTTACAAAAACGTTTCTGTGGAGGGCAATTGAACATCTCTTTCAGTTGCACAGGGTACTAGACACAAGTTGAAGCTCTTCCAACTGCTTTTGCTTTTTAGACTGAAGGACCAAGCCTGAACATTTCTGGCAAACAAAGAGAAACAGGAATACTGTATGTTTATATGGCCCTGCAAACGAGCTGTGGATCACTCATCACTGCTTCAGTCTAATACAGCATGTAGGACTACCAAAGCCATACATGTATTAATTTTGTCTGTAACTGGCTTAACAAGAAAAATAAAGTGGAGATACTGAAAAATGAGGACCAGTGAGCCTGTATGTACTGAAGCAAAATTAGTGAAGAATGTAAATCTAAAAAACTCCAAAAAAAAGAAACCCCAATCCCTCTTAATCCCCTTTCTCTCTAGATAGAGAGGACAGTTGTAAGTACTGACAACTGTTGGGCTGATTATATTGCTTATTACCAGTAGATAGCACATCTCAGCACACTCATCTCTACTCCTTCCTTCCCTTACACAGATGTCCCTTCCTGTGTTGAAGCCTGGTGAAAGAAAATGTCTCTCGATGTCAACAGAAAAACAGCCATTATCTTCATCTGGGTCAGGATTTCACCAGCTATCTACCTCTTGACTTTAATTAGTCAAGACAAAGTCAACTCTCAACTTCAGCTAGTCTTTGGACAAATAAATTAATGTATGGCATTTTGTATAAAGTAAGAGTTACAAAAAATTAATGCCTAAGAGAAGGGGGAACAGAAATCCAACCCAGACAGACATCTTGCACAGAAGACTCTCTGATCTTCTCTGCACTGGGGGTTAACACAAAGACTGAAGCTGTGCTGAACCTTAGCTCCAAAACTCATCTTGAGGACTCGCAGTCCTAGTGCTAATCCCAGCAAACTCCCAGATTGCTTCCAATTAGGAAAAACGATTTTAGTGTGAGAACACGGAATCTAGAAGGCTCAGGTATGAGAAGAGCTAAATCTCTTTAACTCACAAACAGCAAGGTCTTTCCAGCTGAACAAAGTCTAATTCTGTACGTACTGAGCATCCCAGGAAAAAACTTAAGCTACAAACACAGTTTTGTAGAGTTCCACATTAAAATGTTCTAATTCATCTCCACATTTCACTTTTTTTTTTCATATTGAGAACACATGGTTATCTATTTCATTTTTTAAATAATTTGAAATAAATTTGAATAAGTACTTAAAAAGATTTTAAAAATTACATTAAATGGTACATAATTTAATAAGTACACCCAGTAACAAAACAGGGTGTTTGCACCACCCATTATCCAGAAGAGAAACTCAAGGTCATTAAGTACCTTGACACAGTACCATTGTTATATATGCTCTATCTATACTGCACCAATAAAGGAAGTTAAACCAGGAAAAATCAGAGTTCAATATGACAAAAAAAAAGTTGCCCTCTTCCCTAAAAGTGAGAAAGGTAATATGCATTGTGTAATTATGATTAGTGTAAATGAGCCAACTTCAAAACATTACTGAAAAAACTAACTTGATCATATTTTTTTTTCCTGTGAATTTCTTAAAATCAGTTCTTTTGGCTTGGCCTCCTCACACCCTCTGAACTGGGTACCAGAACTCGGCTGTGGCCACTGCTGAAATTTATTGGTCACAAAAAAGAAAAATCAAAAAGAAGGTTGTTGTATTAGGCAACACAGAGCCTGTTGTTTGAAATCAATAAAGTGCACTCCACCAGATCACAACTATAGCTGGTAACAGACAGAACACCTATGTGTCTCTCTCTGTACAGAGTTATTTTATGGCTTTCAGGTCCTCTTGCCTTTGTCACAGAGCAGCTGTGCCAGGGTCTTCCAGGACCACAGACAGCTGTTATTTAATAGGGACTCTAAGCTGGTCAAGGGATGAAGAAAAGTGCTAAGAGTTACAAGCTGGAATCTACAATTCCCTGAAAGGAGGTTGTAGTAAGGTGGGGTTTGGTCTCTTCTGTCAGGTAACAAGCAACAGGACAAGAAGAAAGGGCCTCAAGTTGCACCAGGGAAGGTTTAGATTGGATATTGCAAAAAACTTCTTCACTGAAGCAGTAGACAAGCAGTGGGCTGCCCAGGGAAGTGGTAGATCCACCATCCCTGGGGCTGTTCAAATGGTGTGAGGATGTGGACACGGTTTGGTGAGGGACTTGGCAGTGCTGAGTTAAGGACTGGACTAGGTGATCTTAGAGGTCTTTTCCAACCTTAATGGGTTTATGATTTTAAGTTTTCCAAGAAAAAAAAAAAATTCCTAGGAAGCAAAGAGCCTGGTAGCAATCAGATTCTTTGTATGACTTCATTACACTGCCTTGGAATGAATGGCTTTGGAGCTGTTTTACAAGCCAGGAGGCAGCTTGACAGGGCATACTGCTGCACTGCCATGCATCACAACAATGCATCACAGTGATCAGCCCTGGTTTCAGGGCAGTGATGTAATATATTACGTCTGTGGCAAGCAATCCCCTCATGGAGGCAAACATGGGAAACGCACTTGTGTGCCAGGCTGCTTCAATAGGTAACTGTAGGCAGAAGGAGGATTTAATTTAAGTTTCTAATTTAAAAGACATCTGGGAGGGAAAAAACAAAAGTATCTGGCTGATGGGGATATGTTTGTTCTACTTTTAAACTGGAAATGTTCCCATTAGCCTCACTCCAAAAAACTGGCTGTTTCTTGTTTCATCAGAGTGATTGAGAAGGAGCCCAGAACTCTAAAAGTGTATCGCTTCCCTGCCTCTTAATTTCCCTCTGATTGCATATTTCCAGTGTGCATATTAAATGCAATGTGGTTTTAGATGCTGATGTAAACATTCTTTTGTGGCTGGGTGTTCTGTGAAGCTAATTAGCTGTATACTGTATCTGGACTCAGACCAGTAAATCTTGCTCACCCTTTTCAAGCAAGACCCTCCAAATGACTTGTGAAAAGTTACTAAATGGGACTGATTTTATTCCTATCTAATATATCAAGCAGTGTATGGAAAATTAAAGGTTTTTACTACAAAACCTTTTTTGTCTTTTCAGCTGTGTTGCACTTGTGACACTAATTATTTAGTTCAAATTGAAATTTTGAAATATAATCCAGAATTTTATTGCTGGTTCATAAAGTCTATTCTCTTTTCAGGTCTGACTCATTCTTCCCACTTACTAATAATTTTGAAAGAATTATTTGATTGCAACTGAAATACAATTTAATTTACATGTAACTTATATTAAGTATAATTATGTTTTACAATTACCACTTGCAACTGAAAATGCCTCTTTCAGAAACTCAATAGTAATAATCTGTCAGCAATATTTTCTTTGTAATTAAGAGCAACTTGGTTAAAAAAAAAGTCATCCTGCTAGCTAGACATGTCTTGCAGACAGTACTTGCGTATGAAATTATATCATCTGCTGCACAGTAATTTAACTCACAGCATTTTACACTGAGCTTTCTGCTTTTGAGGCTTCTCACCAGTTTGCCTAATTTCTGAGATCGTTGTGGACAAAAGCAGACTATGGATAGTGAGTCCTGGGTTTTGGTGGTGGTGTTTTTAACCTTCGTGCCAGAACACTCAGACATCACAGCCCTAATCCAACAGAACTACTTGGAAATGATCATTTGTTCCATAGCTGGGATGATTAAAATGAAGGAGGGGGAAACAATAAAAAAACCCAAAGTAGCAAGCATTTGCTGCTAATGATTCCTTTCTTCTGTTACCACTTCAAGACACAGCTAGCAATAAACTCCAGAGCTGCCAGGTACTGGAGAATACTTCCTTCATCTTTCAGATGTTCACAGGCCTTCCTAAAGGACATATTAGTGCCAGATCAAGAGGGAAGCAGGAATCCCTTTGAGCGCTGAAATCCCTGCTGGGAAGAGGCAGAAAATATTTTCACATTTCTGCATAAACAGGTGTAAGTGACAAAAAATGTTAGATATAGTCTGTCTCCTTCCCTTTTAACCTCAAATCTTATTTGCTGCAATTTAACAACAGTCATAAAGCAATGATTTAACCATTAAATAACTTGAGAACTATAGGGAGACGAGACAAAAATATAATTGTGAAAGCAAACTATCAAATGATAACATTCCATACCAAAATGTATTTGCACGGGAAGCTAATATGACAGACAAGGTGGGACTGTGACTCCCTAAGGTGCCTTTTGTTTTTATCTCCAGAGTGCCTCCAAAAGGATATGAAGCATCTTTGACCTCTTTTCCCAAGATGCAGCCCCCACATTTTGAGACATTGCTTCAGATTATACAAGGTTTGGAGTGTCTCCCATATTTTCCATTTGTCTCTGAACACTTTCAGTCCTTTGCTTTGCAAGGGAGAAAAGTTTTTCCTAGTAATCAAAGTAAATAAATACTTGAACTGTAAGTTATTGCCTCAGAAATACCATTCATTTGGAGAGAAGAACCTTCTTCCAGAAGCAGTTTAGCATTTTAGAAAGAGAAAAATGGTGCAGTCATGCATCAAGAAAGCTCTGATGTGTTTAAAGAAGCCAGGCATATTAACATGGGTAGACATTTTATATTCAGCAAGTAATAACTGTTTTCCAGTTGATAAGGCTGACACAACAAGATGCAGCTTATAAGGAAGTCTGTTGTGGATTATACATTGAGAGCAGTGGACAACACTGTTTTTGCACAGATCAAAGGTAAAAAGATGGTATAGCATTACCCCACACCTGAGCAAATAGTATGGCTTGGCTAGCAAATAAAAGAAGTAGAGGTCTTTTGACCTACCTGAATAGATTAATCCTATCAGAGGATTGCTGAAGCGCTAATCCTTCAACTACACTTCCGATTTTATGCACCCATCTTAAAGCCATTTATGAGCTGGATCTGTAGCCAATGAAAAAACAAAGCCTGCTCCACAGAACAATCTGTCACATCCAAAAGGAGGCAGGCTCCGTGCATGGGAGGGCTCACGAACTGAAAGAACTTTCCTCGCTGCATCAGCTACATATGTCCAAGCCAACTCGCCTAGACTTGTTTCAGAGAACAAGGTTCAGGCACAATAAATCCTATTTCACCATATGTACTGCTTCTTAAAAATAAGCAGGAAAATTTAACCTCACTAAAAGTCTTACTCGAGAGGCTGAAAATGCCATCGCAGTTTCTCACTGGTCTATCAACAGCTGCAAATCATTAAGGCGTGCATCACAAAATTAAACAACCTTGCCGAAAAATAAACTATTACTTGCAATAGCATTTCTGCTGGTATTAAAATTAGAACCCAGAAGAAATGTTAGGATTCTACCACCACTGAAAGGGATCAGAAAGTCCTTGTAAATCAACATCTGAACAAGGAAAAGAAAATACGACAATGATTGCAACGTTTTCTATGAATGTCTATACACTATTATATAACATAGTGTATGCACATGGAAGTGCTGATCATACTGTGTCAAGACGTATTTACAGGGAACAATCATATTCCTTCTTCTCGGATGACAGCAGTAGCTGGAGGGGCTCAGGCATATTTGCTTTGGTTTGGCACTGCTCTCAGAGGGGTGCCCGCAGCGGGTGTCCTCTGCATGACACCCTGCCTACTATTCTGGTCACGGCACAACACGGCATTAAAAGCTGGATCAAACACTAAAATAGAACTTTTAAGATTGAGTGTAAGAGACGAGATTGCTAGATAAAATTGAGCTAAAATGCCTCAACCTTATCACTACCAAATTTTCTTTTGACCTTCCTCAGATTAAGCCTTTCAACAGAATCCAAATTTTAAAAAAAAGTTGGTTTTTGCAAGTGAACCTTTTCGGATTTTTTTTTGTGATGCATTCTGACCACTTTTAGTGCCCAGACAGGGCTCAAAGCTCACTGCAGTGGGCCAGCAGGATCAAAGCATTAGATGTAAAACCTGTCATTGCTAGGAAGGTAGCAGCATGTTTTCCTTTACCTATCTCATTACTAGGCATTTTTCTCCTCTTTCCTAGGAAGACAAGGATAAATGTATAGTACAAAAGGACGTTCCCACAAGGCAATTGGACTCACAGCATTAGGAAAGCAGACATACAATGAGAGGGTTTTAACTGCTTTTATTAATAACATTTAAAACGAATATGCAACTCTGCTAGTGTTTTAATCAGCCTTAAAAATGTAATTGCACAGAACCCTTGTGGTTCAAATGATGTCAGTATTTCAGGATGCCCACATGCAGAGAGCTGCTACCAGCAGATAATATCGCTTGTGTTTCTTAGTAACTGATAAAAATTGTTAATTTATAAGGAGGAAGCCTCTCTGAGTCACCTTATCTTTATGTTAAGATCCCTGTAAGGATATGCTCCAAGACATGCCATATACAACCAAAGGAAGCAAAGTTCAGGTTAGACCTCTACTTCTTCCTAATTGCCTGTTTCAGAATGACCAAATCAAATAATTGCAAAGCAAATCATGCAGGTAGGGATCAAAGCAATTTCTTTATATTTTAAAATTTGCACACTTATCTTTTCCTTTCTACTGGAGACCTGCTTGGTGCTTAGCAACTATGAGCTATCTGAACTGCTCATTACAGTCACTGCAACCCAATGAGAGAGATTTACAGAAAAAAATTTAAAAGATTATGGAACAAGCACATTGGGAACTCTATTACATGAAGACACAAAAATTATCCAGAATTAGCCAGTTCATCCCCTGTGCTGCTATGGATTTAGAACACAACACAAATTCCCTTTCATTCTTATGCATGTGTATTTCACAAATACATAAAATACATGTGTATACATATATGGGTATGTATCTATGTGGGGTTTTTTTTTGTTTTTCTTTGGTTTTTTTACAATGTTCAATGAGCACATGGAGAATCTAAGTGAGTGCATACCTAGAGCTGATACCTAGAATAAGCTTCCAGGCAAATAAACAAGGAATCCCTGACCCAATCATTCAGAGCTGAAAAAATTAAAAAGCTCTTCTTCCTCATAAGAGAAAAATTACTTGCAGAAAGCCAGTACTCTTTGTAAAATTAATGAAAAACTTGGTAAAGAAAGAATCACATCCACACACTCACAGCTGTGTAAAGTCACAATACGGAAAGCATGCAGACAACAAATGCCATCTACTGAGAAATCCTTGAGAAAGGGAGCAAAAAGAGTTCAATATTGCTACCTGACACTTTAACAGACGCAACCCTCAGGAGGTGGCAGATGTGTGTCCAAATGAACAGAATAAAAAAGTTCATGAACTCCTACAGAGTAAAACCTAAACATACAGTGAGGCAGATATAAATACTTCCAAGCAAAATTGATAAAAGTAACACATGCACAGAGATATAGACTGCAAATTCAAACGTTAATAATGTAAGAGCAGAAATGTATGAAGAGAAGACGTCATTTCTTGCACAGCTTTTCACTCTGGGACAAGCTGGGAAGATTCTCATGTCAGAACAACAACAACAACAACAACAACAACAACAAAAAGGTGGGGGTCTTTTGAGGGAGGTTTGTTTTTTTTTAATGAGTGACTCAGAGGAGCTGTCTGAAATTGAAGTAACTGTAGAATGACTTATGAAACAAATTCACAAAATGAACTTAACAAATTGCCAAGTCCAGATGGTATTCACCCAGGAGCTTTAAAGGAACTCAAGGATGAAATAACCGAATTACCAAGGATAGTGTGCAGCCTCTCATTGCATCAGTATCAGAGGACCACGAAAAACGTGATGCCAATTTTCAATGAACAATTTCAAGGGAACTTCAAGCCTCTTCACCTGTAGTGGGCAAGTAAGTGGCAACTTCAAATAAAAAATCACAGAAATAATAGGCACCTGAATGATCAAGTTCAGGAGTCAATAGGGCTCTGAAGAAAAATCATGCCTTCAAAACTATATTTTGAAGGGGGCAAGAAACTCTGTAGATAGGTCTGATAAAGCTGAAAATATCTACTTTGATTTCCAAAAGGATAACTTATGATTTCCAAAAGGATAACTTATTGAAGTCGTAAAAACAAGCAAGTACAGCATAAAGGAGGAATGCGCTAGTGCAGACAGATAATCAGTTGAAAGGAGTAGAAAGTGAAGTTGGAAGTAAATGGTCATTGCTTGCTGACTAATGGTTCTACCCGAATTTATGCTAATTCCCATCCTGGTGAAGTACCTGAGAGAGGGTGAGAAATGCCGTGGGAAAGTTTTCTTATTTTGTTAATATTAAGTTATTAAGGATGAGGGCCAACAGAAAAACAGCAGGGCCAAAGAGCTGAGTGGACAACAAAGGAGCAGGAGAAATTCAGTGTAGGTGATAATAAAGGATGCACAGAAGACAAAGCACAATTCCAGCTTCACATATAAACAATGGTCCTAACCATTTTTAGGATCATTTTGCTCAGAAGTGGTATCTCGAGACTATGACAGAAATAGGAACATAAGATATATCTATATAAGCGTAATAGGAAGCTCCATGAACACACCAGCTCAATTCTTTGTAGTGCTTAAAAACTTAAATTTAGGCACTATTGGGTGACAAACAGAGAAAAAAATGAGACCTGCATGATGCCACTGTTCATTTGGTTCATGAGTATTACAAGATAAAGAGTGCAGTCTCCACATCTCTTGTGGGAGTCTGGAACAGATTCAGAGGTGGAAAGCAACAAAGAATAAGGATACAGGATTGGACAGCTCAGCCACAAAAAGAGATGACAGAAGGGGGTTACGGTAGAGGTGTACAAAATCATGATGTTCATGAATGGGTTAAAAAGGCATCACTAGTTTGCCCTCTTTTCCAATAAAATAAATGAGGCATTAAAGAAAACAATTTGGAGCCAGGTTCCAAGCAAACAAAATGATAAAGGTTCATTTTACAACATTCCTTAAGACAATAATAGCTGTAGTTGGGAGAATATTCAGGGTTACCCGCGTTTCTACTCTTTTCCACATGCCTCCATTTATGGCCACTACAGTAGCTAGGATAGCAAGCCAATCCCTTAGTCTGACCTGCAGTGTTTTTTCTATTGTCACATTAAGATGCATGGCACCTCACTTCCAGATTAATTCAGATACATCTGAACTACAGATCCAGAACAGCAGCTTATCTGGATTTCAGAATAAATACTGTTTACCACAACCAACGGCTTTTCAAGGAGGTATCATGAATTCGAATACCATCTCTACAAAAACAGGCATGTAACAGATGAAGAGATTTTAAAAGAAGAGGGCTCTCTTGTAATTCTTTCTCTGCAGTGTCCTCTTGGCAATTGACAATTAGATTTTCAGTTGCTAAATATCAGTAGAGCTTCTGTCATTTCACTGCAGCTCCCCAGGAACACCCAGCAAAGAATCTTAGAAAGTAAATACCAGTGCTCTCTGGCCTCATAAATTAGATAATGCTTGAGACTGTTGCTGGGAATAGGGATGTGATGGTCTATACTGTTGTTATCATGGTCCTATCAAACAGCACCATACAAAACCTCACAGAGCACAATTCTAAACTGAAGATGTTCCAGGGACCCTTGACAGGCCAGTTTCCACCTGGACATGCTAGTTTGATATCAAGGGAGAAGACGAGACTTTTCCACCGAAGAAAAGAGTGAGGGAAGGGAGGAGAAGGGAAATGGATGTGGGAAGGAGATGGTTTATATTCTTTCATTGCCAAAAATCTGTACTCAAATTTCATTATACTGTTGCAATTTCCATCCCACAGATTTTTCTCTTAGCTTCCTGCCTTAGTATCCTGGCAAGCCCTGTTGCTCAAACACTTTGGTCCTTCTCTTCAACTAGTTTAAGGGCAGAATTCCTTCCCCCATGTAATGCTCCTCTCGAAATCCCCCAAATCCTCCTCTTTCCCACATTACTTCATCACCTGCAGCCTCCCCAGTGGAGAAGAAGCTACGGCTGTATGAAACAAGACCAGTTTTTTCATTGGTGTTACCTGTGCAAATGCTAGAAAAGCTGGCAAATTTCATGAATATTCCAGTCTTTATAGACATGAAGTACTAGAAAGCTACGTTTCTAGGATGAATCTCTATTCAATTAACTAAGTTTTCAATGTCCTACTGCCCCTTGCATTTGAGGTATCATGTACAGAACTCTCCAGTAACCTATACAGATGTATGCAGCCTACTCCCCTATCCAAATGAGAGTATTTCTGTCTTGCCCTTTTCTGTAACTTACAAAGTGGAAAAAGTTTTAACTGAGACTATGTGCTGCACATGTGCTATGTGTCCAAAGCTAGTGTGTCCATGGAAGGGCTGGATGTACAGCTCCCACCCCCTTCAGGAGACAGCTGTGAACAGTAAGTCACTGGTAGGTAGTGAAAAGACAAGACATTACCAGCCTTAGCACTCTGAAGTGCATTTCCTCTCATTAGAGCTGAGCATTAAAGGATCTAATTATTCAAAGGAGCTGTCTAGTACCCCTGCCACACCCCCAATCCTCTAGAAATCCCATTCATGGAATGTGTGACTCCTTCAAGGCCAGTGAGAAGCTGGATGTGAGTGAAGGTGTGTTTCTCTGATTCACATTCTCCAGCAGTTTTGGTGACAGATTTGAGCCAACCGAAACCCTGACTGTGATAGACAGAAGTGTTTATGGTATTAATATTTCTGTTGGCTACTTTGCAATGAAACAGTAACATAGGTACTTCCATAAACAGAAGACAGGACAGCAAGACGGGTTCAGTCCAAGCTAATCAAGTAACTTCAGGAATAATATCACACACCACCAACTCCACACTGAACAGCTGAAGTAAAGAAGTATATATGATCTCCAGATATAAAATGAGACAAAAATCATCCCAATCAAACTTTATTTCTCCTTAAAAAAATAATCAGTTTAGATTCTGTGTGAAGATGCTACAATTTTTTCTTATCTCATTAGAGGATGCTAGAAATCTTTCCCTTATTTCCAACACATTTCCCTTGTTTCCAACACCATTATCTCAGTGCCTATTCAAGCCACTTGAACATTGACTCAATACTAGCCCAGCTGAGATTCTTTCCAGCTCTCCTGTTCTCTTTTCTTAGGAAGCTCCATCCAATTAACATAACTCAGTTTATGAGCATATGAGGCCATTATGAGCGTTGAACTTTCTGTAATTCTTACATGATGTAGTCTGGCATTTACTTGTTCATGATGAAAGGCCCTTTTACACAGCACTTGAATACAAATATTCTAGCTAAGTCACGCAGAAAATGCACACTTTTTGAGGTAGCTCAGAAATAGTATGAATTACTGCCTCACTCCTAAATTATAGCACTATAGGCACTTGTACAAGCAACACTAGCCCAAGTAAAAGTGGTTTATCCTCTTCCAGGATATGTCAATATATACAAATAATATAATCCCACCTGTGGCAAGACCTCTCTCCAGTTGCTTGTTCCAGTACCATGATCAATCTGCTCTGAGAAAATCCATTCCTTCCCTATTCTCTGCAGCAAAAAGAGCACTGAGACCTGTCAAAGGCTGGGGGTCCATATCTAAAACAGAGTCCAGGGACTCACGTCAAGATAGCCCCACAAAGCCTCTTCCTAACCTTGGGTGCAGGGAATCCAAAGGAATTCTTTTTCTGCTAGAGGTACTGCTTTGCAGATGTTTAAGTACACACCTTGGATTACGTTGTTTGTTTCCTCTCCCCTGCTTTGGAGCTGAAGAATACACTTCAGTCAATACCTTCCCATTTAAGAGGCAGCCTGGCCAATCTCAGGACAGTCTTGACACCCTATTCTGCATTTTGTTCTCAAATAGGCAGGAGAGCTCTTTGTAGATGCAGTTTTTCAGTATGAAAAAAATAAAAAAAAAAGATCATATCTACCGTCTCAAGAGTCAAATAAATAATTTTTCTGTCAGTTTGGTTATATTAAGTAGAAATGCTGAAATGGAACTGATTCAAATCTAATTGACCACATTACGTCAGATTTCAAAATCTGTTAGCTCTGCTGTAAGCATATGAACCTTTATATTTACCTTTGGAGGTTTTACTTCTTTTGCAAATTAAACAACAGTTGGGAAGTATAATTTCAAAGGAAGTGACATTTGTTGTTAAGGGGCTTTTTTTACGTGCATTCCTGCAACAAACGGAAATTTAAAGTCAACATTTTCTTCCTGGAAAAACAGCCCTGGATAAAGATGAATAAAGCCTGAGATAAAAATAAAATTGAGATATAAATGGAAAAAAAATAATAACATTTTCTCTCAAAGAGCTAAAAGATTCCCAAACCACAAGTAGCCAGTATGTAAATAAAGACTTAGATAGGAGGGCCAAATACCTGCTCTGTTCTGGGAAAGAACTGTAAATCTCTCTTAGCCAAAGACTTGATGCCAGGAAAAAACACTGTCAGTGATGAAACAGAGCACTGAAAAAGGATATAAAAAATTGCTTTAAGTGGGGACTGGGTCTTTTCAAAACATACTCCTAAAGCAAAACTACTCACCTCCATGTCAGTTGAATGAGTCTTGAAATGATTGAACAACCCCTTTCTTTTGAGAGCAACATGGTTTGTTTTATGGTTTTGAATGTATTTTTTTAAATAAAAAAAAAATGTTGAGAGATTCTGCCACAATGTCATTCTGTCATATTAACTTCACAGTAAAGTTAATGTGAAGAGACTATAAAACCACAGAACTATGGTGAACATTGAGAAAGGTCAGGGAAACCATAATTTTGCAAAAAAGCAGCCCCTTCAGTAAACAAAACAATTTAAATATAAACAGGAAAAAAAAACTCCACTGACTTGGAGTCCTCTGTGATAAATGACATTCAGTAGATCCAAACCCTTTTTTTCCACCTGTGAAGGAAGTGTCTTAGCATGACTTAGACCTCTGAACAATATTACAAATATAAAGAGCTTCCTCACTGCACCACAATTTTTGCAGCAGTGCACCACTTTGCTTCCTGTACATGTCAAGATTTTTGTCCTTCTTACCTCTTCCCAGCACCTCCCAAGTACTTAAGAACCAGAAACCTACTAGTGACTGGTCCATCCCCCACAGCTCGCAGCACCAGTGAAGCAATTACTGACTACTCACCTGAATCACAAGGGTTTTCAAAAGGCAGTCTCAGTGTTTCCAGATGATAACTATGGGCACAGAGAAAAGCTTGAAAATGTTTGGGAGGAAGATTAAGAATTAACATTGCAGTGCCTTCTTAGCAAGGTGATAAAATGGGGAGTGATATTCACCATTACAAACAAAACGACTCCCATCCCCAATCGTATATCTGCAATCATATCCAAGTTGCTTATCTGCACTAGAGAGCCTGGGCTTTATCTTCCAAAAGCTTTCTGGGCACAGCAGCAGACATTTAGGTGCCTTTTCATTAAAGCAGCAAAGGTCTATTAGCATATCTGTCCTATTGAATTTTTTTTTTTTGCCAGAGAATAATTACATCCCATATCTCTGAACTGTCATCCAGCCTTACAAAACCAGCCTCCCGCATGTGTCCCACAGAGTTTTCTAAGGGAATAACTCAGAGTAGGGAGGTCAAGCCATCACTTCAGTAGAGGATCAATTCAGTAGCATAATTATTTCCAGACAAAGCATACAGTTCATATTCAAGTCAGACGAAATCATTGTCAGTATTACAAAGCTCCTCCTAAGATTTGCAGTCCCACTGCAAATGGGATGAGGTACAGAACAAGCAACCCAGGAAGAATACAGCAAAAATGGGGTACCTGTAAGGTGCAAGAAGAAAGGAACTGAAAATAAAGAGGGCATTTTTATTTCTGCCATCTAGGAACTAACTCTAAGTTGTATCTATTAATGAAGTATGTGATTTTGAAATGTCATATTATTGAGGCTATACTCACTAAAACAGAAAGCAAGAAGATACTAATGAGAGAGGTCACCTGCCTACACAAACAGGAATTCTGCCTGGTTTGGCCCAGTGCTATTAATGAAATCAAGACAGGAAAGACTGGAATGGCATATGGCTGACAGATGCAAGCATGTAATTTGATGGTGCAGTGGAAAGAATGACTCAGAACATCATTATCAACTTAGCATTTTTCAATTTCTTAGGAGAAAAAGACCTCACTTCTGATTCAGCCATTTAGAAGTTAACCTTTCCATGAAGGCAATATGTGTGGGGTACTTTTCAAATGCAAGCTTTATCATAAGTTATAGTACAATGCAAGGGATGGTTATAAAGGACTTTATGAAGTGGCATAGTGTGTGCCCAGCTTCAGTCCTGTCATTTCCGATTAATGGTTGTCCAATCTGTTCGTAAAGACCTTCTCAGCTTCTGAAGTATAAGAATATATCTCATTACCTTTACCCTTAGGTTGTAGCTTTGTTAGTTAGGGTTATTTTCCTAGCACCTGACCTCTACCTCTGCTGCTGCACTTAAAGCTCACTGAGCAAAATGCTCCGTGAACTCAGACGTTTTCACTCTATTTTTGAAGTGTTGAGATCATATTATTCCTTCGCTCTATGAAAAAACCAAACCAAACCAACAAAACAAGAAAGCACCCTTTCATACAAAGAATCCAATTTGATATCTCCTTCAATTTTGAAGCTGTAACATTGATAACCACACCCAGAGAGCAGTTTATCTGGAGACAATAAATTTTTCATCCAACCCAGTTTCTTAAAGACCACATTTCCCTAGTCGATTCACAAGAATTTCATGTGAAGTAATGTCAAAAGAACTATTTCCTTTTAGGCCATCATCATGCTGTCCAGGCAGAACTCTTAAGTTCACAGATAAATACTTAATGGTCTATCTAAGTTAACTGCAGGCAATGGAAGATGGATAGTAGATCATTCAAACTATTTTTCATTATTAAAAATTGTAGGCAGTGACCCTGCATGCCTTTTTTCTTGCTCCATCTTTGTTTCACAGTATGCATCTCTTGGAGGAAAGCCCAGAAAGATTATGGGATGGTGGTGTTCAACTAAACAAGTCCACCTCAGTTTTTTGCCAACATATTTCAGTCCAGTCCAGTCCAGTCTCCTCTTTCACATCAGTGAAGCTGGTACTTGACTTTCACTTGGCATTGCAAAGTGAGCAGCAGCTTGAATTCTGAGTCATCTGGCAGGAATACTCTCTCCAAAACAGTAACCTCAAAGTTTTATCCTGTCTAGCTTTCCTGTCTATCTTCCCATCCTTTTAAACATGGATGGTTATGAAAGAGTGAAAAAAGTATTGCTCTTTTCTGAAGTGAATATACTGCATACATTTTGTTTTCTGAAAAAGTATGAACTGTACCCTACCGTAACAGTTTAGATATTAGTAAAAGGTATTGCCTGCTAAATTATATACACCCTGGAGGATTAAATTACAACCACCTAAAATCATAGGGAAATGAGATTTGATACCTGGAGCCAAGGTCCAGTCTTAGTTTGCTTTAATTTCAATTACCTTAATCGATTATTTTCCAAAGACAGATTTATCACAATTAGCTGTAAGTACTTGCTTCACTGGTAGCTCATATACACACCTAGCAATTAGAAGAAGAGCACTCTACTAGATGTTAATTACTTAGGAGTTTTTTTTTCTTCTCCAAAACGTAGTTTTTAATCAGATACTTAGCCGTGCTTAGACCAAGCATTATATGCATCCATCCAGAAGCTCACCTGTAGGAAGACAGGAGGTGATTCTGCCAGATCTCTCTGTAATTAGAAATATCTAAAGACAGAATTGTAAGCTCTGTATCCTTCACATCCCCGAGGGAAGCAGCTGAGTCCCTATGCATTGTTCTAGAGTGCAGTGAAATTCAAACAAACCCAAAGGGACACATCCCCTAAGGATTTTCTTTATTCTTAGCTGAACCTTTCCTCATGCAAGCAACCCACACATATGTGCACATGCACTAGCTCAGATATCCATACCTCTAAGGCAATTTACCAATCCCATGCTTGTACTGCACCCCACACCTGTTTCTAATCTGATTTCAGAAACACAGCCTCTACCATTATCTCCTGTGCAACTACAGAATCCCATGTTCCTATGTGTTAACCCCAGTGATGAGAGACTGTTTCATCAGCAAGCAAGCAGCCCTTTTCAGCCCGGGTATACAGCTGTGTGACCTGTAATGAACTTCCCCTGTATGACTCACAGGCTTGATTTCCAGCCCCCTACGCCCTCCCCACTCTCACACTCCCTCCCCTCCCCACCCTCACATTAGCAAGCTGCCCCAGAGGGAAAAAGCGTTGGGAGGAAGAAGTGGTGATATTTCTGCCTCACTGAATGCTGCACATGCCCCAACTCAAAAGCATTAATGGAGAAGAGAGAAGTCTGGAAAGCGCTCTGGCACTGTCCTTGTGCACTGGTTTATACTGCAGAGGGATGGGCCAGGCATTGCTCTTATAAGCTGTTACACTCCCCTTGCTGAAGCACAATTATTTTCTGATCACCGCTCACATTTTGGCAGCTCCAGAAAGAGGCTCTGACTGGAGTCTGAATCGAAGGAACAGCCTTGAAGGAATTTGCTTGTTTGCCTTCCACGCAGCAAATCAGATTAACTCTAGCTTAAGTCTGATGATTTACATTAACATGTCATTTGTCTACATACCATTAAAAAAATGTTCCTCAAGTTAGAAAAGGGCTGTGTTTGGGGTCACTAGTTTCAAAGCCTGGAAGTGAATCAGCAGTTCTGACATTACACAGACAGACTAACCAAGCACTGCAGCAAAATACGGCCTGGGACAGCTCTCCTGCTTGCCTCTCCTATAAAACACTCACCTATAAGGCTCTTGTTTAAAATAATCCTTGAGTATTTCAGTAGGAAAGAAAAGATTTAGGACCACCTGCCTTTAGGCTGAAGTTTGCAAAAATCTGGTAATACAAGGCTGTGCCAAACAGAATGGCTGTGAACAAACCTTCCCTGGGAAGGGAAGGGGCTGTATCACAAAACAACAGAAATGGGAGTGAAGCCCTGTGCCTTTACCCTAAATGTACAGAATACCTCTGTGAGAGATCTGGCTGACTTAGTCAGAAAGGCTGTTCCTGAGCCATCTCCTTGGATGAGCTAGCCCTCTACTTTGCTTGGTTCCAAATAATGACATCTTTGAAATCCCAATCAGAGGTGTTGACAGGAGACAAATCCCATGCCAGGCCTGTAAAAAGGGCTACCAGTACTTAAACAGATGTCTCTGTCAGCACATCTTTGATGAAAATAGTCTCTGGAGAACCATAAACGGCTCGCTTTGCCCCGGCTTTTACATATCCTAGACCTAGGTTTCCACGCTTTACACAGGGAGCTGCATCCTTCATTTCTGTGGTGTCCCAGAGCCTTGCCAGAAACTACTGCCTGGCCAGGAGACAACAGTCATCCTGGCAATATGTGACACTTCCACTCCTGCCAGCTGCAGTGTGCTATCCAGGGACATTGGTGGGGAACAGCAAAACCAAGTTCCAAATCACCAGCCCTGTTCAACCTCCTAATTGGGACTGCTCAGGCAAGCAGGTATTGCTCAGTGCAGAGGCAACCCTTGCAGCTGAAGGACTGGATTCGCATCTATAACCCCTTGCATCACAAAGCTTTGTCTTGAGCTCTTAAATAATCATTTTTATACATATTATGTCTCTTCTCCCAACTAACAAGCAACAGGATGAGGAAATGGCCTCAAGCTGCACCAGGGGGAGTTTTGATTGGCTGTTATGACAAATTTCTTTACCAAAAGAGTTGTCAAGCACTGGAACAAGTGGCCCAGGGTAGTGGTTGAGCCACCATTCCTGGAGGTGCTTAAAGGATGTGGTGCTTAGGTTTAGTGGTAGACATGGCAGTGGATGAGTTAATGGTTGGACTTGATAGTCTTAGAGGCTTATTCCAACTCAAACAATTCTATAATTTCATCTTTAAATGTGGGGAGGGAGGAGAAGGCAAGATGGTTTAAGAACTCCGCTTTAAATTGCAAGTTGGTTTTGGCCATGAACAATTTACATCAATGCAGAAATAATGTGATACACATCCAGACAAAGCCTTGCTGATAACTTGTCCCAATTCTTTATTGACCAGCAAATAACAATCCAGAAATGAGTACTTTTTCACTGAAGTAATGCAGCCATTCCTCTTGTCCTGCAAGCAGATATCCCCTGAGATACTGCTCCATAAACAGGCAGCAATAGCAAAAGGCCAAGTAACTAGCTGAGCTGGGTCCTATCAATGAAATCCTTATAAAGCCAAAACAATCAAGTCCAAAAACCAAACATAACAAGAAAAGTGGTCTCCAAATTCATAATACTCCACATGATATCAAATGGCTGCTACATAATAAGGTGATGCCTTTTTTTTTTAAACTGGTTCCAAAACACAGACTGAAAGGTTTAAGCATTATTACCTTGCAATTTTCATCCAAATGATTACACGAGAATCATTATCTATAATAATACTTCAGTGTAAAAAAGTGTGTTTTCCCCCTACCCCTCCAGCCTCTTCATTTATGCACCGGAGGACTGCATTTCTTTCAACTAAAATTATTGAACCTACCAAAATTTGATAGGAATACAAACCCAGAACTGGACATTGACTGAACAGGATTTTAAAAGGATTTCTTTTGTGGCCCTTTGTTCATTGAAATAGAAGATAGAGATGCTGAGAGTTTAAATACGTAATTGCCTAAAGGCCTATGAAGGAAGCCATGCAAGTGACTTGTTTCCAAATGATTTTAGCAGGTCTTTAACCTTGCCTCTCTTACTGAACATATGCTCAGCATGTTATACAGCAGTGTTCCTCATATAATTTAGTAATCTGTAAATAGGGATCTCTCTAGAATCCAGTTCTCACTCCTTCATCACCTGGATGGAGTTTTCACTCATTAATTCAGCCAGTAGTTAAAGGAAACTACAGAGAAGCTAATGTAAGAAAATACTAGTTTGGGTGCAAAACCCCATGAATAGAAATAGAAGTCTGTTACACATTCAGGTTTTTCTTTCCTTTTGCATACTACAACTCAGTCCACATTACCAGTTTTTCCTATAGTCCACTGCTACCCTAATCAATGATGGAGCAAATAATGATTAGTGCAGGCAAACCTAGGACAGATGACACAAGCAAGCAACAGATTTTTGCAAGCAGATTGAGAATATAGCCTCTGCTCCTCCTGCAGTTTAAAAAGTCATTTTTAGTGCCTTTGATTTAGTAAATTTTATAACTGACAAACAATTTGGCTGCAGAATCTAAGAAAACCAAGAGCCTAAAGCATAACATTAATCCAGTCAACCATTACAGAAATCTTATTTACTCATTTTTTAATACAAAACCCCCATACAACATGTCCTGCAAGCCAGAGAAAACTATGATCACTACAGTAGCAACACAATAGCTTATAAACAGACTATAAATAGCCTGTTATTTTTAGAACACTGTGTTTCTTAATTGCCTATAAACTTACCCAGTTGTGAGCACTTTGTGAAGACTGATGAAAGAATGCATTCTCCAAATTTCCACAGGGCATAGAGATTCTGTATTGTATCTTGTGGATGGGATGCTGACATTAACTGATACAAGCAGGAACACAGCAAGATGGATATTTTTAAATGAGAAAGGAGAGGAAGAGGGAGCCCTATTAACTCTCCTTGTGCCCCCACCTAGAGTTCCTTGCACCTGGCTCAGCTGTGGCTGAATTTCAAATGGTCTCTGGTGGGACCTGAATCACTATGGATTTGTATGTAAAAAGAATTGAAGCCAGATGGGAACATCCCAGTGAGATTCCTATAATCCAGCTTTTGTCCTCACTAGGTACAGACCTTGCTAATGATTTATGCATCATAAATCAGTCTCAGTCAAATAGTAAAATCCTTTTTACCTTAAGAACAGTCATTCTGAGAGGAAAAGTGTTTATGTGTCTGTATTTGTGAGCCTGCTCATCATTAGCAGACAGATTGAAGTGACTGATGTCACAATCTTAATAACAGAAGCCAGAAACACCAGTGAAATATTGACAAGTGGAATTTGTTCACAGAGGTTTTACAAGACTCATAGGAGAAAAAAACAACCTTAATGAAGACAGATGCAGTTACTGAGAAAATTACTGGGTGTTTATGCACTGTTTCTTTCCATCCATGGGATCAGCGTGGTAAACAGTTCAGACTGGACCAGCAATTCTCCTGAAAGATGCTGAGTCTTCCCAGGGAATTAATAACCATCACCGAGTGTCCCATGGCCATGCCTTTGGGCACACTTCCAGTCTTGCTGCCCGTGCAATGCTCTCTATCTGTGTTTCTACCTCAGGTTTTCAAGTGATTCCACAGTTTTCTTGCTGGTGAGTCTCCTCTTGTTTCCAAGGCCTTCTTGCTGTCGTCTAAAGTGCCACAGCTCTACCACAACTGCCCCCTTCACCCTCTCCATTAGTGCTCACAGCCTCCAAGAAGGACTCCATATGGCTCATGCACCAGCATCCTTGAAAGCATCAACTTCCCAGCAGACAAGCCCTGACCAGGATCGCTATTCCCTTTAATTAATCCTTGTTTTTCAGCAGAGGTACTCAGAGAGCATGCAAACAACTCCCTTTCTTGAGAATCTAAACAGTTCTCTAAGACCAGATCAGTCTAAAGTATTTTCTGTGGTTTGATAAGGTGAGGTGGGGAGCCAGTGACTAGTTTTTGGCCAAGGACATTTCATTAGAAAGTGAGCAGCAAAGCACAACTTACTCAAAAGCATAGCAAGTTTTGCACAGCTGTAAAAAGAAGTTTTATCATTATGAGTAACAGTGCCATCTGCTGACTCCCACTATAACCATATTGGGAGGATTCCATATTAGATAATTAAACAATAAATTTTTCCAAAATCCAATCTCTTTTCATAGAAAACAGCTGTTGTTAGGGGTTTTTTTTAAGTCATCTTATAGGATTCTGGGGTAAAAATCATTTTCAGTATGACTTCCGAAGTCAGGGAATCTCAGCTGTTTTCTTATGGACCTGAGAGACAGCAGTGTTTTATTAAATATTGCTCTGACATCTGTAGGATATTTGGATTACTTTACAATATTACACAGAGCATCAGAAAGCTTTGCACAGCTCTCCCTGATTTGCCCCCTGTCTGAGTTATCTTCTGGGCCTGATGAACTGAGTGCCTACCTTTCTAGATGGAAGCAGGACCCTTGAGGTTTACAGAAAAAACTCAAAGCAGCAGTGTCTGAGCTCCAGCTATTTGGAAGAGAAGCTGATGATTTTTGGAAAATTAGAAAAAAAAAAGGAAAATAAAAAAATCCTAGTTGTTATGTACACAGCTGTTATGTCTGCTAGTCTCAGGAGCCTAAATCCCAAACACTGGCCCCAAGGGATCCAACAAAACAGTGACTAATGCGAATGAGATCCATTTTAGGTACCAGTCTCCAAAATCCTGTCATAGTCTTCTTCACATTCAGGCATATTAGCTGTTTTTATGATGATTTTTAAGATAGTGATCCTTTTTTTTTCCAATCAAAATGCACTTGATGGCGCATTCCTTTCTAAATAAGGAAAATTACTTCCATACTTGTATCATCCTTGATCTTGTCAGGGGAAAGCTTTTTGTCTACCACTCTCTTCACTACAGTGCTTTTCATACAAAAGATGTTAAAAATGAACCTGTAAGTAAAACACTAGGTAAGGGAAAAAAAAGATATCCTAGTGTGAGGAAACAGTATAGCTGCAAGACCTGGTCAGTCAACCTCAAACCGTCTGCAAATGATGCTTTATCACATATTTCTTAGCAGTCCAGAACTTGCTTTTCAGCCCACTATTGTTAGGCTGATACGGACTGATTGAAAACAGAAGATGTGATTTGCTCCTTCCTCAGATGTTCCTTTCCTGCCACCCTAGATGAGTGAGTAGAGCCTACAGCTTACACACTACAAAGACCTTTGCTGTGGGGCTGACATCACTATGTAATGCTATCATCAATTCTAAAATACTATCATAACATCATATCATTTTCTAGATCCAAACTGGCAGAAATGCAAGAAAGGCAGATTTACTTATGTAATCTTTCTTCTGTGCTAATATGACAAAGCTAGGATAGGCTAAGCATATGTAAATTAAAATGCTGAGAAAAAAAAATGCAGAAAATAAGAAGCAAAAACTGCATACAAAGTTTACTATCAAGATTAAGAAGTTTTGGGCTTGTACAGTGTTGGGTTTTGTGTGATAAGCCAAATTCTGAGATTATAAGAACGATAGCAATGCTAGAGGTGAGTGTGGGAAGGTAAATGAAAACAAATTTCTAAGACCTATGTCTGCCAAGGAGGGATTTCACTGAAGGCTTTGGCAGAGGTTTTTTGAGTCCTGAGATGCTGTTTGAGAGTTTATATGAACTAATTAAATAAGAGAAGACTGAAATTAATAATCCCGTTGAAGGGAGGCCTTTGTAGCTGTGCACAATGTCTTGCAAATATGCTGGAGAAGGTTTATGCAGTAATGTTTTCTTCCAGATCTGCTCCACTCAAGTTAATGAGAGTTCCCAAATTTCTTTCAGCAGGCATAGGGCAAAACTAACATCAGTCCAACATTCACACGTATATATTGCTGCTTCCATCTGGTAACGGGAAAGGAGACTCTCTGCTTTTCCTTTCAGACTGGGAAAGCAAACTTGGGAGGTAGATTGAACTGTTATAATATTTTGCTGGTAAATGAGTCCATAACATGATCTCTGGCTTCACTTTGTCCCTTTTCGGTATTGTTTGCTGTTCACAGAATTCATCCCAATTCGTCAGTTTTACTCTGGATCTGTCTTGCTCTTTCAAACAGGAGAGGAAGGAGGGTTTTGATGCTTGAAGAGGCCCAGCTGAGTAAATCTTACTTGAACATCCAGTCCAGCCAAGAGTTACTTTATGTGCCTTTCAGGCTGTGCTCCAGTGTACATCCCACCCTGCAATACGCTATTTTCTTTTCAGTGATGTTTCTGACTCCTGGTCAACTTGTTACCTTCTGAAATTGCTAGCAGAATTGATCTCTGGAAAGCTCCTATTCATGCAATTCATACACATTCCTGTATTTCTGCATTTGTCCACCTCACTCTTCCATGTTCTATGTCATTTTGAAGGGGTCTTCAATTAACCACATTTTTTCAAATTAATTTTGATTTACAATCCTGTCCTCCAGCATACGCCCAGTTCTTCCCAGTCTGGTGCAAACTGTGAATTTAATACACTTACAATTATGTCGCCTGTGACAAGATGCTGCTCAAGATGTCTTTTGTGCTGGCACTTCAAAGATCCAGGCTGGACTGCCAGACCGGGAAATGAGTTCTGTTCAGCAGGAAGTAGTGGGTAGGATCCAGTTCTGCCCACACGACCATATGATAGATGCTGGTCATGCTGGGAACTGTGGCAGGCCATCTCAGCTGATCTGTGATAGATCCAGGAGAATGGTTCTGGAGTTCCTCCCAGGAATGCAGGACGTTGATAAAATTCAGTCTGGACTTATTCATGAGACTTATAAACATCATTCTGCTCTTTATTATTCAGCAGTGACCCTGGGACCATGTAGGAGTGTGTGTGGGCCAGGTGTGGAGTGGCTCTTACAGCTACAATTGTACACATAAGGTTCAGTGTGTGCCCCAGAGGCCGGCCACATACCCACAGAGGCTTCCAAGGACTTTGTCAGTGCATGGAGTCTATCTCAACATCTTCATTTTTGTGATGAGCATATGATGCCTCTCAATAATTATTATTTTTTTAATATATTTTGATAGGATGACTGAGTTAAACACTTTTTAATTTAAACTACCCTCTTAATTCCTCACAGAAAACTCCTTCCTGCTAGAGGTATTTTTATGCCAAGGAGCTTTAATGCTCCCTTAAGCATGGCATTTGAATCCTTGCAAAACCTCCTTTCTATGGTAATTTTCATAGTGATCCACTTACTTGCTCATACTGGTAAGATATGTTCATGTCTCCTTCTGTTAATTCACCTGGTTCAAAGTTGGCTTGCAGGACATCATTTTATACTATTTACTTTAGCAAGAAACTGGTGAGCAGTCACAATGATTTTAGGTAATGGTAATAATTTTTACTTGTTGAAATATTTTTTTTTCCTTGAATGAATTACAGATGGGATTTTATCATGACGAAAACTAATGACCCTTTTTTAACCAGAAATAGAACCCTGTGGACCTCCTGTTAACCTGATGACAGGACTGCTAATGGCTGCTTTGCACGAGGAGTGAAATCAATGTAGTTGTGGTACAATGAGTTCTAGTACTGCCATACAAAACAGGCTCTTGTGCAGATACTTATCTGCAATAAGAGTGGCAATAGTACTGTCTCTAAACAGTGAGAATTTTTCTGTGGAACCTTTGTAGCAGAATAACATCTATGCCAATCCATTTTTCCATGTGGAGGCAAAAAAGCGCTCAGTGAAGAAGTCAGCCCTAATACCTACGTGATGGATTTGGATCTTCAACACAAATAGTATTAAGCATACAATCCTCACCTGGAAAGCCTCACCTGTACCCAGGAGTGGATCTTGGAATTTCCTTCCACAGTTGTGGTCACTTCACACACACTACATAGGTACACTAATGTCTAGATGTCTGAAGAGGTTTAGATGTGGGGTTCCAGTTCCATCACACATTAGTTCTTTGATGCTGGATCATAGTTTTGCCTATCTAGAGATAAAGAAATTTAGGACTAGATCCGCCGTCTTTGTTCATCATTTTTATTTTGATGAGTGACTGAAATTTAGATTTATCAGCCTGAGAGGACCACAGATTCCTGAACTAATAACTGGAATTATTATAGAATCATAGAATATTCTAAGTTGGAAGGGATCCACAAGGGTCCTCGAGTCCAGCTCCTGGCCTTGTACAGGACAGCCCAAAAAGTCATACCGTGTGCCTGAGAGTATTGCCCAAGCGCTTCTTGAACTGTCAGGCTGGTGCTGTGACCACTGCCCTGGGGAGCCTGTTCCACTGCCCAACCACCCTCTGGGTGAAGAACCTTTTCCTGATATCCAACCTAAACCTCCCCTGGCACAGCTTCAGACCATTTCCTCAGGCCCTGTCACTGGTCAGCACAGAGAAGAGATCAGTGCCTGCCCTTCCACTTCCCCTCACGAGGAAATTGCAATGAGGTCTCCTTCAGTCTCCTCTTGTCCAGGCTGAACAGACCAAGTGACCACAGCCACTCTTTATACAGCTTCCCCTACAGACCCTTCACCATTTTTGTTGCCTTCCTCTGGATGCTCTCTAATAGCTTTATATCCTTCTTATATTGTGGCACCCAAAAACTGTCTATTTTTTAACAGAATATTACAGTGCAGAGATTACAAAGGACAAGGCTGCAGTCAATATGCTGCAGAGGTGCTACTGTTCTGGCATAAACTTTTTGTTTTATTTTTGGCTGTTTGCTGGATTCATCCTTTTGCACTTCAGATTACACAATACAAAAAATTGCCTAAATGACATTCTTCGCTAATACCTCTGTAGGAGCTTAATCCCCAAATATCTCTTTGTGAAACTGAACACAATTTAATCAAAAAGGGAAAAAAAAGGCATCTACAATGATTAATAAATTGTGAAAATCTATTTCAGCTACTTTGACTAAGAAACTACTCAACCTTCAAGATGAATCCAATGTATTTACCACATGCAAAAAAACTACTCAAAACTATAAAAACAAACTGCTTATTGTGGAGATTTAAAAAAAAAAAAAGAAAGTGAGTCATAAACATTTGAAACCCTCTGTGGGCTCATTGCAACCCACGAGTTTGGGATTTTTTGTTTGTTCTTGTTTCTTCATGGCATCTTCTGTGGCAAAGCTTGGCTGCACTGAGGGCACCATGTGGTGCTTTGCAGCACCTCCCCCAGGTACAGGACTACCATGTCCCCACATCCCTTGTGGCTTCATCTATTTGCCATTATAGCGACCATCCATGGAGCTAGCAATGCTCCTTTCTAAGTCAAACTTCCCAGCTGAGAACTGTGGGCAAGACAGAAGACAATGGTGAGAAGGCATGGAGGCAATCTCCATAGCTACCAAACTGACCCTGTTCTTTCAGTGCTCTTCCTGCTCTGGAAGTCAGCAGCATTGTCCATGTGGGGATGTTGTCCAGCTGTTCATGTCCAGTGCTGCATGCGGGAGGGGCTTATCCCTAGAGCACAGATGCATCTGAAGTTGTCTGTAGCAAGGAATTGGTAAGCACTGCTCCTTGCTGCAGGTGACTTCAGACAGAGCCATGCTCCCAGGCAGCTTGGGCCTCTATTTTTGTCCCTTTTCATTTGCTAGAAAAGTCAGGAGCACAAGATTATTTTTTCAGATGTCAGCAATACCCAATGATTATTCCCCTGCTCACTTACAACTGTTTAGTAGCTGAATCACTTCCCAGCCAGCAATTGTGAGCTCCGAGATGGAGGCATCTGTTCACACAAACTGAGGTGTGGGAACGAATTAACTCTAGGTTTGGAATGGGGCGAGGAGGAAGGGGGAGGCTCATCTTAAATACAAGCATCTCAGGCCCTAAGGCAGGCAAGACAGTCCAGGAAAATGCCCCACACCACCCTGCAATGTTGTTTGAAATGGACCATTCCAGATCATACAGAAGCAGCTTCTGAACTCACTAATAAAAAAATAATGAACAGCAGTAAAGCTCCAGGGTTACCACCTTATTATTGTCTGTTGCCAGTCTGTTTCAGATTAATTTTGTAGCTAGGCTGAAGCAGTTTACCAGATTCTGTCGCTGTGCATGGCAGTAGGATTTGATATTTGCTCTGGTGCAGAAAAGCTTTCATCTGTGTGCGATGATTAAGGAATCATCAGTCTGGAATTGCTGGGTATTGCTGGATGAGGTGCCCCTAAGCTTTTGAGCCATTAAACAAAGAGCTGTGTTGGTTTTTTTTCCATTTCTTTTGCTCTCCTATAAGGCTGTTTGCTGTATTTCCTAAAAGCAACAGACTGCCTCTCAGCACCCGAGCTGACTTCCCACCCCTCCTCTTCTGATGGAAGCCTATTCAAGAACATCTTCACAAGCTTTCCCCAAAGCTGTTTTGTGGTCTGATAACAGCTTCATGGACAAACACACAATCAGCCACTTAAAAGCAACTTTTCTAGGGGAATACTCTGCAGCCCTCATGGCAATATTCCCGAGGTTAATTAGAATATATCCAGTTTTCATTGTATTTTCATCATCACACCTTCCCTGCAAGCTGCTCAAAAGCAGCACAGACCTTTACAGCTCTTACCTCTTACAGTGACAGCTTTAGTCTTGGCAAGGAACGAGTAGGAAGGAGAAGGGAGGAGGGAAGGGGAGAAAGGAGAATGGTCACTCTTGGCAGAAACAGTAAGCGTTTGTAACCTTGCAGAATTCAGCCTTAAATCTTGCCCCTGCAGCCTTTCACACAAAACCACCTACCCACTGTCTACACTGCAGCCAGAATCACATAACAAAAAAGACCAAACCTCAAAAAACCCAAAATCCCTGAGGTCCAGCATGACTTCAGAATAAAAGAATGGTGCCTCAAAACCAGATTTTGCAACCTATTTCTTGCAGCATGGCTGATCTGGAAAGCTTCAAGCTCTTTTGGAAAGAACTGCTGCACACACATCTTCAGCGTGTGATTGCCCTCACCAGTGAATATGTCAGCATTCCCGCAATCTATTATATCTGTGTGCATTAGCCAGGAGCTCTGAGAGATGGTTAATGATTTCTTGCATCCAAATCCACAGGAACAATAAACACAGGCATTGTGCAGTGTGGTTTGGGCTTAGTGCTTGGTTAAGTTTGCTGGTCCCAGGACACCTGGAGTCAGAGCAAACCGTGCTCACTAGCTGTGATGCAATTAACAGTTACCACCTTTTCCCTTTGAGGTTAAGAAAAAGAAGAAGCTGCAAATTAAACATTGCTCCACTGCTGCTGTTTCTAAAACCACAGGAAGACTTGCACTGGAAGCTGACTGAACCAATTTTCATAGCAGCTCATGAAAAAGGGGAAAGGCTGATGGCTTTTTGTGTGTCCTGATAAAGGCTCAGGAAACATAACAGTTAAGCAAAGGCAACAGACCCTACACTGCAGCACTTTTTGCCACTTGGATCCTAAGGAAATACATAATGGCAATGCTGAGAACCTTCACACTGTGAAACCTCTGCAGGGGCCTCATTTTCAGCCCATGCTTCAAAGCAAGATGGGAGACCTGTAGGATTTGACTTTGGAGCGACAACCATGTGAAGGACAGGCATGTGGCGTGTAATAAGACCGGCAATGAAAAGTTACTGTGACTTAATGTCTTCCTTTTTAATTAATTGGCTTATGAGTAGAATGAACCAATGCAAAAGAAAACTAAAGGCATCTTCCCTTGCCAGTACACTGTACCTTCAGTAAGCAGTTCAAGTGACTCCCTGACTGACAATTTTTGAAAGCATAGGACAACGATAATTTTGTGACCTTCATGTTTCCAGCAAATTTGGCCAAAATTGGCCAGACAATTAAAAAGTCATGGCCAACCAGCAGGCCTTATTCTCCACAGAAAACTCAAGAAATGTTCTGCCCAGTACAGGTGTTTGGGTAAGCTCCAAAACTGAGTCAAGAGCACCTGTGAGATCACAACACTTTGGCTGAATACTGCAGACAGACAGATACCCAGGCATAGGATGACTCAGGGGTTTTGTGAACTAGGTGGACTTGAAGTTACGTCCTACAGAAAAGGACTTTGCAAACAGGCAGCTCTAAATTTCCATCAGCTGTTGTGTGTCTGCTCAAAGGTGAGGCACCAGGGCAAAGTCAAGGGAGAAACACAAAACTCTTAAGGTTAAAAAACTGAGGTAGGGATTCATGTAGGATTGGTAGTATTATAAGCAAAAATTATCTTACTGGCACCTAGAGACCAAGGCACTTATTCATCTTTCAGACTTGATAAAGTTAATTAACAGATCTTAGGATAAATGGTTTATTTATGAAAGAGCCAGCTATTTTTGTGATAATCACCCCTACTACTCCTATTCAGCTGATTCATCTCTAGAATAATCTGAGGTCCTGTGTGAATTGATAGCAGTGGGTCCTCATGCTGGGTGGGATGCTTGTCATCCCAAAATGTAAGCTGCTCTCAACCCTGCCAGCAAGGTGAAAAAGAAAAAAAAAAAACACCAGAAAAAAAAGGTTTTAGAAAATGAGAAAGTCAGCACTCTAGTAGACCTCACAAATCTTCTTCATCATGAAAAGAAAAACTATCGTCTTCCCTTGATATCTTTGGAAAGGTTAGCAGTTAATGAAGGTTGTGCTGATAAGCCGAGACAGAACAGCACAGCACCACTACAGTCAAAAGAGCAAGAAAAACTTTATCAGTTTTCAGGAAGCCTGTTTTTTGTTAGATTGCTTTAAAACAAAATTATATCAGGGAAGTGAACGGCAGAATTTAGGAATTAATGCCAAAACGGAATATAAGACAACTTCCTGGCGCATGCTTGCTCTGCAAAAATGCTGTGGTTTCCTCTGTCCAGATATAGCACAACTGCTTCAGCTGCACCTAAACCACCACCATCACCACCAGCAACAAAGGCATACAGAAAAAAGCTGATCTGAAATGTCCTGACACTTTGAGTGTGCAGTCGGAGCTGCAGGAAATGATCACTGGGCACATTCAACTGTTTTTGGGGGAGCTGTTTAAAGTGCATTCCTCATCCAGCATCTTGCCTGTGCAGAGCTGGGCTGCAAAGATTAATGGTTAAATATTCCAGGATGAAGAAAAGTCTCAGATGATAATATGCTGGCAATTAAATTTCTATTGATGAAGTTCATATTGGATCACATATACATTGCATACTGGTCTTCAGAGAAATATAGAGATGAAATTATTTAAGTCAAATTTGCCAGTTTACTTTATTTCTGCATTTAACAACATTGCATATTTCAGTACATTGAACAAAAATATAAGTGCATACCAGAAAAACTCTTCAGTTAAGAATTTATTTTAGTTATTTTTTACTGTCTTCACACCCTCTGGTCACTCTACAATGGAACAGAGCAGTCACTGTGCCAGCAAACTTTGCTAGAATGAGGAATTCCACCTGTATGGAAGTAAGAAAATTTAGGTTCCCATAGATTGATATCAGGTAACCCCTCACTGTTCTGGCCATAATGATTCTTGCTTTCTATGTCTTTACACTGTGCCCATCATGGACCATAAATATTTCTTATGGTCATATATATTTGCCCACTGCTTTCATGCTTGGAGATAATTGTTTGCATTTGTCTGTAGGACATTCCTCTCTGCTGACTTGGCATTACATATCACTAGCTCTCAAAACTACCCAAGCACCTAAGAGTGCTTAGTATGCTCCTATCCTCACTAAACCAAAAATACAAGTTGCACAGCAGCTACTGCAAGTTCACCTTATTGTGGAATCACCACAGGCTGCAAAGCATCTCTTAACTGAGTCTGAGATCACCTTTCACTGTTATTAACAAAGAAAATTATGCCAATTAGTCAAATGTATTTTATCAAAGCAAAAGGTTAAGTGGTTGAATAAAGAATTGGAAATTTAGAACATTTTTAATGTAGATACCTATCTTTCCTTGGTTTTGAGACTTAACTATTTCCCCCTCTTCTCCCTCATTTCTCTTGAAATATATTTCCACTAGAAACACTAGTTTCACTCACTAGAAACAACTGTTTATGTCAAACATAAATTATGAAACATCTAATTAGACTTACTTCTTTTAATTCACTCTAAGTTCTACACAGAAAAAAAGACGAGTTAATGTCATAGGCAAAGTTTCACTCTCTGGATTCCCTCTTCTTTTCACTAACTTTAGGTGTCATACTCACACATTTGTGCCCATCCTCAGCCCAACGCGAAGTGCTTCCAGTTCTCCAGCTCCACTTCTACCTCTGCTGCAGAGCTCTACCTCCTGCATCCAGCACCCCTGTAATCCCTCCGTGCCCTTCCTGTGTCCCACTCCATCCCACTGGCAACACTGGTGTTTGGCCTCTCAATTGTGCAAAGAGCAGAAATCATAGGACAAAAAGCAGCAAATGACTGAAGCACCTGGGAGCTGTGTATGTAATGACTGGATGCTCCCCCAGTGTGGGCTCCAGCAGGGTTTCTTTCTGATTTTGGCAAAAACTGCAGGAACTTAGTATCTCTGAGATACTATCCCTCACTTCCTTTGCCAAATTTGACTGAGGTGATGCTGCTGAAAAAGGAGAAGGGCAAGTGGAAGGAAGGAAGGAAGGAAGGAGAAATTTGGGCAAAGACTGACAGGCAGAGCTGTCACATCATCTTTGTTTTGACAGAACAACAGACTACCACTGCCAGCCAACTCTGAAAACATTATGTCCTCAGATGCTGTGCTGTGTTTGGTTTCTCTTCTCCTTTCCAAGTCTTACTGAAAATGAATACCCAGAGGAGAGACAGATCCCTCAGCCACACTGCAGGATGGGAAGAGAAGCCTCTCCGAAACAGAACGCATGTATGCTCCTCCATCCACCCAGCATCCATGCTGGCAGTGTTTGAACGAGATGCAAAAACAAGCGGGTCTTAAAATATCGTTCATACATATAAATTATCACAGCCCGATTCTATTCATCACACAACTGTTCTATAATTTGAAAACAAGCTATTTGGTGGCATGACAAATACAAGACGTCAAATTCTGATTGCACAGATATTCATTGTTCTGTTGCCATTAATACTCCTAATCTACGCCAGTGGAAATTATGTGCTTGTATTAACAACACATGAACCAGACAGCTGTGAGGATTACTTCTAGCCAGGCACCTGCTCCCCAGCCCTAGTGGCACATCTCCTGAGAAAGACGTGCTCCCAGAACTGTCCTTCAGGTGTGTGTGGAGGAGGAGGAGCTCTAGCTGTGAGGCAATCTGAGGCAGAGAGAGTGCATGGAAACCTAAACTATCCCAGTATCTAACCACATTACTCTGGGCTTTCTTGTCTTTATGGGGAGGAACAGGTGAAGATGAAAGGAGCCAGTGAAGTTCTTCACAGGCACATGGGCAGGAAAGGGTCTCACTACCTTGCTCTGTTACTGCTCTAAGGGCACGGCAAAGCAATCATTGTGTGGCTTTCCTCTCCTGTAATGGCTGTTTCTCCATGCTTATCCTCAGAACTTCTTCCTGTCACCCCTGGTCTGGTTCTCACTGAAATGAATCATGCACTGTGTACACTGCACATCCCTAGGCAAAATAGCTCATGGAAATGCAACCACAGTTTAGTCACAGTTTGAATTAGATCCACTCAGGCACACACTATGGGGGGGTTGTTGATTTGTTTGTTGCATATATACTGGCTGTTAATTTTTATTGCTTGTAAACTTTCTCTATATAAAATCTGTGTGAAAGCTGGACTACCATGTTAAAGGAAAGTTACCAGATGGGGAAAATATGGTTGATTGAAGCGGCTGCTTCCATGTTTGCTCAGTGTTGTGATACATCTTCACATTGGGTAAGGTGATTGGCAGAGAAACAACAGCAGTGAGCACTGATGAGTGTATGCGTCATGTATAAATGCCTGGAGCCGAGTAGGGCTTGGTTCTGCAAACTTCCCAGAGCTTCTGAGCATGATTTATTGTAGATTTTTCTGCAATAATGAAGAAATTTAAAAAAATAAAATCAAATAAGTGTCACACTTCCTGCTTTAGAATACTGAATGCAAAATGAAGAAAAAGCAGGGAGACTGTCTCATGCAGGGAATTAAGGTTATTTTAACATTACAAATACTCTACAGAAGGTACAATCCCATCTTTCCTGTGTGTTAGCTCCCTTCTTTCCATTCCAGGAAGGAAAGATGGTTTTCTCCTTAAACCTGAGTTTCCTGATCTATCACAGACATTGAGCATAATCTGGAATTCATGTCATCTCCTCTTCCTTCAGTACCCCATCTATGAAATGTGGATAACACTTCTTCTCCTTTAGTATTCAACCTTGCATATTTTCAACACAGTTTATTCTATGTGTGTATGTAGATATATACTGAGAAATATACAAATTCTGATTTTCCTGGCCTCTAGCTGGTATTATAAAGTGAGAATAAATAGCTTTCAGTAAGTAGCAAATATGGTGGACAATTCATTAACTCACCCACTGGTCTAAAAATGGACACCAATTAGACCTTTTAGCACTGGTTCCCGTGATGCTCTACAGGTAGCAGAGATGTAATGCACAGGTTTCAAGAAGTTTTGCACGTTGGGATATTTAAGCATTTGAAGTTTCCTTAGAGAGGGATAAAACTATCAGCTGTCCCTAGCCACTGGGATGGAAAGCCCAAACACAACCCTGCCTAACCTATTCCCTGAGTGCAGAAGCCCCTGTGCTGGTTACTCTTGGACATCTTCATTCTGTGACACGGAGAATTGGAAGTGGTCCCACCATCACTGCATTCCTTTTGGTAGGCATTGCTTCAGTCCTTGTGGATGCTATACCAGCTGTGTCTTGTCTCATCTCACATCCATCCTGAAAAAGCATGGGGGTTTTTTTCAGACTTTCAGCCTGTAGCCAGTCATTTTCTTCCTTCATCAACAGTCTCTCATCATTCAGCTCTGGTCTCAATTCCTTTATTCACAGAAGCTAACCTAGAGCTATTTTTTTCTTCAGCCCAAAACATAGCTTGATGTCAAGGCAGAAGCCTCTGAGGTCCACTTTGTATTTCCTGCTGGCCTGAGGCAAGTCATATTTTCATGTGTTCCCTCTACCAGGCCTCACTCACTTTCTCCTGCTAAGGCCCAGGTTCCATGGAATGCCCTAACACATCCAAAGACTGAGCTTTTCTGAGGTAAGGTCAGGACAGAGGTCCTAGAGGGGTTCTCCCTCCTGGCTGGCACATCACTGCATGGGGCAGAGCAGGGATGCAGCACATGAGAAGCAAAGCAGAGGCAGAACAGGGAACTAAGGAAGTATTTAGACAAGAGTCCCTTCTGAGCCAAATGTACCCCAGTTTTGTATTGAGGAGGGGTAAGGTAACCATTAAGCCTCAACTGACTCTCGGTATTTGGACCAGCCTGCCATGAAATCCACCCCTGCAGCACCAAAGCCTGCTCCATCTGTGAGCTGCTGGTTACAGCTTCTCTAGAAGCACATGCATGTGCTGAATTCAAGGAAGGGAATTAGATTGTTATATGGTGAATTAACTCACTGGATAACTCTGTGGGGTCTGGCTGAAAACAAAGCGCCTTACTCCCTGGTCCTGCATTTGCATCCCGTTACTGCAACTGCAGTGAGCAAAGCCCTTGGGGAAAAAAGTCAGCTCCAATGAAAGAAGAAGGAAAGTATTGGTAATTCTTGCAGGGAACACCTGCAGAGAGGGAAGATGCTCTCCAATTGCATCAAAAGCTGTGCTGGACATGTATGCACTGTGCAGCATAAAGCTCTTCCTTCGGGCAGAATGTAGAAACAAGGTAAATCTAGGTGGGAATGAGATTAGGATGCATTTCGGAAGACTCCCCACAATGCACTAATAAAGTAAAGCTCAGCTGAAAGATTACAGTGGGACCAACTTTTGAATTTTCCAAACAAAAATTGAAGTGAAATAAGGACAAACAACCCAGAGTTTAAGTGTTAAGCATGTTAGTGCTAAGTTGATGTGATTATTTGTAGACCTCATTGTATAATTTGAGAGACTTCTGCTGTTCAAAGAGGATGGTTATCCTGGTGACAGTCTCCTGCTCCTAGACCCCAGGAGCAGCAGAAACACTGGACAGCTGGAGTCCAAAAGCAGGAGATGAGCCTGGCCAGGGGTATTTCTGATGAACACAACTTTCTTTCCATTTTTGTCACCAATGACTTTGTTTCCAAAACCTTATGTGACAACCCAAGAGCAACACTGCTTGGTGAAAAGTTTTGCAGAGCATAATCAATTAGAGGATTAACAAACAATGTGAAAATCACAGTGATGAATTTTATTTTTAACATTTTTACAAGTGGAAGAATAATCAGACTTGCTCTGATCTGGTGATATATGAGCTAGCTGACAGGTGATAGCTTATGATCCTCACTCAGGGGCCATGAAGTGCTTTCTGCCAAAACTATCAGCCCTTCATATATTTTTTTAACTTGTGTAATCTAGGCTTTTCCTCTTGGGCTTGTTAGCAAACGATGCCTGCCTAGTCTAGCACTATTTCAAAAGGAAAGACAAAATACAGAATAACTTGTGTGGAAGAATAGGAAATTAAATGTCATTTAACTTAGGTGTCAAGCAAAAAAAAAAAATTTTGAGGGAGGTTTTGCCATCACAGCAATTGAATGTTCAAATGTAACCACTGGCCAAGAATTCAATCACCAAGGTGTCTCCTTCTTGGGCTAACCTTTTGAGGCCAGATATGCAGACACCTTTTTCTTGACAATTCTACCTCAGTCACTCTGAAAATCTTAGCTAAAGCTTTTGATTTCAGCATCACTCTAATGGTGTTTCTCCTGGTGGCCAATTAGCAAGAAGAAAAAGGAAAATAAAAGGTGAGAGAAAGCAACTTTTTTGGTTGTTAAATAATAATTTACTGCTCAACTTTGCAGAACACTTAGAGATATGGAAATGTATGTCCAAAATTAATCACATGTACAAAAGAAAAGCAACACATGGACATAAATTATTACAGTGTTTGATTCTAGATGTGCTAGTCATGACATAACATTTTAAAAAAAAGCTCATTCTGCACTGTGATACTTGTTTCTTCTCTGGTGCTCATGAAAGGCAGCTTTCTAAGCTGAGAATTCTGGTCTGTGGCTCTGTGGTCAGCCCAGACTGGTGCTCTGGATACATGACTTTCCTCCAAGGGTCACTTTGTGGCTTTTGGGAGAACCAAGCAGCTACATGGTGCACAAAACCAGACAGTGCAGGGACTGTAGCTCCAGGTGCTGTGCAGCATTTGGAGATGGAGTCACCCTGAATTTACTGCCACATGCAAAGAGCAGAACTGATGGGGATGAGCTATTTCACCTTCTTCCCCAAGTTCAAAGCACAATCTGTTCCGTTGCCAGGTCCATTTAGGTTACACAGATAAAGATTTTGCAAAACATCCTTGACCTTGCCACAGTGTTTTCAAAATGTTTGCTGAATTTCAGTTGAAATAGACACATTCTATAAGGAAATAACCAGAAGAAGGAGTATAATGCTGCTCTAGTGCTAGCAGTGGTTAAAATGCAAAGGTATATTAAAAAACCTCAAATTAAATTTCAGTTTTACAGCACCACAGGAGTTGATTAAAATATATGCCTTCTTTTGACAGAGAACTCTGCTCTGTCTGCTGTTGCGGGAGATATTGGGGACTGGACTCCAGCTGGCTGCTGCACAGTGAATAGTGCTGCTTGCATGGCCAGGATCTCCCTGGGTTTCATCAGACTGTGGCATGGCCTCTTCTTATTAGCACTGTTGTCATGGGGAAAATCTGCTCCAAATCTCAGGCAGAAGCTGTGTGAGCAAAAAGCTTTCCACTTTTCTCTGAAGAGGGGAAGCCTGCACAGTGCCCATGCAGAAAAGGCATCTTTGAGCCCTCCCCTGCCTCTTGCCACATCTCATCTGTGGACAAGGGAACAACCCAGCCGCTCAGCCCACCCATTTAGCTTTTCTGCAACTCAGCTGAATGCCAAGTGCCCTGTGGCAACCCCCTCATTTCAGCCTTGAGGCAAGCCTTGCTGAAATCCCAGGAAGACCTGCTGCTATCCCGCGTGTCCCCACAGCTGGGACTGAAACAGCCCCATCTCCTGAAAATACACTCCTTTCTAGCCTGAGAATAGCCTGTTTGAGGGTTGTTTTTTTCCTGATCTCATTTATTTCCCATCGCTGTGCCTGTGATTACTCTCCCTCAAGCCCTCTCTCTCTCCCTCCTACCAGCATGCCTTGCCTAATTCCTCCCGCGACATTATCAGCTGGGATGATGAGCAGCTGAGCTCGGTATTAGTGCTGACGTAGGCGGGCTGACAAATGAAAGCGCGAGCGCGATCCCCGCTGGGTGCGCTTTCCCGGGAGCGGGACATGGAAGCCGTCGGGCTGGCAAAGACCGAGAGCTGGCGGCTCTCGAGCCCCCTTCCCTTGATGGCTCCGGGTGCAGAGCGACACAGGGGAAAGACCCATATGCTTCGCTGCCCTCGGCTTGCCAAGAGCCCCTGACTACCTGGCTGATCCGGGCCCTGCCCAGCGCCCTATTCCACGGCCAGCTGGCAGCTTTGCAAAGGGATTCAGTGCTTTTTATTAGGCTCTTTGTTGGCTGGTTGTTTTTTTTTTTCCTGTGCATTCACCCTTAGGATCACGAAACCTGCATGGCATGACTGCCCAAGGCCTGCTCTAGCAGGAAATGGTGGGAGGTGGAGTACCATTTGGAGAACAAGGCGTGCCCTTAGTTTGTCTCCCTAGAAGATGGACTGGATCCTCAGATTTTCACTGCCCACTGCTCCAAGGCTGGGTAGCTCCACATCCTCCATCCACCAGCCCCTAGCCAACTGGGAAGCACTTGGGATTTTTCTAAAGTCTCAGTCCTTGGCATCAGCTGAAAATATGGTAAGTTCCCCTTTGTTCCAAAAAACCTGATGGGTTTCCAGTTCCGCGCTTGAAAATGTGTACTGAGCAATGACTGGCAGTAATTTTACATGATGAGTTCTAGCTGATTAGATTCACAGTCTGTTTTCCCTCAGAAGACCTGCACAGCACCTTGAGCTGGGTTTGTTCCATTACAGTTACTGTGATGAACTGCCAGGAAGTCGCATCAGGAAAATTATACATAACCAACCAGTATTTCTCTGCTCCACTTTGTTACCAACTCAGACATCGGTCCCTTCATGTTCCTCTGCTAGTGACAGTTCTGGTGAGAAGATGTTTCTCCTTTCATATTTGATCAGTACAAGAGAATGACTATGTTTATGCTCTGCTCCACTAATAAATTTGGATTTATGCATGAAAGAAGGCCAAGGGGTTTGGGAAAAAAATCTACTCTAAAACGAAGATGTCCATTCCTTCAAGGGACACATCACACAATACAAGTAAATAAAGCTTTAAACAGCCCTTTGTCCTGTAAAATTCTCACTTAACTCCTAGGGAGCTGGTGGTCACTGTTCCCAAGGAGACAGATCCTTTCTGTATCCCATCACAGGGACAGAAGAAGCTCAGTTGGAGAGCCATTAATGTCTGCTGCCTGCTTAGCTATAGGCTCATATTATTTTCCATCAGTCTGCATTAAAGAAATCACACAAGGATGAAAGCTAAAAGAGGCGTTAGTGCAAACAATTCTGCATTAGGTTGTTAACGTGTGGCAGAAACAAATTGTCACCCAGTGCTCTGTATGGAAACCAGTGGGCAGATGGTGCCCCTTGGGGTGTGAGCGAGTGGGTTTGTTTCACCACTAGATGACACTCGTGTCTCTTGAAAAGGCTCCTGCCACCCCCACCGTGGCTGCAGGTCACAGAAATTTTGAAAACAGATTAACCTGGCTCCAGGTGGGAGCTCTCTGAGCCCCTCTCAGACACAGTCACTGCCTGATTAATTGCAAGTGGCTGCACATTAGGAAGCCTCACCTTATTATTTTGCAAAAGTAAGGTAGAGAAAAAATAATGACTTGACTTTTGAAATTTCAGTTTCCCTCCCAACAGAAGCAAGCTAACGTGCTTAGTAAGAGGGCTTCTCCTACTGACTCGTGCAGCATGGCTGTGGATTAGCAAGAGAAGTGTAGAAGCTGGTTGTCAAAAGTATGGTGTGCTTAGGGCCCAGGTCCTGCAAGACCCCAAACTCGCTATGAAACCATGGCCATGCTGTGCCTCACTCCTAACACCACCTTCAAAAAGCCATGGGACTTACATGGCATTATGGCTAATACCCAAATTATACATTCTGCAAAACCAGGACAGCTCCTTGCGCCCCGGCCCTCTCAGGAGACAGAAATCATTCCTGTATGCAAGTGCTCAAATACCACAGGGTAACACACTGTAGCCACTGCAATGGTGGAGAGCTTTCTGAGTGATACTCTTCATTCTTCTTCAGCGATTGAGTGTAAGTAATTGATAATGCAAATTTTAGAAAGATGAGACACTAAAAGAAAAAAGCCTGAGATTAAAGGAGCCAGTAAAAAGTCCAAGATTAAAATGCTAGTATGGCTTTAGGTTACACAGCCATCATGTAGCAGGGCACTATACAGGACATGGGGAAGTGCAGAACATGATGTTTAAGGACAGCTGTAATTATATTTCTGAAAACTCTCCATGAAGAAATGCCCATATACTTCTGACACATGCTCATTGGTTCCCAGACAAATACCAAAGGGGTGAAGATCCTGTTTCTCCCAGAAATAAGAGAAGAACATTCAAACACAGGCTGAGATGGCAGCCCTATGCCACCCTCTGATTGACTTCAACAGGCTGGTAGCACCATGCAGAATCCCACAGGATTGTACTTCCACAGATCTGCTTGCAAGATGAGAGATTTATGTTTTTTATGGCTTAGCAAGGGATTATAGAGATAATGGGGGCAATTTGTCACCAAGCTAGCCTTTACAGAAACTTCCTAACATGAAGATTTTCTTCTCACATTGTGCATCTTAACATGAACAATTATAGTCTTATGAATTTTGCTGTTTCAGGTTTTCCCCAGTTTATGGTCTTTGTTTCCTCTTTTTCTACAAAAATGGAAAGCTGCTTCCCAAACACATTTTCCTCACTTGTGGTGCTGGCCAGGCAATTAACAACTTCACCCACAATCAATACATAGAGTTTGCCTGAGTGTATAATAAGGTAGGTAAGGAGACGAAGATAGATTTTTCCCATGTAGTAAGCTTTCCACAGTAAACCTGAGTATTTACTCCTCTTGTGTAAATCTACTTACCTCCTTTAACTGATGATGAAATCAATTAAATACATTTTACCTGTCTGCACAAAAACTAATGAGAATAAGATTTACAGGCAAGCAGGGTATTCTTGATACTGAATTATTGGATGGAGACTCGAGCTACCCTTTAAGTTAAGACTTGCAAAAGTTAAGACTTTTGCAGTGCTGGACAAGTCTGAAGATACACCAGACTACTAGTGCCTTAAACCTGACTTTGCTCCTGTGTCAGAACAAAGCAAAAGCTGTATGCCTGATTAGAGCTATGACCATACACAGGAGAAAACAGTCCATTTCAGGGAAGCAATTTACAGGAACAGCTTGTTTACTTTCGGACAAACTGTGCTGCCTATGAAAGCCCCATCTCTAGCACAGCTCCTGCTGACTTCAGTGGGAATCTGGTATGAGTCAAAAGTGGAGGCTCAGTAGTGCTCTATGGAGAAGTATGATCATAATTATAGCACGGATTATAATTGGAGACTTGCAAAGTCAATCAGCCTGCTTCTGTTAATATCAATAGCTGTCTGGTGGCTAAATTGCCTAGACTGATTCTTTTTTAACACCTCAGCCATAAGACTCATCATTAGACAAATGCCATATCCTAATATATACTGCAGCTTAAACACAATGAGAGCTTCAATCTGTTTTTTAATGTCTGTGATATTCTGTCTTTTTGCCCACATACAGGGAAAAGAAGTTTATTGTAGGCAGAAGACTGCACGGACTGTTCCCCATCAGAAGGTTCTTGCAGTCTTCTTGTTCCTTGGAAGTGATGAGCTCCTGCAGACCCTCTAGTGCATGACGACATTTGAAAAATAAGCAATAAACAAAACAAGTGTTTGCTGCAGCTCAAAAAAATCTGCTGAAAGAAATTATCAAACTAATATGTATCAGATTAATAAATGGGAGAAAAAAGTCAATCAGCTGTTCAAAAATCTAAGCAGCCCCTGTTATGATCCAGCTTACTTGTACAGTTACCTACTCAGTCCAAGCTAGAGTACTTGGAGGGGAAAAACCAGACCCTTGCTTATCCCAATCCCCCATTTTTCTCTTGTACAACATGCAGAGTGTGGATTTGGTTCCAGCTTTAGAACCTGTCCAGACTCAAGCTGATGCATATCCAGTGGTGATGGCACTTGTGCTGTGTCAGGCCCCTCAGTGGTGCAGGCAGGATCAGTACCACCGAATAACACCCTGAAATTGTCTGGAATACTTTTATGCTTGTTCATTCCCTGGATCTGTTTCAAAAGGCAAGTGCTGTACTTGGTGACAGCAGCCCGTGTTTTCAGAGCTAGACTCCACCAGCAGTTAATTCAAACTGGCCCAATTTTCAGTGCTCCAATTTGAAGCAAGTTCCTCAGCTCCTCACTCAAGTAATTTTTAGTTAGAGACCTACCTTTTGGTAACTGATTGGGAACATTATGACCTGCCTTTAAAATGTAATGTGTTACAAAATTAGAGGGACAATTTATGGGACAGCAGATACTTCCCCTTGCAAGTTTCTAACTCCCCAATGCATTATATCCTTATAATGAGTCAATAAAACAAGTCACAGCTGCAGCACAATGAATGTCAAGAGGCACAATGGACAGCGGGTATTTTTGATGATTTACTCTATCAGCCTCCTGACCAAGCACTTTTACTTTCTGAAAGTTCACTGTACTACACTGTACGAGGTGAGTGCCTCTCGGCGCTTTGGCTGCACCTCCTGTACCGCAGTGAGATCGATACAGTGCACTGGTGTCAGCCTCGCTGGGAGAGGAAGGTCAGCCGAGTTAAGCCGTCAGCTGGCCCGCAGACAAACCAAAACAAAAAGCGGAAAAGCCTTCGGGGGCTGTAAGACTTAAGGCAACTGAGGCTGGACACAGCCAGCGCCTGCATTCCCAGGGGTTGGCAGTAGTGAGGATTCAGCCGCGGGTCAGCTGAGCCGGGCTCAGGTTTGCCGTGGAGTGGTCACACACTCGGTGCTGAAACGGGAAGAGAGGCTGAAAGCCACACAAAATCCTTCCAGTTCACACAGATTCCTTCTCTTTCAAGTGGAATACGGGCAGACACGGCACAGCTCTGCAGGGCCCAGATGAAAGCACGGGGCTTTGTTACTCTGCAGACACAGTGCCTCCCAGTTATTAATTTTTACGTTATTTATAGCGCTGCTCAAAACTGAGTACACATTTTGCTGTGGGGAAAATAAAAGACTACAAAGACAGCTATCCTTGCCTTCAGCCTCTCGGAAATTAGCCCAGGTCAGCGAGAATTCACCATTTCTCTCGTGCAGCCGCGAATTGCTGAGGGACCGTGTTTGGTCCTAGGGCACAGCTCGGAGCAGGAGCCCCCCGGGCTGCCCTGGCCGTGTCCCGTCTCGTAGCGGCGGAGTGTGTGGGCAGGGCTGGAAGCGGCCCGTGAAGGCAGGAGCAGCGGCCCACAAGTGCCGGGATCCCGGCGGGGGGNGCGGCGGAGTGTGTGGGCAGGGCTGGAAGCGGCCCGTGAGGGCAGGAGCAGCGGCCCAAAAGTGCCGGGATCCCGGCGGGGTGTGCGAGCAGGGCTGGAAGCGGCCCGTGCGGGCGGGAAGGGCCCAGCAGTGCCGGGATCCCGGCGGGGTGTGCGGGCAGGGCTGGAAGCGGCCCGTGAGGGCAGGAGCAGCGGCCCAACAGTGCCGCGATCCCGGCGGGAGCAGGCACGCACACAGCGCCCCCTGGTGTGCCCGGCCGGGAGGGAATGGCGGCGCCGGTATGTCACACGGAAAATCACAAGTCCGTTCGTAAGATAAACACCCTCTTAATTACCTTATTCACAGTGTGTATTAGCTGTTCGCACTGACACGACTCACATCGCGTTTTAAAAATTCCTCCAGGCACCAATCATGATTATGAATTTTTAAAAGTGACTGAATGACTCAGCCTCCTGATTTAGATGGCCAGTTAGGCTACCCCCCTATGCTATCTGCGCTTTGATTAAATAAAATGAAATTTAAAAAAAAATTGTGGCACAACGTTTCTGTAGGTTTCTGTTTAAAGTAATTTCCATGTTATTCCCCATACAGCCACATTACTAGCAGGGTGACACTATGAAAGCAGCAATGAATACAGTGGAACCTGTAAAAAGGGATGGAACAAGGAGACTGCATCATGTTGAATCTGAAAGCAAAGTACTTAACTGGACTGCCAAGAGTGCTATCTCACAATATTCTGTCCTGTGCATCCTGCTGGTGAACTCCTGGCCTCTAGCAAAACTCCAGCTGAATGTCACTGAGCAGGGACTATGTCTGATAAAATGTCTCACACTTGATTTGCAATTGTTCTGCACTGCACGCCAGCTCTGTTGTAGCAGCGCTGGCTGTGTGTTAATTTATAGTAATGATATACTCAGCACACGTGTTGATACATAGGGGACAGTAATAGACCTCTAGCTCATGCTAAGCTTAGTGAGAAGACTGAAAAGAGAATGATACTTCATCTGGACTTGTCTCTGCATCCAACTTGTAAACGGTATGACAGGGATCTACAATCTTCTCATCTTAGCCATATTTCCAGATTTTTCGTTGTTGTTTTGTGGTAAACAAATCAGAGTCTTTAGGAAAAAGCAGATACGGACGTAGACAGACAAACACACTAAACAGAACTTAAATATCTCAGCCTATACATATGGTATTTCAGAGCATCAATTATCAAAACAGTTTCCATCTGCTACATCACAGCTGCAATGTGCTAAGCCAGTAATATATATGGGAGAAAAAAAGAAACCACTTGAAAAACCTAAGTTACTAATGAAGTCTCTAAAACTCATAACTCTGAATAGTTCAGATGAAAGCCATTTAAGCAAGTCTAAGAAATGTGCTTTTTAGGAAACTCACCTTTTGCATTGGAACAATAGAAAAGCATTCCCTTGTTTTTCCTAATGCTTTTGATGAAATGCTGTGAAAGTCATTCTGTCAAGAGTAAGGACAAGGTTAAGAGGAAGTTTCTCATTCCTGTATTAGCTGAACTTCTCATTCTCTCATGCCACATTTTTGTAGTGTGAGAGAGAAGAGTACAAGCATAGCTTTTAGGCACTTGTGGCTACTTTTTAGTCCCTTATCTTTCTCCAGTTCCCAAAAGTAAAATTTTTATGGGATATGTAAAGTCCTGTGATTATAAAGGCTTTCATTCCTTTGTCTACCCTGGTGGACTAGGGGTGGAGTAGCTTTAGTCTTTCCTGGATTTTTGGATCTGTGATTCTAGCCTCTGCTAACAACTGTCTCCAGATCCAAGTCAAGGTTTCTCAGTAGTAAAAAAAATAAATAATAAACCCCCATAATAATTGTGGTCTTAAAGCTGAAGGAGTGGAGTATAGAAGAGGAAGGATGGATTTTTTTTCCCCCACTGCTCCTTTGTGCCCCTTTAGCCCCTTTAGCCACTTTCTGCTTCCTGTATGTCTGAACTAGTTCTGGTTGCTCCTAGCTGTGCCACCACTGAGTGCTTGGACTGCCTCTGTACCTGTCTGTAGCTGACACCTACTGGTTTTTGCCATGAGTAAAATGTCCAGACACTGGATGGAAATCAAATCTAGCACACTACAGGCTGCAAAACTATCTCCTTTTAGCAAGACACTTCATTTATATTACTTAGCAGCAAGTCAAACCTTGCAGAAGTCCATGAACACGCAGCTGCTGTATCCCTCCTTCTTTGCTTCAGCTTTGCAATGAACTGGCTTATACATGGAGTCAGGATCTCTCTTGCCCTATGCTTGGTCTTGTGAGCATGGTTCTGGTGAGAATGGGTCTCCCATGGTGTCTGGGAAAGATATCTGTGATGTCCTGTCTGTGGGCACACACCCATGGAATCCAGCTTTCTCAGCCTGAGAATAGAGAAGCTTGGGTATTGTTTTCCATGGATTGTGCTGCACCCACTGAACTACCATGTGCAAGGCAAACACCTCCCATGTACCCATGGAAGAGTGAGCATTTTGGTGCTTGCCCTTAGGGAGAAAGCCAGGTGTTGGGCAGGGAAGCTCAGGTTTCAGAGAGGACTGTGCATTCAGATGTGACCCGAAGTGACATGTCCTGGCTACACTTGGGCCTGTACCTTATGTCATTCTCAGAATAGCCTGCCAGTCCCTGAACCACTGACCCTAACCACATTCTTGTTGCCACAGAGATCAAAGGTCCTGAGTCCTACCTCACCATGTCCCCCAATCCCCCCCACCAAATATTTTCTCTCAGTGTGGCTAGTGACATTTTCACTGCACCTTCCTTTTGTGCTGTTGTCTCACTTCATACAATGCAAATTGTTTCCTCTCCTTCCCTGGCTTTCCACTTCTCTACTGTCTTTGTCCTCCTTTGAGATGGATGACAACATCATCTTGTTTTTCTGCAAACAAGAATATTTAAATCATTGAAATATCACCTGGAGTCTGAATATTAGAACTGATTCAGGAAATGAATGAGAGGAAAAAAGGGCTCAGAGAGTGTGATTTCTTCATTCTGCAAACTGCCATGTGATTATGCAAAGCTGTTCTCTTATGTTTTCTGCCAGACAAAATATGTAGACACTTTTCTTGCCTTTTGGAGGGGAAATGCTGTGCATGTGCATAAATGCTGTCTCTTCCTTGAATTAAAATGAGACCTTACAGAGCGGGTAAATTGCACATTGCTGGGGTGAGCAGACTGGCAGCTCAGAACCGAGACTGGTTTCACAGCACATTGCTTGTCTCTGTAGCGAGGCAACATGGAATAGGCTTGCTCTGCTTTTTAGTCTGTAACTCATTGTGTAAATGCCAGCCAAATTAAAGCAAAGCAGATGGAACAAGTAATATGAAGATTAATGAAGCTACTTGCATTAAAAAGTAACTGTAGATACATATTTTAATGGAAAAGATACTTTCTAATTCAGAATAACTGGTCAAAAGAAAAGGATCAAGCAGTGAAAACTGCTAAAGCTTAGCAGAACATACCTACAAAGAATTATTACAAGTGAATAAGTTTTTATGGACTTAATCCCCATTAAATTGAATTATGAGGTCAAAGACTTATTTCTTTCTCAGCTACCTGCGCCTCACTGTGAATCTACCATTTTTCCTAAAATGTAGAAATAAAGAAATCAAACTCTGATAAATTCTTTAGGGATTATTCACAATGCAATCTAACGTTTCATTCTCCTGTGACTTTTGCAGTTTCCATCCAAACTTTTACAAATTTCTACTAAATAGTGGCATTTTTCCGTTGTGTAACTGGTACATTTCAATTGAAAGAGAAATGAGTATCAGGAAAGAGTACTGTAAACTAATTCTTTTAGCTTAACTACTGCAAAAAATGCAACTCAACTTTAACGATATGCTGAAAGATGCCCTATACTCTAATAAAATTCTAAATCAATGTTCAAAATTCCAGCCAATCACCAAGTATACTTGTAAAACAATTCCAGTATTGCCCTAAACTCTGAGCTCACTAGGTGTTTCAAACTGTATAGCTGGTTCACAGGAGGAAAACCAGGCTTGTCTCTCACATGCCACTGTGTTGCTTTTTGAAATTGCTTCTTCTAGATACTAACAGACTCTTCAATAGTGTTTTAACTGCAGAGAGTGGAATCAGTTATTTATTTGATTGATGAGTTGGAGGTACTTAAAGATGTGGGGGAATCGCACAAAAATAAAAAGAAATCTTACCATTATATTGGAGACGATCTCTAAGAAGCACACAATCTTCTGCCAGACACAGATCAGGATTTTTGAACTGCTGGGGTACCCAATTCTCTTTTATCTATGTAAAGAAATGGCTTCTGCCAGACTCTTCTTGAGGAGTCAGACTTGGAATTTCAGGGGAGAAATATGGAAGTCACAAGACAGTGAAACTGCAACATTTAGAGATCATCATAGATACATGTGCTGTTTTTCACGCACAGAGTCTTTTCATGAACAAAAGTGAGAGGCTGTGTAAGTGACCAACTGTGCCAGCTTTCTCAGAGATGACTTTCTGTAAGAAATGTTAGGAGGCAACTGTTCAACCCCTGCTCCCACTTCCCCAAACCTTCTTCCGTGGTGTGATGGCCACGAGATACCTGGTATAGTATGCTTTGATGCAGCCATTTTGCTATTGGACCTCTAAAATGGGTGTTATCTTGCAAGATCAGGCAATCACGTCTTGATTCAGAAAAGTTTGCCCTATCTATTCTATTTTGTAAGGGGCTTGACTCCATGTATGAGTCCTTTGCTGAAGTTCTTCGCTGAGCAAGAATACACATAATTTCAAGCTTGTCCTTATGCTCCTACAGAATCTGGCCCTGTATGGCCAAGCTAAGTATAAGCAGGACTCATGACTACCCAAATCCCAGAGCTTTTATTACAGTAAATTTTCTAAAATTATGGTGCTTAAAAGCTGTTCTGTTGGTTTAACACAGCCTGGTTTTAGTGAGCGGGAGAAGCTGCTCAAAACTTCTGCTATGTCCGGCATAGAGACAATCGCTGAAGGCTCGGACGATGGGCAGGTTACTAGCACAATTAGAGAAGGTAGTAACGCCTCTGTGATGACATATTTAAGAAAGGAAAAACCACAGGAAGCTCTCTTTTTTTTCTCCTGAGGAGTGGTGAGGTGGCCGCCAGGGGCCCATGCCAGTGGGGGCTGCTGGGCTGCCCATCCTGGAGAAGGCCCCTGGGCCGTTCCCGGTGCGGCTGCCGGGGCCGTGCTGCCAGGGAGGAAGGCCATCCTGGCACCGTCAGCAGCCACGTGGCCAGGACCAGCGCCGGGACCAGCGCCAGGAGTGCCCATGTGGCCAGGGCGGCGCAGCCACTGCCATCTCAGCGTGGCTCGCGATGAACTTTACTTGCTTAGCCGCTTTTAACCACCCGTGCTGTGGGCAGAAGGGCAGGGGTGGCAGCTACTTTTTGTCTTCAGCGCCCTGCATGAGGAGAGGCGCTGAGTGGAACCGGCGGCCAGCACGGCCCGTGTAGTGACAGCAGGGACCATGTGGCCAGTGATGAAAACATGGTGAACAATTCCCGACATGGAACACAGACGAGATCAACCTTTTCAGCACAGAGAAGCTCTGTTAGAACTTTTCGATTGATAGAACTTGAGACTAAACAAAACCTATGGACACCAATTCTCTCTGGAGTCAGAGACGTGGGAAAAGTGAGGACACGTGAGGAGAACCAACATGGTGGCACTGAAGTCAGTGAAAAGGAGAGAGAGGAAGTGCTCCAAGTTCCAGAGCTGAGATTCTCCTGCGAGCTGTGGTGAGGACTATAATACAACAAACTGTTTCCCTATAATTCATGAGGTGCATGGGGGGGTGCAGAGATCCACGTGCAGCCTGTGAGGAACCGTGCTCATGCTGGAGCGTGTGGATGCTGAAAAGCTGTAATCTAGTGAGGAACTCAGAGAGAGAAGACTCTTGCTTCCAGAGATAGAGAACCCTTGTTTCTGAACTAGGACAGCTCATCCTTGAAAGACTAAATCCCATGAACTAAAATGACTCACGATGTGCAGTTTTGGGAAGACTGCACCATTTGTGGGAGGGACTCACGTTACAGCAAGTCAGGTGGGCTGCTGTTCGTGAAAGTCAAATCCATGCTGGAAAAGTTCGCAGAGAACTATCTCCCATGGGAAGGATCCCACAGCACAGCAGAAGAAAGAAACTTTTCTTCCTTAAGCGTACTGAAGAAAGATTTTTAAGAAGTGAAAGACTGACCAAAACCCCATGTTTTGTCTCCTTGTGCAGTCAGTGAAAAGAGAGAGGGACTGGGAAGGAAAGGTGTTCTAAAGGTTTATTTTAGTTCTCATTACCCTTTTTACTTTTAGTTCTGTTAATAATAAATTTTCTTTATACTGTTCAAGTTTTGAGCCTGTTTTACCCTTAAAATGTTTTTCCCCTAATCCTTACCTCAACTCCTGAAGTTTTCGTTTTAATTTCCCTTCCTCTGCCTAGCTATAGCAGAGGAAAATGAGTGAATAGTTTTTCGTGACTACCTGGCGCTTAGCCAGCGTCAAAACCACGACGGCTGTATTACTCCTAGAGGGCAAAAGAATAAACATGTTTTACCCATGTGAACACAGTTTGATCATTGGGCAACCTGGTCTACAAACTGGAGGCAACAATCAATTAAAACACAACATACAGTTTTTCTTCTTTTCCTTACAGTAAAGTGCTAAACACAATGGCTCTTTAACTTACTGCAAATGGCTGTTTTGAAATAGCTTTGTTTTAGTTTTTTGTATATCCTTTCCCACTACCTTAGCCTGTAATATAGTGCACCATGTGAAAAGCTGTTCTGTTGGTGTAAAACTGATGCATGTGAAATGTCAACAGTCATCTGTTTCTGGTCCAATGTATGTAAATTCTTCAGCACAATTCAAACAAGGCATTTTCTCTTCCATGCTCCATTATGAGGTAAGTGAATATTTTGTTGTTCTAGAATATGCACAGGGATTTAGTAAAACTGTTACTGTGCTTCTCTTAAAACATTACACACCCCAAAGTACATGCAATTCAACAGTGTGACAGTAATTCACACCCTCATCATATCTGCATTATTGAAATCATAGAAGAGCCAATAGAGACATTCACAAACCATACAGCAGATTTCGACGATGCCACATTACCATTCAAAATGAGAAAATTATGAAACTTAGAATTATGTTTAACATCAGAGCAAGGTTTGATAATACAGATCTGAGTACACTCTGCCTGAGTCAGTTGACAGCTGATTACACGTGGGGATGGGTTGTGATCATGAAAGTTATTAGCTGAATTTTTGACATTTAGCTGTTGATAATGCTGGCTTTTGGAGTTGGATTGATTTTTACAACAGAATGTCGTTATAACGCTTGCAGTGACATGAAGAACAGAACTTCAACTTGATCTTCCTCTACAGAAGCTCATTAGAGATTCACATAAGAAGACAACCAACACGTGCTATTGCCATGGAAACAAGATGGAATATTATGAAGCAGTATATCCCATATTCCAAAATACAGAGGACAAAGAGCAATTATAGCAAAAGGCAGGCTTTTTATTTGCAGCCTGTATGGGTCAAAGCAAAACTTAGCTCCTGATCTTTGAAATAAAAATCATCAGTGCAGTTTTAGGACCCTGTTTTCAATTCTTCCTTTTCAAAGACAAAAACTCAAGCTAGTTAGTTTAGTTTATGATGTATGGGAGGAAGGAGGCTGAATGGAGGCACTGGCATCACAGCAGGTGTGTAGGTGTGATGATGTACAAAGCACAGACATCATAGAACTGACAGAAGAGTGAGTCAAGTTCAAGCCAAAGAGTGAGGTATGGATAAAACAGAGGTGAGCAAAACCAGCTGAAGCTGAACATCTGGTCATTAAGATGCAGAGGAAAGGCTAGTTTCAAAGGCAATGGCTGGCAAGTACTAGTGGCCAGAATGCAAAGCACAAAATTTCTTGTGATTTTTATCAAATGGGTGAGTCTCATGGTTTCTTACCTTGCCTAGCTAATGCAATGCTTTTGGACATCCTGGACATACTGCATGTATACAATACGTACTTAGTCCAACTTCGCAAGCTTCTGCTTGTGACTACATACATGGAAAATACTTTAAGCCATTTAAAACAGCTCTGTCTCTTCTAGAGATTTCTCACAATTTTAAGGATTTTGATCATTGTGTACAGAGTGATAGCTTGTGAGTGTTTCTTTGGGAAAGAAAGGTGGCTAGGGCAACAGCTTGTGATGGTATTTTATTTGTGTTTGATGACAAAACCACAAATACAGGAATTCTATGATAATGGAAACAGGAGTTTAGAGGAAATATTTCACCCTTTGTGTAAAAAGCCTGTGATTGCCGCCTCATTCACACACTGGTTTACTTTTAAGAAATTACTTTAAATTCCAGCTGAGAGTCTACTGTAATTAGTCACTTTGAGCAAAGCCAGCATGGGCAAAACATAGTTTAGGAAAGATAACAAAGAGAGTAATAGGGTTTTAAGGAGTATTTAACAAGCCTTGGAAGGTTGTGTCATGAGTTTGTCACTACAGAGAATTACTGTGAGATTCCAAAACACTTAAGAGAATGATGGAAGGGAAAAATATTACAGTACACAGAGAGCTTGTGAGTGCCTACTCAGTCAGGCTTTGGTAAGCCTCCCAATGCCAGCATATGAAAAGTGTGGTTTGCCACTATTTAATTATGATAAACTCCACAAATTGTCACCCACTTAAGGAGCCAGGTCAAATGACTTTCAAAACTGACCAGTTACATTCACTGTTTCAACTCTGATTCATTCTTGACTGGTTCTGTTTTGATTGAAAAAAAAAAGACAAAAGACAGTGTGATTTTGGGAAAAGAGTCTGAATGGAATATGAATTTTATTGCAAAAGTTATTTCAGTAAAACATAGAAACTTTAATAGTAGCGAGTAGCTTTGTGAGAAGCAAAATACCAAACACTGCTAAAAAGAATACGATATCAATTTTTTGACTAGCAACAGGCAAAGAGAGAAAATGTGATATAGTTGCCAAAAATACTTGAAAATTATAAACATTTTTTCTCATCTTTGCATATGAACTTTCTTTCCCAAACTGTCGAATACAATTCACTAATGATAGCAACTACGCTTTTTTCCCCCTAAACCTTTACTGTTTTTTCTTTCTGTCTGCGATTTTCTTCTTTCGCTCTGCTTGCAGGGCTGCTTCCTGAGCTGCCAGTTCTTCTTGTTTTCTGCGCTCAGCCTCCAGCAGCTGATTTCTGTATGCTTCCCGAATGCTGTAAACTCTGTTTCGTGTTTCATCTAAGGATGCCTAGACAAAAACAAACAGCAATACCACCCTGCTCAGCACATCAATCTTTATTTCATCACAAGCAACTGTATCCTTGCTCTTCTGTTACACTTTGCGACTCTGTAAGTACAGGGAGAGCATCTCTCCTTTTCTTTTTACATGAATGTTTATTGATTTCTCAAAGGAAACAGCTATATGTCAATCTTTCCACCATGAAGAAGAGAAAGTTCAGGAAAATTCTTTTTAAACTGCTGGCATAATAAGCTAATTGTGTTAAAGGAGAATAGGACAACAGAGTAGTTACCCATCTGGATCTAGTCCCTTTTCAGTCACTGCTTTGCTTTGCTGTCTTAAACAAGTCTATTAAAAACTAGGTGTCAGAAATGCTGAAATGGCTTAGGAGTTCCAACCTTTTAAGACGCTAAAGGAGCCTAAATCACAATGACCTTCAATGAGACTTGGGGCAAGTGGGACTTTGACACCTCTGAATACTTTCCCTTTTCTATATCCATCCCGAAAAATGGGAATACCTGGAAATCTTTATATAGTTCTTTGTGGTCTACAGATGAAAGAACTGCAGAAGTGCTTATCAGTACAGTGTGCATATTCACAAGTAACTCTCATTTTAAATTCATACTGGGAAACATTTTTAAAGGAAATACTTTCCAGAAAGAGTAGAGGATCTACTCTTGTGAAAAATTTGCCCTTCTAATATACAATGTTAGGCATCCAAAATCATAGCAACATCTGAAAACCTGGATATGCATCCTTATTAGGATCAGCCACTGCTGGAGAACTGTGGCTCCTTGCTGACCAGTACTTCACTAATATAAATCAGGCTGTCTGGGAGCTAGTTAAGGAGATGTTTTTAAGTAAGATTTCTGTAAATAGGTTGATTTGATGTAAAATTTTTCTTTACTGTCTCTTATCCCGTTTTAAGAGCTCTGAATAGTCACCAGCTGATTGATAGTGGTTATTGTATCACCACTGTAACAAATAATTTTGTTCCTGTTGATGCTCAACAGTTAAGCCAATTTGGTAAGATATTTGTAGCAATTTCATGTGCAATGCATTGGCTGAGTTAATCCTCACAATGGATCCTACCCTAATGCTACCACGTTTATGACTTACAGACATGGTTTTCTGAGGATTAGTAATCTAAATTCTTTGTTTGCTGGCATCATGCATATTCCAAGAACACTGGGTTCTCTAACTTTTCTCTGAGACACATTAAGAGCAACTTATCCCCCTTTATAATTTTTATTGCTTTTCAAGAAGCTCTATACAATTCTATAACCAAAAAATAGCCAAACTGGAGATGCTTTACCTAATAAGCATCTGGTCATGTATGTCACATGGTTAGTTTATTCTGACTTATAACCATCCTTTTATGCTGATAAAATAGTATTTTTGCAGAGAGTGTATCAAGAAAGTACTACGAATATAATATTCAGGATGTCATGCAGTACTATTTTGTTACTTTAGAACTTCTAGTTTTAACCTTTGCCCAAGTGAAATTTCAAGCTTGTTCAGTGCTTCTAATAACTAGTACTGAATACAAAACTTTTGATAATGGTTGATCTGGATATTCAGACTAGTGGCAGACATCATGGTAGTAATTAACTGGAAAGTAAACTTGAAAACATACCTGCAGGTTCTCATACATTTCAAGTATATTTTGCTTCAATAAAACTCTGTCATCTTCTTCTTTTTGTCTTTGTTCCAAAGCCAGCTTGCGAAGTTGCCTAAAATGGTTGATTTTTTCTTCTTTACGTATCTGTTGCTGTTGAATGATAGCCTCATTTCTCAGCACAGATTCAGACATTGTTTTTCTGAAGGAAATACAAAACAGATATTTGTCTCATATCAAATACAGTTTTGGTTGTTGTCTATTTTGCTTAATATCTATATGCAGGTATTGGGCTTATATTTGGCAACATCACCATCATATGGTTAGATGTGGTTAAGGAGTCACTTTTCTTCTGCTTATATATAATACCAATAAGAAAATACATTCCTGAGGCCAGGTCTCCTTATACTTGAGTGTGTACTTTAAATCTATTTGTAAAATCATGCTCCTCTTTGAGCATATGAAAAACTCCTACATGTGACACTTACTTTTAATTTGCAAGAAATATATTTTCAGAAGTTTTTGATATTATAATTATGCATTGAGACAAAAACAATTTTTTTTTTTTTTTTGCTGTTGGCATAACGGCAGGTAAGTGGATAATATACTTTTATATTTTGTCCTAAATGACTAGTGTAAAAGTCAAAGAGTTGAAGACAAATGAAATGCTTACAAGATTCAAGCTTGTAGAAGGTATTTTGCCATATTTTCTACTGTTTTAATGCTATTCACTTCAATATAATACCAATTTCCCTTTCAATTTAAAATTAAATTTGAGCATGTTTTTCAGCATTTTTAGAAGTCTTTTGAAGATCAATGAAATGCAAAAATGCCACCTTGAATACAAATGGACTTAAGCATGAAGTAGGTTCTAGCCGCAGCATGGCAAATAAGGAGGTGCATGTGAATTAGCTCGATAAGTTCATGTCAACATTTGTAATAAAGAATAAAGTTATTTTGAATAATAAATATAATTAATATAATTATTTCAGATATTAACTATTACTAACTGAACTGCATTTGTTAAATATGTTATTTTAAACCAGCATAACATCCTGGAAAATTTCTTATGACCCTGAGACTGGCTCAGCTGTTTGGAGTGTGGTGCTGATAACACCAAGCTTGTGGGTTCAATCATTGCACGGCCCATTCACTTAAGAGCGGGACTTGATGATCCTCGTGGGTCCCTTCCAATTCAGAATATCCTGTGATCTGGAAATATATGCTCCTTTCAAGATGAACACTGAAATAAACATATTTGCCTGAACACTCATTGTCTTCAAAAGTTTATGTCACGTACTCATTACATGCAGTGCAGATTCAACTCCTTGGACATTTATCATGTTAGGGCAGTTTACCTCATGTAAGGACTAAGGTCTATAAGATCCCATTTTTTTTGCTGTGTTTTTAATCTTGAGTCAACAGCTGTTTGTGGTGCTTGCTCGCCTGTGGTAAGAAAATATAAAACAGAACAGATTAAACTGGTTATTTGGTTATGCTAGGGGGCTCCACCTAAATTCTTATATAAATTTTTCTTCCTTTGGCTCAGCAAAATACAATTTTAAATGAGAATATGGGCTGAAGAGGATATAATATTTCTGTCCTTTTATTTCCAACATGTAGGATAGAATCAAAGATGCTGCAGAATCCCCACATATACTAGAATGAAACTAATATATGTATTTTAGCCAAATCCCCTCTACTCAAGAAAGTTTGTAAATCTAAGCAAGAACATTGAATTTGCAGTGCCTAAAAGATATAAAAACAACTTCTGGGAATCATATTCTTTTATTTTAAAAAATCAATAACAAGCTGGTTGTTCAGTCCTGGCTGTAGTTTAAAAAAATTATATTTCCTTTTGGGGAAAAGATTTAGTTTAAGAAATACCAGTTTAAAGAAAATGACATGACATAGTAAAACTGGCATTCTGAAATCTTAGACTTTTTTTTAACCACATGGATAATAGCCGTGCTATGTTTTATTGTAACATTCTTGCAATACAATGACACATCTGATATTAAGCATGGCACCGGGCTGAGCTGCTTTGTCCTTATTTCAATGCTTCCTTCTTTCAATTTGTCTCGATGTGCTGAAAATATTTGTGAAATTTGATGAGATTTAATGATGACTGCAGTAGTTTTCTTTTATAAAAACTCTTTTATTACCTTACCTATAGCAGTAATAATTGAAATATTTTAAAAATATTACTGGAGTTTTCTCATGAAAAATAGGAAGAGGTTTCTGAACAGTAAAAAAATTACTGTCTATATATTTACTGTCCACACATAGACAAATATACCAGCTTTCTCTGCTGGTCTCAAAGGGTGACTTGGATCTTTGGAAGTGCCTTAGATACTGCCCATCAGAACAGTATTCTCCAGAATACAAAAAATCCTCATTAAGATACTGCGTATTACAGAAATGTTCAATCCCATCATTGCCTATTGCTGCACTTTGTGGAATAGAACCACAACAACTTAAAGTCATTGCGGTGTCACTTTACTTCATAAGATTTTATATTACTAAATGCTTAGTTGAGAACAAAGCTCTAGGTGAACAACCATTAATTTTGAAGTCCTTTAGCCAGTAACTTAGAGGAAATAATATTGTTTCAAGTAACCAATATTGTGTTTAAGGCATGAGGTGAGGATTAATTCAACTTTAAGTTCTGAACCTTTCCTGTGAAGATTCCTTAGTGGGATGGAAAAACACTAATCTGTAGTTAAGTACGGGTCACAGGTTCTAGTTCCATGAACATGAGTCATGACCAGATATTGTCACAATCAGACTGGGTAGTATTCTGTCCTTTTTATGATGGCCTGATCTCAGCATATTCACAAAAGGAAAAACCAACAAACAGCTTGAAGTCTTGCACCCAGTTCAACTTTTCATCAGAGTACAGAAATTGGCAGGGAATACATATGAAGAACCCACAGAAGTTGTAATCACTAAATAAAATTAGACAGCACTTATGGAAGCTTCCAGGAAGCTGATGCTACTTAGTATGCACTTTTTGACACCTCACTTCTAGATCACTCTCCATGAACAATTTCCATGAACAAGAACATTAAGAAAATGCACTTTAGGTGTATTAGTCTCTTACTGACATGCTGTTTTAGCTGCTAAACACTTTTTTAGCATTTCTACACTAATGAACTCTGGTACTTGGAATTGAAGAAGAAGGTATTTTCCACTGAACTTTCAAAAATTTCAGATTAATTCAGGGTTAGAATTCTACTATAAAAGGACTACCTGAAGTTTGCTTAAGGGTAACTTGGCAGCCTCCAAGAGCTGTGAGGCTGTATCTGTGTCTGTAAATAGAGCAATGAAACAATTAAAATAAAGAGGGGATAGAGAGCAAGCTTGTCATTGCACATTTGGACACCTTTATTGGGGCAGATCTATCCATCTACTACCAGTATTTAATGCAGAAGTCTTTCCTAAGGAGTGGAACATGCTGAACAGAAACTTATAGCCTTACCTGTTTCTCCTGAACTAGATGTTAAGTCTGCAATCTCAGCCCCAGCTATGGGTTCCTTGGAATCTCTCACAGCATACTTATTAATAAAACGCACACGTTCCTGAAAAGCCTAGAGATCAAAGTTTTATAATCCAGGTAAGAAAACATTTACTGCATATTTTAAATCTAAAAGAATTTTCAAAAGTAGGATTCTATAAGTCTTCAATAAGACCTAACATCAGGGTGCAGTGTGCAAGTCTGCCTGGTGCTGGAATCAGAAAAGGTGCCAGGATCCCATTGAATCAGTCCTAAGATACTGCATACTTAACTAAAGATCACTGTCCAATGAAATAGTGGGAAATCACTAATCTCTGGGCAGTTTAAAATAGTATTGGGATTAAAAATAAAACGAAAGCTGTATAGCCGAATGTATGGCCACTGTACCTCCTTAGGGAACTATCGCTTCGTCCTAGCTGCTCCTATAGCCTGATGATTTAGACTTCCTCCTGAAAAATGAGACCTTTGAGTGCAAACCCTTTCAGACTCAATTACCTTTGATGCCAAAACCAGACATCAGCACTCCTGTCTTTTCAAAAGGTGACTTTGACTCACTTGGCATTCTCTTAAGGGCTGACATTGCCAGAATGGATAGAGAAGCCCTTTGGCTTTTGGTCATCCTGGAGTCAGGCACTCAGTTTCCAGAATCAGAGGGTCTGTGACCCCTGGAATGGGCAGACATTGGGCCAGGGTTGTCAAGAAGAAAGGAGAGGGGAAGCTACTTAATCTGGATAGCACACCCCCAATTTAGACCTTGTTTTAGCATATTCTGTTGTTGCTGCAATTGTTGTAGTGACAGCTGTTTTAAAAAAATGTCACAAATGTGAAGGGCTTCAAAAATGGAGCCCTGTAGTTGCAATTCAGTTGATTTTCTGATTAAAAAAGGCAACAGTGATAGGAAAGGAACCAGATTCTGAAGAGTCTTTACATATCAAAGGGGATTCATTTCCAGCTAATCTTTAGGAGTCTGTACTTGCATTTTCACTCTCAGCATAACCAATCAAAGCTGCAGAGCTGCATCTCTCCTTAGTTCAGAATTTAATAGAGTAGTGTCAGGAAAAGTTTTGAGCTTTGAACACACTGAAAAGAACTGAGAGAATCTGAGAGTGTAACTGGCAAGACTCATGTCTGAGGTTCATTTCTGAAAGGTAATATAAAAAAGACAAATTTGGGATTCTGGCTGAATATCCCTTCATGGGCAATGGTATTGGTGGTTATAGGGAATGACTGTCAGATGAGTTTGAAGACTGCACTTTGTTCTTTTATTTTTCTTTCATAATGATGCTTCTAATTCTGAATCAGCACTGCAAGTTTTTGCTTTGCTAGAAAGAACATGTACTAGTTTTCCATCTCCAGCATATGTCACCTCAAAAGCGCTCAGATGCAGCTGGCAACTAAATCAGCATTGCTGCTCCTAAACAGTGAATTCATACCGAGCATGTACAGGCTCATGGGTAACCTGCAACGTAGAATGAATTTGGAATCCTGGCTGCAAGGGACAACTTGAGTACTGGTATGACCAGGTGCCAGTTCTTCAGTAGAAATAATTTTTGGCATGTTTATAGCAGTGTATTTCTCAATAGAATCTGTTCATGCTAAACATTAAACTTGTCACAAGTAGCAGCTTTGCAAATGTGTGGAAGTACCAGGCTTTCTAAGGAGAAACTTTTCTATGTTTTGTAAAGTAGAACCTAAAGTCTCAGTGATCTACAGAAGCCTGAAGTAGATGATCTGGATTCCTGTCTGGAATTCAGGCACATAATCACTTTAAATTCTTTAAAGTGTAAAATTTCCTGTCTTCCACAGAGTGGTGAAGAGGACAGCCCTATGAAGTCAGGTTTCTGTTGTGGCAACTGCTCTACCATCACAACAACTTCTGGAACTTGTGAAGAAACATCTCTGCAAAGATAGCAGTATAATAAAAGAGATAATAACTCTGATATTACCTTGACAGCTCTCCCTGGTTCTGCAGACTCCCATGCTTCTTTCATGGCTCTGATCTCATCTACTCGCCGGGTGTCTTTCTTCACCTCCAGAAAGTCTGCCTCTTTCTGTTCACTAACTATGCGTAAAATACAGTAGGGTGTGCTTGAATCTGCTGGCTGAAAGTATCATAAACATAATGTAGTCACTGGTATACATCTATTACCACTCTTAAGGATGAAGTTATGTTTTTGTATACTGGTAATTTTTCTGACTGATATGCATTGTACATTGACAGACTTTGAGATGCATTATGACACAAACAGAGGGTGCCAAAGGAAAGGAAGATTACTTTGCAATGCCTGGAAGCTCTTTCAGGTATTTCGTTTACATGTTTTCCCGCACCCCCATAGAGCATGCTCCACTCTCCCAGTTCTTCTGAACAGTTTGTCTGANCCTCTTTCCTTTCCCCAGCTTCTTTACTAGAAGCCTTATTACACTCAAGTGGGATTTTTGTGTACAAATAAACCTTGCTCTGTCTTGTACGGTTCTTTTCCACTCACTTCCCAAAGTCCCTGAAACACCTTAACGCATGGCTTCTCCAGAATCACAGGGTAAGTAGGGGCTGAAGTCTAGGAGACTATTCTGCTGTCTGACCAACAAATGAGATATTGTGCTGCATATATTTCTGGAAACCACACCATCTGAAGAAGCTTTAAGCCTAAGACTTAGAACTAGGGTTAGGAGTTCAGCTCTTATTTGAGACCAAAGGTGCGCATCTTTATCTGCAAGGGCTCCATCTCAAAACTTGTATCTGTTTTAGTGGTGGACTCCCAAGAGCCATCATCCCAGCACCCCTAATGTAAGGCACTATTCCAGAACTCTCTATAATTAGGTGTGGATATGAATCACAGGGAAGTCTGCTGTGCAGCAAGTTTAGTCAACAAAAAAAACCAGTAGAAATTTCTTCATGAAAAAATCCATGGTTCTCTTCTTGAACTGCGCACCATGAGGCAGCAAAATTCCCAGCAAAAGCAATACCATTAAACAAGGAGTTATCAGTTCCTTCATTGCTTTCCATTAATCCGTTTGCAACCAGTAATGTCAATTATTCCTTTTAAGGCATAAAGGCTGGCAATAGCTTTTCAGACAGCCACAGAATACTCAGATGATCCCACCCCAGGGGAGAAAAACTTCCAAGTAAGCAAGTACACACCAGTTTTCCGGCCACTGTATGTCTGCATGCTAATGACAATTGTGATAGATGAGACAGGAACTGACTACAGCGGAAAGACCTATTTCATCTCCCTAGGAACCTATGAAAGCCACTACAATGAAGGACTAATGGAACACAAATATGGTGAATTCATGGAATTTAGTAAGCCTTCAGCAGAGACAGAAACTACGCCAACAAAAGGAACAACCAGTAGTTCCTTTATACATAAATAAAGAAATGAGCAAATTGTATCTCTAAATCCAGGATGAACATTTTTTACATTCAACCTTTTTAATTCAAGCTTTCTCAGGTGTAAAGCTAAAATGGTGGCAAAGCAGGGTATAGAGAAATGCAAGGGACATTAGAAGTCCTAGCAGTACTGATCTGTAGTCCTGAGAATATCTCTATATTCAGTACAAGGATGGCACATTCAACAAATCAAGGCTTTGACTTTGTTCTCACCTGAGATTCAAGTGATTCTCTTTCGTTCTGGAACTTCTCTTTTTCTGTCTTCTCAAATACTTTATCTTTTGATCTTCTGGTTGATTCAGGAATATTTGCAGTCTTTTTTACTTTGAAAGAAGTGAGAGTTAGGGGAAAGTTGTGCTCCTCAGCCTTTCACCTGTGTATTACTTAGATGGAGTTATAATGCATGATAAATTAGAGAATATCATGATTATCCATAAATATAGTTCCCCACATAAAACCCAGGGTGGAATAACAGCACAAAACAACCACAAAGAGAGACAAAGAGAAGCCAGTAAATGAGTTGACACTCAAGTACTACCAAGAAAGAATGTGAGGACAAAAAAACTTTTAAAAACATACTTGCAAGGTGAACATATTGTGTTGAGACAGCCTTATCTGTTCTAAATAGCACTTTACCCAGGGCTTAACTGAGAGTTTGTCGTGGTGCCTGCCATCAGTCACTGCATTGCTGCCCTGTGTATGGGTCAGTATAAAGGCTGCAATGCACAGAATCACAGCCTGACTCTCACTTCCCTTATCCAGTCTCATACAATCTCTGCCACTGTTTGTTACGCACCAGGAAGGTAAGAGGCTCAAAATAGGTAAAGTCAGTGTTCTCATTATCTCACATCTTAAGACTGTCTAGAACAGAGAATGTAGATACACCCCACCAAAAATGCAAGGAAGTTAAGGCAAAGAAACGTTTGAGACTCAATGCATATTTAAGAAACGCAAAATTGTCATTGTCACAACTATCTGAGAACATTTTAAATTAATTATATTATCAGTACATATGTATACTATATGTTTGAATTAATGATACTGAGAATTGACATTTGCATCACTTATTTTGCAATGTCTTGGTGAGAGTTATAAACAAGACTTTTTGCATGTCACATTCTTGTTAAAATAAATGAATAAATAAAGTCTGTAGTAGCATATAATTTTAATAGCATCAGGAACGTGTCAGTTGAAACAACCAGGGATGAATCCAAAACACTATGAGAAAGATTAAAAACCTGAGTCTGAAATCTCATTTCCTTCTGCCTTCCTACTGCCTGAAACATTGAGACAAGTGCTGAAACCTAGATTTAGCCAATACGGTAAAACAGGGGACTTCTCCCAGAAAAAAGTTGGTATGAGTGACTGTTTCACAGTCTGATGATAATAATAAGATATCTTTCAATTAATGCTTTTAAGACATTTTTCACTTAGTGCTTTTCCAATTTCTTTCCACTGAGAACAAATCACTGTACTGCACAATTAATGAGCTTTGGATGAGATCTGCAATGTCATGGCTGAGGTTATAGGGATATATACAATTGTAAAGGTATAGAAACATATTTATAATGCACATACAAATATATATTATATGGTATATAACTGTATTGCATCATATATTGTACGTGTTTATCTAGAAATGGTATTATTCTTATCTCCTCATGCTACTTAAAAAATGTCCAATGACACCAAAGTGTAAAACTTAAATTGACTCAGGGCTACCAAGGCATATATTAAAGAATGAAAGCAAAAATTGAAGTGGCCTCCACAAATATTGAATATACCAAAACAACTCCAGAGGAATTGAAAATATAAAACAAACAGTGATGACATAACTCAAAGTTATAAAATGATTACATAAATGGCTTTCCCTTTAATTCACATTACCATTATGTATTAGCACCATAAATCAGGCCGGTGTACATGCATTATTCAAGGAATTATTAATTTTTAGAGATAAATTATTTATTGTTTGCACAAACACTCAAAAGACATTCAGTGTAGTTGGCTAAATGATACCAAAGACTTTCTATGTCATGGGACACTACAAGCTTTGTCTGGTTTCTATGAATATTTTGTGACCCTGAATTACAATATTTTGATGCTCTTAACTTGTAGCATACCCTGATAAGTTAGTGAAGAACAAGCAAGCATAAGAAATGACAGGGCTAGAATGAGGTAATCTACTTTAACTCCAGATATGAAGGCTTAGTGCAAGATTGAGATCTCCAAGCTCTCCCATGCGCTGCACTGTCCAGGTTCCCACAGCCCTTCCCACTCCCTCAGCAGAACAAGAAGTATCTCCAGTTTTGAGATCATCCTCCAGACATGCCTGGAGGGGGCAATGACTGCATTTTGGCATGATGCCCACTCTGATTCCAAGGGAGGTGTGAGTAACATCTTGGGGCTTTCCTAAGGGCAAAGCCCGGCAAATGCTTTGTATGGGATATGATAAGAAGAAAGGCAGGCAGATGATACAGAAAGTACAAGGCCATTCCAGCTCACAGCTTATGCATCAATCATCACAAACTCTCAGTGGCAGTTTTATATCTGTATGGCACCAAGAAAAGCTTGGGCATCACACAAACTGACAGTGATGACACACTGCTGACAGCAACTTTAAAATTAGCTTCTTTACTGCTCTTCAATTATTTATACAAAAATTCATTTAGTCTAATGCCAAATGGGACCAAAGTGATCATCCAGTCTGATGTCCTGTCTATGACAAGCTTAACAATTGCACCAAATGCTTCCTAGCTGAAACTCATCTTCAGATTGAGATACATCAATTCTCTTTTTTAGGCAAGATAGACAGCTACTCCTGGCTTATGAAATTTAAATTACAGTGAATTTATCTTATTCATAGGTATAATACAGAGGAGTTTTTGAAGCTTTCTTTGAGAAGATATCATGCTCCTGCTATCTGAAATAGGCTCTGAGCATTTAGTGGGATTACCCAGTAGTTGGTAACAATGACTGTTAGTTGCCCCATGAGGGACTTTCGGATTTTGTTAAGAAAAGATTAAGATTCAGATATTGCTTTTCCTGTCTTTGACTGGACCCTCAGAAGGATTCTCGACAGATGGCAATGTCAAAAATCTTTCCAAAGCTGGGCTCACCCATACACTAAAGTTATAGAAAAAATACACCAGGATAGAAGCAAACCAATAATATGGTCGCAGTAGTAGTGTGGGGTTAGAGTGTGGCTTACAGATCTACAGCACCATCACGTATCCTCTGTGAACTACTTGTTCACTGAACACCAGACAAATGATTAATCACTACTGACAGCCAAGCCTGGAAAGAGATAAAGAGAGAGATCTGAACATCCTGTTAAACATCCCATGGAATCCTCTCCTTGGCACAAGCCAGCAAATTTTCCTGTGGGAAAAGAAAACCTGTGGGAGAAACTTTCACAGCTCTGGAGGATTAAAAGCCTTTAACCAATGCATATTGCCTGTCCTGCCTTTTCAAACCTGCCTCTACTACCTGGGCTGGGCACTCTATCTCCCCTGCTTTCCCAGTTGGATAGACAGCCTTCTCTTACCAACAGCTTACACTCCTAAGTTAATTTAAGGCAATATGTAAAATATATGCTGCAGTCAGCATTCAGCACAGAGTGATGACTCACCTCAGGGTTGTGACAGTTGCAAAATAAAACCTATGATCTTATCACAAGAAAAATAAAACCAAAGACCTCAAAAATATAATAGCTGAAAATCCTATATACAAAATGAACCTTAAAATAATTTTGTTCACACAGTCAAGCAACTGAAAATGGTACTTGCAGTTGCAAGATTGCCTGCTAACTGCTCCCTTTATCCACAAGAATTAAGATTTTGAGCTTGCATTTTTAAAAATATTTTACCATTGAAGACTTGCTCTGTAACAGTTCTCAGAAGGAGGAGACAAAAAAAGAAGAAAAAAAAAGAGAGAGAAAAAAAGAGAGAAAAGAAGGAAGATTGTATAAATAAAGTATGTGGAACTTCCTAATTTCTGTGTACTTAGGTTTTCCTGCCTAATGACGTTTTAATGTTTTGTTTGTGCAATGGGCTCTTTAATGAAACATTTAATGGGATTTCATATATAATATGTATGACTAAGTATTATTCACAAAATAACTTCCGCTAACACAGTTCTTTTTACAGGTATGAAAATCAACAAATACAAAATTATCATAGGAGCTGTATACCAGAGAATTTATTTTCTTCAAAAATGTTTGAAAGAAGTATTTATAATATTGGTGAATATCAGCAGTATAACAGCATGGGTCTTCATTTAAAGGGAGACTAGTTTAAAAGACTTTAGCAGATCTTAATACTAAGTTGAAATATCGTTTTGCCATGATAAATTAGCTTTAATACAAATTTAACTCCAGATGGCACTGTTGGCTTACATGAAAAAGGGATATTTGGAACAGGGAAAATTTGTTACAGAAATTTTTCAATTGGCTCACTGCAGCATTCTTAAAAATCACATGGTGAGACAATACCTTTTTGGTTACATACCAACATTATTATTATATGAATTTTGTGTCTGACAACTGGTGTCATCAATTTTAAATGATAAAGGTCAGTTTTCAAATTGATTTAAGACTAGATCAGAAAAAAAGATTAAATGTTTGGGTTTTCCCCAAAATACTTAACTATAGTAAGCACACCAGATAAATATTGGTGTTTAGGGGTACGTAAAATAAACACTAAGTATTATTAAATGTGTATTGGTGTTTAAACTTTTTGATATAAGTTGTTTTTAAACTCTGTTGGTGGCTTAGGCAATCTGTTGATATCCTTGTATAAACTGAAACACAGTTAATAAGAACTGTGAAATGGATTTGGCATACTTTGAAATGCAGCAATTATAAGAGGGCACAAAAATGACTCCATTTTAAAATAATCCCAAGAGAGAAAGTGATTGTTATCACTGACCGTAGCTTAAGTATGTTTGACTGCAAATGAGCATCAGTTAACATGGAGAAGAGGAGCTATGCACTGGAATGCTGCTACCTTGAATTCAACATGAGAGTACTCATGACAATGACATGGTTCAGAGATATGAGCTGAGAACTAGTGAAGAAACTTAAGAGATGAAATGGCCTCCTCTGATGTGCAGTTTTACAGACCATGGTGAAGTTCTGTAAAAGGATACACACCAGTAGTGTGATGGGTGTGTTAAGTGCAAGCTGTCACTATGTAACCAACTCAGAAGGGTAAGAAGATGCAATAGGATGTCTATTGTAAGAAACAGCCTATCAGGGAAAATTAAGAGAATAAGTGGAATCATCTAGGAAGAAAAGATGATGTTGTGAAGAAGACAACAAACTACAAGCAGGTGAAATCACTAAAAGGGCCATGTACAGGCCTGTAAGCCTACATGACATAGCTCCTCAAATGCTACTAAAACTGACTAGAGACTATAGTAAATCAAGAGGATACATCTTTGTCAAGTTGCATAATAAAAACTGAAGAAATACTGAAAAAATCTCAAATACTGCATACATCCCAAATCCAAGAAATTAAATAATATCCACCAGCAATTACCACTGCTGAATCTAAGTTCAGTCCAGGGTACTCGAAATTACAAAAAAAAGACTTGACCGGACATTTAAAAATAAATATGTAAATATAGTAAGAAGTGAGACATACTCCTAGTAAATAAAAATCAAACCATCCTAAAAAATTTTAGGGTATTAGCAAGTGTATATATATATGAGAAAGCAAATATTTTCTGCTTATCACTTCTTTTAAAAATTGAGTTGTAGAACTTTAAAATTAATGACACAGAAAATTTACTGAATGGTGGAAAGTAATATTTTAGGTTCTGCAGGAACTTAGGGGTGAGAACACAGGAGAATCAGCTGCATGTGTGCAGGATGTTCTGCACAAGCAGCTGGAGTAGGGCTGCAGTCTCAGAGCTCATAGGGGATGCAGGGGCCAGCTACTGGGCACAGTAGGTGTCTAAGTCCAGCTGGTGGAAGGATCCACCTTTATAGAAATATATAGTCTCTCTAGGGGACTTCCATTCTTTCCAGCCAGAGAGGGAAAAGCAGGATGAGGCAGCTGGTGCTGTCTGTGTTTGTGTTTGTGTGCATGCTCTGATTGTCTGTCTGTGATCTGTGAAGCTGGCAATGTGTGTGTGTGTATATATATATATATACATATACATCGTGTATACATGTCTCTATGTGCATGTGCTTGGTGGGATGACATCTTCAGCCTCATGAATGGTTGGACCTGGGAATGTGCAGTGGCGGCAGCCTTGCCTCTCTCAGGCTGTTGGGTTCAGAGTGATAAACTTTAACATAATTAAGATCTAAATCATTTTGTGTCAATCCCCCTGGTAAAAGAAGAAGCAAATATGAGACATTTATGTGATTTACAGAATACTGACTAGTATTCTATGTGCTTTTAATATGTCCTGGGCTTGGTTTTTACTGTCCCTTAAGAAGAAATGCTACAATAATCTGTAAAAAACCCAAAACCTTTAATTTTTCTGTCCCCTTCCTGACTTAGACATACAGACTGTACTTGGGAGCTTTCCTAGTCTTTCCTCTTGCTAAATTCTTCTCCTAGAAGTACAGAAGCAATACATTTCCCAAATCAGGCCTTTTCCCCCACTCTTGTTCAGTGCATTTTCTTAAATTATCAGCAGGCATGTTTCTGTTCCAGATCTCTACCTAAAGCTGAGCCCTATGAAGGTGAGTTTTGCAGTGTATTCTCTGATTTCCCTGTATTTTGTGAACTGAAGATGTAGATTCATGCAATCAAACTTCATTTCTAAGAACTACAGAACAAAAAGCTTTGTTGCCTAGTTATTTCACTCAAACAGTGAAAAAATGTTGTTTGGAGCAATATTTATTTTTAAAATCAGTAACATGGTACATTTGACTAAATGTGTACTTAGATTAACCTACCTTTGATTTCATTTTTCTGCATTTCTTTCAGTTCTTGAACAAGCAAAGACTCGGTTTCAGTAAGTGGCCAACTATCATGCAACACCAATGCCTGTATTGTATACCGGTAAGACTGTGAAAGAAAATGCAACATGCTGAAGTCATAACAATTACAGCAAGCATTCAAGTCCTGCAGGTTAGTAAAGTGCCAGGTATTGAATTCAGCAAATAAAACACATAACTAATTTTCAAGCTTGCACATAACAGCATTCACAAGAAGCTTAAAAAATTAATGTTAATTCCACAGATCTTACTTTAATTCCTGTGAAATTAAACAATTACTCATGTGTTTATCAAGTAAAACTAAACTGGGTTATACAATAAGGAGCTACATTCCTGTAAGATTTCCATGCAACTTTCCTATGTATGCCATGTACTAAAACAAAGACATTTGTCTTTGATTTTAAGACCTGCTACAGGGCTTTGAGCCCTAATACTAGCACTCAATAATTCCTTAATTTGAGGCAGAGGTGACAGGGTCCATGGGCTGTTTTAATCATTGTCTAAACGGAATTGGAAATGACTATATTTAAAAATTGTTTTCCAAAATTCTAATGCCAGTTCTGAGTCAAAGGAACAACTCTGGAGTTTATTTCTCAATAATTTTTGTTTTCTTAGGATATTTTGTTGAAATTGAATTCAGCTATCAAGAAAAAAATCACAGCAGAAAAACACGTGGAGATAGAAAAACAAGAACTGTTTTAGAAAGTATATTTCATTTCTCTAAAATAGATAAACAATACTAAATGACATCAACAAAAAACCCATGGTTTGACATTACTCTCTGAGAAACTTGACTTGAGTAGCAGATATTATATGTCTGCTACTAAAGCTTGCAGCTGACTGGAAATAGGTGTTTCTCTATGCAAACCATTACCGATGGCCTTCTATAATATCATATTTCAAAGAAAGCTCATATTGAAACATCAGAACTTTAATTTCTGGCAGTTTTTGATCTTTATGTGAAAGTTATACCATAGTTGTACTGGATTTGCCAAATGAAAAACATTTAAAGATAGAGCAAATCACCTTGATATGAAACCCCCTACTTACTTAGTCATTCATACATTTACATTATCCTTTTTTCATCATCTCATTCAAAAGCTACCAATAATTTTAATTTTGGATTCCTTGTTCTTGCCTCAGGATAGAAGATCTCCACATGTACCAAAACAATTAGCAATAACCCTTCACTGTTTGTTTGCTGTTTGTTTGCTTTTTTTTTCTTCCCAGATCCCAGTGATTAACAATCTCTTACTTCTTGTGGGCTTCCAACATTATCTTCAAAGTTTTCCAAGAGGAAAGACTCATTTATTTTTATCACTGGAGCTTCCTGTACAAGGTCTAACTTGGAAGAAGTTTTGCCGTTCTTTAATGAATTAAGACTTGCTTTTTTTAATCGTCCAGTTTCCGATCCCTTCCTTGCACTGCTTTGAATATTCTGTAGGTTTTTTACTGCAAGATGATAAAAAAAGGTTCAGAAATTCTATGAGTTACTGGTATGAGGTAAACAGATGCCCCCAAGAAAGTATCAGAAAGAATTAACATAGTCCATTTTCTCATACTGGATTATACTCACAAGGTTCCAATTAAAATTATTCTTATTCCAAATGCTACCCTGATTTCATTTTGCATGCAAATCTCAAATATCTTCAAAGTAAATAATGAGAAATTTGAGACTGTGTATATATGACTGTTGTTACTGTTTCTAAAGCATATAATTTTTTCCCCTCAAAGCCCATGCTTCTTTCCTGCACCAGCCACCAGAGCACCACACTATACATTACAGAATATAGATAGTCTTGTGCTCCCTATGATGGGATCCCTTTGTGGCTAACCTAATTTAATAAATTGTGTAAAACTGGATGAAGGGAAGAGGTGCATTGGCCACAGTTCTGGCAATGCCTACCCTTACAGAAGTCTCTCATCCAATCTCTTTGTGTCAACCTGACATAAAAATCATAGCTAACTTGAGCTAAAAACAAGCCAGTCTTGAAAGGGGCTATAAAACTACTTGTGATCTATCATTTAGCAATGTACATCATTGTCACCTAAGGAAGATGTTAAAGTGGAAAAACTGTGAAAACAGGAATGTTCTAAAGAAGGGCTGTCATAGAAATATCAACTCAGAAAACATAAATTTGTTTTCATTTCTAATGGCATTGAAATTTCTTTTGCCTGCTTGTCTACATAGAAAGTAAAGAGAATTCTAAAAGTGAACATCTCATAGAAAATTGAACAAGGACAAAGAATACCACCTCTGGGGAAGCAGCTTCACCTGTGTTACACTAACAACAGCTGGACCATCATTTGGGAAAGAGATATCATTTTGACTTCACTGAGGTCAAGAGGCTTTACTCTTCCCAGGGTTTATTGTATAAACAAAGGATGATACTGCATCATCGCAACACCTCAAAAGAAAAATGCACAATTTCATGTGTGTTGATGAAACATCCAGGGAAATTCACAGGAGGTGGCAGGACTATTAGACCAGATTCAGCAAAATTTACTGGTGGTGTGTCAAAGCATAAATGCCCAATCAGAGGTTAAGTGTGCCTCTAGAAACTCAAATGGAGTCAGGAAATATTGTTTCTTATGAAAGTAAATGCCATGGATTACTTCCTATTGCATCTTTCCTCTGCATAAGCCAGTGCTTCCTTGCTCCTAAGAAAAGCAGTAGAAGCCAGGAAATCAAAATAAGACCTTGCAGAGGTGGTCTCTTAAAGAGGTCTCAAACTCCTAATCTCAAGTTATGAGTTACTCTTCTGCATTGCATTCAGAATCTTTAGCACCAGAGCTATCCCTTCTTGCTGTCCCTGTGGCAAGGAGGCCTGTGAGAGAAATGTGACAAAAGACAATACTTGGTTTCTTCTAAACCAAGAGTACTTTTTAGAGTGCTGCCACTCCAGGGCTGTTATTTTGTAAAAGCTATGCCTAAGAAAGCCTGTTACTGTGGAATAGTTTCTCACTCAGATAGGTGCTGCTGAGCTTTCCAGGTATCTGGAAATATATATTTTCACTGTGCTGTGAAGGTAAGAGCAGATGTAATTCACAGTGGTTGCATTATTAGGTCTTTCATCAGAAGGAACCAAAATCATGAGGCTTTCACTCACTATTCATTTGGATGAATGAGAAACAATATCCAAAGACCAGAATCTTGAATATCCTTCTACATCTGCAAGAAAACCTGCTGCAAAGAAACAATTTGTATTCCAGATGGAAGAATAACTACATAAAGACATTTTCTAATTGGGTAAATTGCCTTTAGGTTACCATTTGCAATATTTGCATAAAGGTTTCTAGTCAGGAATGATCTTCAGTGCCTGTCCGAGCACTGTTAGCAAGGGCCAGTGCAAGTAATTTACAAAAAGGTAGCTTTAAAGCAGTGATGCTACCTAGATGTACTCCCTTGGAGTCAACAGAGAGGTGAGCTCTGCTCCAGGAGGCATTTTGTCAGGGTTTTGAGAGATGTGTACTGCCCTCTGAAGGAGTTTACCTCTACCTATCAAGATAGGTGGAGTTCAAGGGAGGCTGTACTCCTTAGGCTACAACTGGCTTTCAGGAATGCCTTGCTATCCTCCTCTTCTCTCTCTCCTAAACCTGAAGAGCTTGAGTGTTGAACAATTTTATAATGATTTTCCTAGAGGAAGATCCTGCCATGAAGATATCTCAGAATGACGGAATCCCCCATAAGACTCATTCTGCTTCCCTTGCAGGAAAGATCACTTGGAAAAGCTCCCTAAAATACATACACAGCCAGCGATTCTCGCAATGGTCACCAGGTGGTGCTGTAACACCAAATTGGTTTTCTTATTTCATACAAAAATACGTACATGTCACTCTCGGTTTTCCTAAGTTCTGACTAGAAGGAACTCCTACCTACCTTGCTTCCAGATTCAAACAAATATCTGAAAGATATTTTGATACTTTGTGACAGGATTATAACCGACGGTTACTGTGGAAAACAAAAGTATTGTGAACATTCACTTGCCCCTCTATGCTTACACAACTGCTGTGCTGGTATCAACAAAACGAGTTATGCTTGCAGTGTGGGTCAATACGTAACTCCTTTATTGTCAAGCAAATGTGCAAGGTCCAAGTCATCTGCTACATCTCAGAAGAGGTAAATATATTCAAAATCAATTGGTTTAATGTAGTTTTTGAGCTGCAAAAGACATTTATAGAACAGCTGTGACTTGAGATGAATTAGGCTGTGGGTGGGCAAGGGAGATAATGTTTTATTGGTGATGCTTGCACAATAATGTCACTTAAGAGAACTTCTGGCAACACAGTGATCAATTCTATGAGAGGTGGAACGTGTGGTAGTGAATAAGTCTCAAATTTAGGGACCGTATCTGTCTTAACTAATAAGTTTGGGGCCAATGGTATAACAGTGTTTTCTGATTATTCCTATTCAGAGAAAACACATTTCTTTAGAGAATAAAGAAATAATGAGAGAAGGAATCTTGTTGTATTGAGTGTCAGTTGCGCAAATCTCCACCTGAACTTGGCATCAGTATTTCTGAGTGTTTCCATATTGATATAGTACAGGCCATAAAAACACTTTTGACAATAGCAAAGAAACATGCTTTTACAATGCCATAAAAGGAACCACTACTGAACCTAGAGACACTCAGTAGGTTGGGTAATACAATAGTGTAATATTGGTTATACTGTGTACGTTGCACAATATTTTCACTTAGTTTGGATGCCATGAAAGATTCTCCACAAAGTATATTCTTTGTGATATACAGGATGATAGGAAAAGAACTTGAGCATTAAGGCCAACTGGTCTAATATCATAAAAATATAAATAATAGTAAAAACCAACAGTGACAGCTTCACAGTCATTCATTCCAAATGGAAACTCTCTATATACTTACACACACTTAAAGAACATCAGAATATTCATTTCAACTTCAAATGTAGTCTAAAATCATAACACGATTTTATGGCTGCCACTGCTGAATAGGCCCTGATACAAAAACCTCCCTATTTTCAATCAGGTTAATGTAACAGATATTTCACTGAATAATTCACAATGGATTAAAATAATTTTAAATTAGCAGAAATTATTTGTATCACAGAAAATTAGAGCTAGAATGTGTGTGTCTGATTTCTGAGGATATTTTGCAAAGTTCTCACATATGCATCCTGGTAGACTGGCAAAGGCAAAATGCCCCTTTTAGTTATTCTGCCTCATCCTCTCCCTTTCAGCATCTGTTGGAACCCATTTCTCTTCTCTGTCACTTGATTGTGCTTTTAACTTATTTCAGTCTTCAGATTATCATCTTCGCAACAAGACAGTTTCCTGAAGGCAAGTTTCTCCTTCACTTTACTGAGGGTAATTTGGCAACTTATTGCCACTATTGTGACGCTGATCCTAAGCGGAGCTATTTTATACTTTCCTGTTTCTATTTCCACCAGTCTACTATTACGTTTACTAGTCCACTTCCACATTCCAAAAACAGTAACCAAAAATAGCTACTGATCATCTTGGCAACTCAGAGAGAATCATGACAGCTTCTCTATGACTTCCTTTAAAACCCCAATGTTTTCATCTGAGGAATTACATTTTAAGAGCATGGTCTTCATAGGATTAAATTTTACATTTCTGGTAATAACAAGGTGAAGTTGAGACAGAAATCAAGATGTTTCACAAATATGATTAAATAAATTATTTTTTCCCATAAAGCATTGGAATTTCATATAATACATTATTATAAAGGATCATGTTTGAAAACCCCATAGTTCAAAATAGTGGAGGTGAGCAGATGAAATATAATGCTATTTTGGGCTTTAGAAAAGCAATAATCCAGTATTTGAACAATTTATCTTTGCCTCAGGTTCTCAATATGCTCAAATAGGCAAACTCAGATTTACAGAAGATTTATTGTTTAGGAGTCTTCATAGAAGGACTGAAGGCTTTAATATCTTATGTATCTTATGTATAGTAGTGTCCACGGAGAGTACAGTAGCAGACTTGTTTGCTTATAAACATCTGTTTTATTTAAGCAAACTTGTCATTCGTATGAAGAATTAATTTCAAAATTGAAATATATAGCTATAATGAATAATTCAAAATAGTACACAAATAAACTGGAAATAATTTCATTAAGAAGTGAAGTGTATAGAAAACAGGAAAACAAATGACAATTATCAAAGAAGATGACATGGCAGTAGCCTCTAAAATCTATTACATATAAGAAGTGTAATGGAGGCAGGCAGATGGTACTTAATTTTTGTTTAAAATTACCTGAGCGCTACAAGGACGATTGTTGAAAATATGTCTAAGAATTATGTACCTCATTCAACTGTACTTATTGGTTTTGAACAGTAAAATTAAACAGCACTTCAAAATCAAATGTCAATCAACTGGCTGAGAGTACATTCAGATGACAAAACTTTTGTTCCAGTTTTGTTTTAGTATTTAGCAGCCCATCTGCAATTTCATCAAATAATACAAAATGCCAGTAGCAAATGGCCAATAGTGTCTGATGGTAGCTCTTTGAATACTGAGTCTGGCAGAGCTGTAACTTCTGAAAGTCTGGAAATGAAGCATGAGAGAGGATATCTGGATAACCTAACTCTGCCCTCTGGAGTGAGCCTGAAGTTTTATCACTACATCAGAGGGAGATGATGGCAGACTACTGCTAAAATCTCAATCTGAGGGCTCTCTCTTTTAAATCCACTTGTAAATCAATACTTCCTTAGTGGGACAGCACATCCAAGGAAACTGGACTATTTCTGTATCATTAAGAAAAAAACCCTCATAAAACATAAGCCTCAACTACTAACTGATATCATAGGATCACTGGAGGCTGAGTGCTGCTCCTGGCAGAGGCTGGCAGACACCTCTGGAGATTCTTTAGCTCAATCCAGTGGCTAAAAGCAGGGTCAGTTAGTGCAGGCTGCTCACAGCCAGATCCAGTTGGGTTTTAATTATCTCCAAGGATGAAGACTCCAAAACCACTCTCTGGGCAGTGATTGACACACTGAGAGTAAAAATGAAACAATTAAAAAAAACACCCAAACCAACCAAAACCAAAACAACAGTAAAATCAAACAAACAAAGAGACAAAACAAACAAAAAGAAAAAAGAAAGGAGAAAGGAAAAAAAAAGAAAACCCTCTAAACTGAACAACACGCACTCCAAATCACGTTTTCTAATGCTTAAACTGTATTTCCTGTATTTCAGTTTCTGCCCATTGCCTCTTGTCTTGTCACTGGGCACCACTGAAAAGAGATTGGCTGTATTTTCTTTCTTGCCTCTTCTCCCAATATTTATATGCTGCCAGACTTGGGCATGTAGTAGATTCAGAATGTTACAGAAAGTCACTTTTAACTGATGCCAGCTGGATTTTTGTTAGGTACCATCACTAGTTTCAAAGCACTTAGAGAAAGCACACGGATTTTAGCATACTTATGAAAGGTGACCTTTAAACACACACTGGTTCTCATCACTAAGAAGAAGTGAGCTGACAAAACTGCACTGTAATGAATGGAAATAAAATAAAATAAAATATAAAATTAAATTTAAAAAATCAAGTAAAATAAAATAAAATAAAATATCCTGACTTTGAGCAAATAGGCTCCTCAGATTCAATTGTTCAGCCAAAAGTATCTGAAGTGTTTGCTGTAGTTTTCAAATACATTTGTTACAAATGAAATTTTGTTTAAATTCAAGTGTTCCCATGAGTTATAACTTTTTCTCAGTATTTAAGCTGCTATGGTAAAGAACTGACAATAGTATAATGGGCATTTATATCTTCTGTTGCAACTTTCCAAGTCTGGGGCAAGTGTCTCTTACTTCAGTGTCTCCTATTTCCATGAGTATCATTTCAAGCTGTAGCAGAGACTGAGTAAAAATGGAGAGTTTTTCTTAAGGATAAGTATTACATCATTTATTAAAGTCTTTTACCTTGTGCTCTGGGGCTCATATGACCGATAAGAAACCAATAAAATGTGTGCTTCTGCTAAAAGGACTGATGATGAGAATGGTGCATTTAGACCACAAGGCCCAGAGCAATCTGTGAATTATCTACCATGTCTCATGGTCTGCGCATCAGTTTCCTAACAGCCAACATTTTTGAACTGTAAGATCAAACAAATAGTGGCGAGATATTGAAAGTAAAATATATTTCAGTTCTCAAGGACAAGGCAAGTATATGCACACAAATTTTCAGAACTGAAAAGCTACTCCACTATCCACAAAACTCTTTACTCAGTTACAATACAAGACCAAAAGGCAGATGAAAAAAATGGAGACCTTATTTCAATCAATTCTTTCAGTAACTTTCCTCAGTGTTGAGGGCCAAGGATTTCTGTTCACTGCTCAAAAATGTAGCTGATTTCACTCAGTCTCAAAGCAATTAGAGATTAATGAAAAGAGCAGAAAAAAATAGTGTTTTCTGTGATTATCTAAACTTTCTGTAAGAATGTATATCATCCAGTGAATAAAACTATCAAATACAGCATACAATACTTACAGTAGGAGCTCAGAAGTGATTGATTACCCTGGAAATTAAAAACTGGGATGACTGCATTGCCCTTTCCAATGACACTTGTAATTTCCTTCTCGTCATCTAGGACTTGTAGTTTAATGAACACATCTGAATTAGAGGTTTGTACCTGCAATGTAGCAGTATGTGGTGCTGTGACTTTTACAAAATACCTAAAGAGGAAGAAAAAAAATATAGCAATATAACCAACTACAACTGATCATTCCTTTTTAGGAAAGTACCTAAATGTTCTGCTGAACTGGAAGCAAACAATTAAAATTGAGTTATGAATCAACTGTTTTCCTGGAATCTGATGGGCTAAGCTTCCTGTAGTGAAGTTTAGTGCAGTGAATCAACAAACAAAGCAAGTGCTGCTGCTGAAAAAAAGGGGTGGTCTAGCTATTCCTTTTTTTTCACTGCCTTATCAAATGTCCATATAGACATTTAACCTCCTATTGTACTTTTATTTGTTGAATAACATTAGTCAGATTAGTGAACTGTATCATTTAAAAAGTACCTGAGGAAAAAAATATTTTTTTCCTTTGAAAGGGTGGGGATATCTCCTTTGATAGCAGCAGCTATTTTGGTCAGCTTAAAAGACTGTGACATTAAAAGCCTGTAGAATTAGAGTCTGAGGACAAAATTCAAATAATTGTTATTTTGTGATCCATTGCTTTATGTGTTATTTGCTATGTGGTTTATGTGTTATTTTATGTGTTATATTGTTACGACTAATCTCACCAAACAAGCAAAGAAACAACAACACACAAAAAATCCGTCACCCTGACTTCAGTACATTTGGAGCTAAAAATATATAAGTATCTTAAAATAATATTTTTTAAAGATTGGTAACATCAGAAGGGAGAAAAGAGTGAAAGTCATCAAGAAAGAGAGAGTTTTACAAAATTTTAGTGCATTTGTTATGTTTCCATTACATGCTTTCTTCATTTATATTGAAACTGATTCCATCTCTTAAAGAGACCTCTATCTCAAGAATAATCCATTGGTTTTAAATACTGAAAAAAGCTTTCAGGAATCAAGATAAAATGTTTTAGAATTAACCTTCAAAATCTACACATTTAATCAGCTCTAAGCACAGGGCCTGTTGTAGTGCAGTGTGCAGTTCTTTGTGTAAAAACTACAGTATAGCAATTTAGTAACTGTCAGTTCTGAGCTCAGAAGGGATTATAATGAACTTTAATAAAAAAAAAGGCTTAATAACAACTAAATCACATTTTTATTAAATATATTCTCCTAAAAGAATCAGCAAGCTAAAATAAAACATATATAAATTTTTCTGCCAATATTGCAAGATGGAAATTAGTCTGATATATCAGGAAAAAAAGTGTTTTATTCTTGTATTAATTAAGGCTTTATCTCAATAGCTGAAAAAAAAAAATCAAACTTTATGTCTCCTCTCCACCTGCAAAATCTTGATTTTACTACATATTTAATCCCCAGAAGTACAATGGAATTTCAGTAACTGGCATATGGAAAAGATTGAGCTTATAGAAATGCAAAATACAGAATTTTGATTTTAAAGTTATAGTTTGTGTACTTCACACATGTTCTTCATTAAGTAGTGGTGATATTTCACGAAATAACACTTTCACTAATCAAATGTTAAATTTCATAGCCCGTAAAATTCAGATATTTGCATCAATAATCTCCCCTTCTAAGAAAGAGGAAAGAACACACTTTTCTGGTAGGGATGACCCATATAAAAACCAGAACTCGTTCATTCTTGTCTCAGAATTTACCTGAACAGTAGAAACTCATCATTGGGTATGTAATACTCCTTAAATTGTCTCGTCGAATAGATATTATTTACAGCCTCATGAGAGAGAAATGGGAGTGGACTCTGGGAACTGATGAAGCGGAGCTTCCACTTTCCAGCTGCCACAGGTCGGTCACCAGTGTGCGCCTCAGCCACGAAAGTGTATCCTTTCTGAAAGGGGAAAACAAGCCATTTTTACGTGGCAATAACACTACTCAAAATGCACTCTATGACCACAGGCAACACACTTTTTGTCCATTACACTCAATATAATAAGATGTCCTTCATCAGCAAGAATCTTACAACTCCAGTCTATTCTAACTTAGGAAGTGTCTCTTATTTTAGCAATTTTTATTTGGCAAAAAGTTACACAGCAAGTTAAATCCAATTTTATCTAACTGCAAAGCTGGCAGGTGTTTTTAGAGGCAGATACAACCAAAATCCTGTAGTCACTTTCTAACCAAATTACTTGATGATCTAAAATGCTTCTTCATGCTTAGGCAGTGTGAAAGTAGGGGTGGATGAGTTTGCTGCATGGAAATTTAGAGATGAGAGTATTTAGGTCTTCAAATGCAAGGTTAAATTAACATTTGCCCAAATTCAATAATGCCATTACAGGTAAAGCATGAAATTCCAAGATATTATTCTTATTTTTATGAAGGTATTGATTTAAGAAAAAACCATTTCTAGTATTAGAAAATTCAGGTAAAAAATAATAAAAAAATGCAACACGCAACTAATGAGGCTGGTGCAGACTTAGGTGCTCTTTATGAATTCTGAGAACAGGCATATAAGGAGCCAGGATATAACATAAAAAGTTTCAAACTTTGATAAATTTGTATCTGTGAAAATGAAGGCAATATGAATGTGATTACTTGAAAGGCAGGGGCAGGGAAAAGGGATATAAAGAGTGCAATGGCCACTTGTAATGTTACAGGGGAACTCAGAATTAAGACCCTTCTTCATGTACTCTGAATAGCCCTACTAACTCCCGATTTCAAATATTAAAATTTCATGTTCCACCCAAGAAATAGTCCAAATGAAAATTCTTTGAAAGGTTTTAGCTTTTTCAGTCCTCTTCTAAATTCCGTTTAAAAAAACAGCATTTACCAGCAAAAACAGCTTTGTTGAAAAATCCTTATAATAAATAGGGTTGTGATTTCAGGACTATCCAATAATGCAGGGCTGTGACTCCAGGAATACTGAATATTTAGAGTGAAAGTAAAATAAATTATTCATGATTTCAATTTGTGCAATTGTAGCTGTAAGGCACTTTATAACCTTTAATCACCACAAGGTAATAGCAACCACTCAGAGTAACCATTCAGGAGAAATCACTTATTTAAACATCTAGTTAAGCATAGAGTCATAGGCCCCTCTGTTTTTATCAAGTACACCTGGAAATTGAGAAAGATTTAGCCAGATATTCAACTGCTTTCTGACAGCATGGGGTGCATGAGAAGAACAATTTCTCTCGTATACCTATTTATAAAGTTAATGTTATACAATCTTAATGTTCACTATAAATATCCAGAAAATTTAGACTAAGGACCAAAAGATTGTTTGAGTGAGTTCTTTCTGAATGCTACAAGCAACTAGAAAGCACAATAACTGAATTTTGTGTCTGGTAGGACGATCAAGTCACTACTAAGAAATAAGAAAATAGTTCCCAACCACCCCAATAAATTTATGTCTCTTTCTTAAAAAACCTTCGAGAGGTTTCACTACTTACTTAGATACCTTGTTACAATTCACTGTCTCTAGAATCAGAAAGGATTGCTTTCTAATATACCACTCAAACTGACTTTATGGCAAAGTAAGATGATTCCCTTATGTCCTTCTATGACTAGTCAAGACAAATAACTGAGCAGCGTCCTTGCTCAAATAGACTTCTATTTTTCTAGACTAAATATGGTGGTAGTGATGATTTCTTAAACTCTTATCTATGTAGGTCAGCTGAAGCTTGAGTGCTTATCTCTATCCTTTTCTACAATCTGTTCAAAAGACTTGTGAATAATAGAGTAGAATTTAAAAAAACCACCAAGAACTAAACAAAATTCAACTGTATCCAGCAGTGGAAAAAAACCACCACAAAATAAGAAAATTTAATGCAACCTTAAAAAATCCAAATAATGCTAAGCAAGTAGCCAGTTTCTATCTAGGCTGTGCTGTCTGCAAAAAGAAGACAGACTTTAGTGTTAGTGTGCAGATTTAATCTTTGTTGTCAATCATTCTGAAATGAACTTCAGTGTGTTCCAGGAGTGTCTCTGCAGCAGAGAAACAGTATCTGTTGACAGGAATCCTTTTTAGCTCTGTTGTAAATTGCTGAGCATAGTTTTGAAGCAGAACTGTTAGGTGCATTTTTTTTAAAAATCCACTTTTTATGTATTAATACTGACATTTAAGAATTCAGGCATACTGTATAAGTTCTTGCTTGATGTATTACACTGGTGACTATTTTTTACAAAATACTGTAATAAAAAAATACAACAGTCAGATTAAAATAATACCATTGTATTCTGTGTCTACTAATTGCAAAATGTCTTGTCAAAGTATCAATAGAGCTTTCAGAAGCTTGTGCAGCTCCACTGAAACAATAATCAACTATTTAGAAATAGGAAGAAGACAAGCTAAATTGTAGAGTATAAGGTTATATTCTTACTGAGGAACTCAGGAGCTCAGTGATTGAGAAATGCAATAAGAACAAGTAGAAAAATACAGCATGCCTGCTGTATTAGTACTCTGTTTTAGTACTCTAAAAATCACTCTTTACTGCTATTAACCACATTTAATATTACAAACAATATTCTTGTTTAGAAGACAATAATAGAAATGTTGCTTTAAGAGGACAGGACACTTCTTCAGTAGGGAAGAACAGGAATCCAATAAAGGGGCTATTTTCATTAGTAATTGACAGAATCACTGAGGCTACTGTGCTGTACCTGTGGGAAGAAAGGATGTACACTTATTCCTTATTCAAAATTTTTATGGCCACAAGTTAAACATTGGTACAAGGTTTACTGTGCTCACTGTTATGCATGATAAATGAGAAAAAAACCCCAAAACAATAGCAGCTGGAAAGAGTAAAGAGGACAGAATAATCAAAGGTCACTAATAAATGTTTAGCACAGAAGCAGGTCAGTGATGGTCTCTGTTCAAACTTGCTAATAAATAAGCATGTACTTTTAAGTAGAACACTATGACATAGCTAAAAGTCTCCACAGAATCTGGGCATTTGTTATTATTTTTAAAGTCATACTTTTCACAACAACTTCTTGCATTTACCTTATTTTTGGGATAAACATGAGGTGCGACTTTGAAAAAGGCATGTGGCATTTCCTCCTGTGTGTCATTATCAAGAACATGAAGTCTACAGGAAGGGATAGTGGTAAACACCTTTGTCAATATAAGCATGTCTTCTGGGACAATAAATATTTCTCTAAAAAAAAATGTTTAAATTGTATCAAAATTACTTTCACAAATAAAAGGATATGTGCAACACAAAGCAAAAATGTTGTCATGGTTTAACTCCAGCCAGCAATTAAGCACAATGCAGCTGCTCACTCACTCCCTATACCTAGCCCACCTGAGGGAAAGAATCAGAAAGAAAATATAAATCTCATGTGTTAAGAGCTGTTTAACAATTGAAACAAAATATACTAATAAATATTCGAATAATATTAATATTTTTAATGATAAGTAGAGGGAGAGAGAGTAACAGAACCCAAGAGAAACAAATGATGCACAATACAATTGGTTGCCACCCACTGACCGATGTCCAGCCTGTTCCTGAGCAGTGATCAGCCCCCTTCCAGGTAATTCTCCCCCAGTTTATAAACTGGCCACTTTAGGACAAGCTGTCCTGGCTGTGCTTCCTCACAGATTTTTTGTGCACCTCCTCACTGGCGGAGCGTGAGACACTGAAAAGTCCTTGACTTGGGGTAAGCACTCAGCAACCAAAACATCAGTGTGTTATCAAAATTATTCCCACACTAAATCCAAATCCACAACACTGTACCAGCTACTAGGAAGAAAATGAAGAAGAAAATGAACTTTGTTCCCGCCAAAGCCCAAACAAGTACACATCAGAATTTAAGGAAAGCAGACAGATAAGAAGTAAGTTTTAAAGCAGGTTACTGTAAAATCATAGTGTATCAATACTACTTCCCCATAAGAGTTGTATAGGGCTCTGTGAAACTCACCTGAAAACCAGAAACCACGCATTTGGTGGTTGATCAGCATATGGTACTGCATAATCAGTGAAATACATCTTACACCATTCATCTTCAAAACAAGGAAACTTTTCAACTGAGTTACGGTTTCTTTTAAACATTTCTCTGGAAAACAGAAAACAAGATAAAGACTTAAATCTAATCAGGATGGCATATATATATATATATATACATATATATATGACTTTTACTTAAGCTGATCATGAAGAACACTACTTTGTGCATGAATGTAAAACAACAACATAAAATGTGTTAGTAATGTTTCTCTAGTAGCTGTTCACTCTTAAATTAAAAAAAAAATCATGGAAGGATCAACTCTATCAGACCTTGTGGCAAATATATGTATGTATTTCTATCCATCAGTCTACCCATGACTATAGCTGCTTCTAAAATCTCAAAATGTTATGGCTTCTACAAAACTTTNTCAGATAGCTCCTTCAACAGGTTGGTGGCAAAGAGGCAGGAAGGGTTCTCGTGTGCAAATCCAGCATTGCTGTTTGTGAACAGGGGCAGTGACAATGACCCAGATCCATACAGAATTCAAGGTTAAATACGGGGGTGGGGAGAGCTGAGGGCATGGGGCGGTACATAGTTGGGGCTAAGGTATGGGGACGAATAGGAAACTAGTGAGGGAGGGACTAAGGGACAAAGGTGAATGGGGAAACAGGGAAGGGAGAACATTCTTGATTAGGGCCATGTAGGGTAGAAAGGGGCAGGGGAAGCCAATGGTCTAATAANTCAGTCTACCCATGACTATAGCTGCTTCTAAATTCTCAAAATTTTTTTGTTTTTACAAAATTTTACTTTTTTTTTTTTTTTTTTTTTAATAAATACCAGTTAGCATAACTTAGTTGTCACCTTAAAGCTGTGGAATCATTAGGAGATTAAAATGCCTTTATTTAGTTTTAAAACTTTTTGGAACAACTAAGGAATAAAAGCAAAACTTATTGGCCAAGGCACTAGATTGTTATGTTAAATGGAAATCTGTCAGCTGATTAAAAAAATTAAGCACAAGCACATTAGCATGATTTTAACACTCACATGTATCCCTCAAGACAATGCCTATGAGCTCCATTAAAAGTCGGATGGCAGACTAAAAACTGCATCTCATCNGTCTAATAAGGGAAACAGAGCCGAGGTACATTTCTGTAACAGACAGGGCATCCTGAGAGAAACCTTTTTAGTCACTTTAACCTGGGGAGAATTTCTCCACTTAGCTCCAGGGGGGTTCTCATAATCCCTGGTGCCATGGGCTCACTGTCTACAACGTATCTTTGCTGATGTAGAGATGAAATGGAAATGGATGGCTAATATGTGGAACAAGGCTGTGGTTGCAAAGTCCAGATCCCATCAAAGTATCCAGGATTTACAGGATTAGAGACACTAAAAATTGATATAAAATGATACCCGGTGTGAGTGTTGCTTAAATTGCTGGTTATAAGGAGTGAGGATTTATGTCCACAGGCAGTAATTATTGCCAGTTTGCACTCCTCACCCCTGGAAGAACTGATGTACTGCTAGACCAGATGTGTGAACACTTGCAGAGAGACTTGTGAAGGACTTAATGGAAATACGTGATCCCCAAAGAATGTCATGCTTGCAAATGACTTAATGAACACTGTTGAAATTAGAATAGCTGTCTTTCCAAAAGCTGTAATAAAATATCAGGGAAAGCATCTACCTAGAAATACATCTACTTTCCTTCAAGCAAATGCAACAAAAAAGTCCCCTGATGAGATAATAAACTGGGTACAATTAAATAGTATAGCTGTCTCCTTCCTACTGCCAACCACGATTCCTTAACAGATAGCACAAATCAAAAAGTTTATTTAAATCAACTGGTTAACTGCTTAACTACGGAATCAGTATCAGATCTATACTTATGGAACAGCCTACCAAATACTAAAAAATTACATACAGGCAAAAGGTAATATTCTAGCTCAAACTATAGGAAAATCCTGTAACAACATATCTAAAAATCAGATTTTACTCATGTAGGGTACACAGAATAAAGCACAGTATATATTTAATAAAAACATTTCATCCCTTCCATCAGAGTTTTGTAATTTTGACACTAATAATATGCTAACCAGGTTCATTTTTTGAAATAGCAGTTTATGACAATTGCCTGCAATAAAATAGTTTGATTTATTGCATGATTACCTTAACAACGTTACAGCACATTGTTCAAAATTTAACTCAATCACAGTCCATAGGTTTTTCAAAGTTTCTTCAACATCAGTGTTTTCTCTAGTACCTAGAGATAATAAAATAAGTTAGAAAATGTAACATCCAATTTTGTTATTGTTCTAAATTTACACCTGCCAAACACTTTTGAAAAATGCCACTTGCACAAGTAAATTGCCTTATTTATTTCGAGTTTTACAGAAGTCTCACTGAGCTGAAAACTGTTTTCTCCTTTGACAGAGTATATTCCATTCATCATCATCTTTGTACTTTTCAGAACTCCTACAACTGCAAAAATTATGTGATCAATATTTTCTCCAATTTACAGTTTTTTCCACTGTAACATGTTGTAGTGCTATGTGGCAATCTCTGTCCTCAGAGAATAGGTTATTTAACTCCCAGCAACCTTCATTTGCAGATACCAAGAAGGGGTAGGAATTTACTTGAATTATCTGTCTAGCTAAAAGGTAAAGAATTGGGCAGCTCCAATGGATAATTCATCCCACCCATGTTGGATAAGTCAGAGGACAGGATGTGCTGTCATCTCAAGGTGTCTGCTTCTATCTGCAGAATACAGATGAAGACTGGACTGTTTGATTTTAAACTTTTCAGTAGTACAACACAAATCTTGGTTTATTCCAGTAAATACCTTATCCTTTTAAAAATAAACGGCACTTTTTCTAACTTGTATATTTACGGATTCAAGTCACAATCTTTGGATCTCAGCCTAAAGATCCTGTTACTATCAAATTCCTTTTCTCGTGTGGGTACTTAAAGATTACAGCAAAGTCTCTTTTTTTCATCTGACATTACAAACTAACAACCTGTAAGTACAAGGCCTATATTTAATCCTGATCCTTACAACTCTACTCAGAATCTCGCGGTTGTTATCTTTCTTTCTTCCTGGACTGTGGACACTGCACTTGGACACAGTATTCCAGCTGAGATAATAGAATTGCTGAATAGGAAATGTGCTACAAGTCTTGAGCTGCTATGCAAGATTCTTCTATCTATATGCATAAGAATGAAGGATAGTATCAGTACAGTATCTTTGGAGGACAGCATCAGACTTTGATACTCTGTGTGTTGCACTGATTACTCATTATGATGCTTAGTTCCTTGTGTGATTTCCTTTACATTTCCAGAAAAAAACCCCTAAAATTTAGCCCAGCTCTGACCTAAATGTACATTAATGTAAATTCTGGTTTAGTATCTATGCAAATCTAGGCGGGGGGGTGTATCTTTCACATACTTTTAGTATCATATGTGCTAACTGAGTGGTTAGGTGTACTTAATAGAACTGTAAGTTCTATTTCATTAGTTTCAGTTAATTTTACCTAGATGTTAATTTGTAAAAAACTCTTTACAGTGAAGATTTGAATAAGATCAAGTATGAAACATTTTTGAAAGGCATTTTTAAACAACACACCTGGTTCTCTGCTTTTCAGTATTTTCCTAATATATGTCCCTCTCCAGATGGCTTGAATTTTGACAGCTGCTGCTTCTTCTTCAGATGTGGGAGTTTGGTTCTCCCAGCTACTGAGGGATTTCTCCTCACTGCTCTCTGAAGTAATGGGAGAACGAGCAACATCAACCAAACTGCCTATAATGAATTTAAAAAGAAAAACAAAAACAAATAAACACAAAATAGCAAGAGAGTGATTTCAAGCTTAAAACTTTTATGATGAAAATATTACCCTTGAAATTTGTTTTTATCATTATAAAATCAGAGAAAATATACTGTATAATTACACAAAATCAAAATGTAAGCTACTTTGCTAATTCCGAACACCAAATAATTTAATTTTTCTCTTCATGGACAGCTGTTGCAGGACATATTTTAGAATCATGTCTCAAACTGTAATTTCAAAATATTCTTCTAAACATGAACTAAGAGGATTTGATACACTAAAGTCTGACTCTGTACAAAGTTTAAAAGTGTTTCACAAAATTTTAAGTACTTCTGTCTCTCAATCTGATCATTTTATTAAGTAATTAAACACCAGCATTGTTCGAAACATTTTGTTTAGCCTTTTCAAAGGAGCCATGGAATAAGGGTAAGATCTGTGATAAAGGGAGAGTTCATTTATCTGACTGCCTTTCTGTTACCAAGGAGTTTTGAAGTGGAACAGAAATTAGTAGGTTCTGAGAGGTTAGCAATGAGCTCTTTGAAGGCATTCTTGCCTAAAATTAGCATCCTGGGAACCATCAGCACCAGGACTTAGGGAAGGGTGTGGGGAGCAACACTCCAAGGGGCCAGTGCCAGGGGGGTAGTTTGGAACTGCACGTATATGAAACAAAGGGAGCAAGATAGCATGAAAGGAAGGAAATGGTGCTGCAAAAGGAAGTACCAACAAACAAAAAGGAGAAGAGGAAACTGCCTGAAAAATGTAGACAACATTGCAGGCAAACAAACTATCTTAAGTTACTGCTTTCATCAGCCAGATCACACATTTCAATCTATTCACTTTTACTCAATATTGCTAAATCTGGCTGTGTTCTCAAACCATCATTTCTCATCCCTGTTGCATTTGCAAACACTAGAAAGCCTCTTTAATAGTTGGGGTCTGAAAGATTACACAAGCCCACTTCAATATCAACCAGATTAGAACTCAACAATATGAATGGCACAACCACTTTTACAAAAGAGAAGCATATAATCAATCACAGAACAATACAAACTGGAGTGCACCACTGAAGGTCATCTGGTCTGATCCCACATCCAAAGCAGGATGAATTTAGAATAGGTTGCTCATGTTCTTGGGTAAATGTCCAGTCCATTTTTTAATACTTCCATGATCATGGAGACTCCATAATTTAATTTTCTTTTTCAATTTTTGACTAGCCTCATGGTGAAAAATGGTTTCTTAATATCCAACTGGAATTTAACATGTTCTAAGATGTCTCCTGTCTGTGCACCTCTGGAAAGGTTTTGGCTCTCACATTCATTCATCATTGTAACATATTTCAAAATGAATTTGTTCAGTCTACAAGCTTGTCTATTTTACAGTTAACACAATGGCAAGACGACTTCTGACCCCACTCATCATTGTTTTCACAGAAGGGAAATAGACTTCAATTTTCAGCACGTGTTTTAGCTCAGAAGAATGAGTGCTGCTGCAGAGCCTACATTCCCCATATGAGGCAAAATAATGCATTATAAAGTAAAAGTAGTATATATATGAACACACAATCTATATATAGATTGACCTAATAAGTAAGAATATCCTACCACAGAACAGGAATCAGTAATATAGAAAAGTACACACAAAAAGTATAGGTCTGGTGTTGCCCTATGAATCAGCTGAAAACTTCATCCACTGAGGATGCCAAGTGGACTCCATAACTAGAAATAAGTACCTATATCTCTATAAATAAAGTATTTCATTTGTGAGGATAAAGAATATATGGATATACATGCAGTTAGTTAAATGTGAAACTGTTTCTGAAAACACAAATAGAAAAAATTTGGATGGATGGTCACACAGAAATCAATCCCATTTACAGAAACTGTCAAAAGTTACCACAGATCAGGCCAAAATTCAAAAATTATGAGTATATATTTCTAAAGTATGTATTCCTAGGGAGTTTCTTTTTTGTTCTAATTATTTTTATACAATGTCATAAGAACAAAAATATTTTTCTTTGCAATATTTATGTCAAAATAATGAGGTCTAAATTAAATTCTGATCTTTAAAGTTGTTTTTTACTTAACATCTCTTAATATTTTTTTCTTATAAGCAGAGAAGTGGGTACTCTGAAATGCTTTAGATCAATCAGTATTGAACTAGTAGATGTTTCAAATTTGACATTATGATTGAACACAGATTTGTCAAAAATCTTTGACATGTCTTAGCTGTTAATCAGATAACACCCTGCTAATAATAAAACTGAAGCTTTCAAAGCAGCCTAGCAAGACTTTGTTCACCATAAAATCACTGCAGTTTTCTTGGAGGCAATGCAACAGTGATTTTTTTGAAAAAGGAGTATTTTGCATGTCCTCAAGAGGCATGTTACATATTCAACCAAATAATGTCCAACTTTCCCTCACCCCTTACAGGAACTCAAGTTCAAATCCAAAGTGCAAGAAGGAACAAATGTTCAGAATTCCCTTTTCAGTCACACAACACAACTGTATAATCACTCATCTTAACCTATGTTCCTGAAGGAGAGAGAAGCTTGTTCTGAAAAAGAACTGAGCAGGAGCAGGACTTCTCAAATACAGTTTCACAGTTAAGATAAGCTTATAGAGAACAGTTTGACTTCTAGATAAAATTTCAGACCAGAAGGTTTTAAGAGAACGGTACACAAAGGATACTCCACTTCCAACTTCAAAGTTGGAATTTATCCATGAGAAAGAAATGTAGCCCTTGAAATGTGCCTAAATGACTGTCAAGTGTTTGAGATTCTTGAAAATCAGTGCCACAGACCTCCACTGACTCACTGGGCCCAATGAAACCAGGACAAGGTAAACAAAGAACATGTGCAACAGAGCAGGCAAGCAGTGTTGAACTGCCAACACTGTCTCTTGTGCAACATCATCCTGATATGCTTCCTTTCCCGGGAAGCATCACATACCTCTGTAAATTCAGCACCTCATGACTGCCCAAGGTTCTGAAGGGCCCCTTTATTCACTCTCTTTCCAGAATACAACAGGAAGAGCCATGCCATCATGAAGCACTCAGCTTCAGATCCTTCCATCTTGTTTTTGTATGTTAACATGGCACCATCTTCCACTTGTTTCTTGTGGCTCTTCTGCTAATTGCTCCATGGGGATGGATACTTGGCAGACAAATAAATATGACTAGATCATTTTCAGGATGGCTTCTCAGAAACCTTACCAAGCATGACCACTAACTGCAGTAAATCATAATATCCTTGCCCTTGGTAAATCTTGAGATTAATTCAGCACACAGTGGAAAATAAATATGCCAACATAACACAGAGGTGCTGTTTCAAAAAAAACTCAGATTTAACCTGATATACTCACAGATACAGATGACAAAAATATTTCATTCATCTGTTATGGTAGTTTATACTGATGTCTGTTAGGTTCCAAAGGGTTACAACCCCAAGTCTTGACAAGATTTGAGCAACTAACCTGACAATGCAGCAGTGCTAATGTGGGCCAGGGCAATAAGCTGAAGCCAATTCTTCTAGGCCTTTCTACAGTGTAGTTTTTGACTGGTTTCTCCTGCTATCTACCTGTCTTTCCTTAACATTTCACCTGGTTTATGCTTTATTTCTTTAGGGTTATGGATAGAACCTGAACAAAAGCATGCATTTACTCCGAAACAACCTTAATTAAGCAGGGCAAAAAGTCAATAAAGGTCAAAAAATGTCCAATGTCAATAAAAACAAAGGGAAACAATTACATTTCTGGTCCTGTAGAGATCTCTTGTAATTTAATTCTAGAAAATAAAATAATTTTAAAAGATATCTTGGACACTGGAGGAAACAAAACTGAAACAGAACTTTCTTTCTCCATATATTTATTCCACTTTTTTGATTCACTGCCCAACTCCTAAAAAATATTCTGTCACAGTGGATCTCATACTTCAGTAATTTATATGAGATCTTTGCTACAACCTGTCAACTGTGCTAATTATTCAAATCTATTTAAAAAATGTCTTCTATTGCTGACAAGTGTTTAAGGTTTTTTTTTTTTTAATACAGAAATCAGTAGCGCAATCATCTTTAAAAAATGTGACAGGTGTTGTTTACTCCAAGTGGTGTGATAAATGTCAGTATGCTGACCCTTGTAACATACTCTTGTCATGGGATGCAATTCTCTGAAAAATACCTGATGTCTCACAGAAGAATAACCTTCAGAAGAGAGGAGATTCAGAGGAAAGTTCCCAGTAAAGAGAGACACGTACTTATAAAGTGCTTTCTTAAAAGGAGAGAAGTGTTACAACATTGTGTCAGTAGCCAGTAAAGATATTTGTGTAAATTTTAATTTAGTTTTTTTATACTATTTTTCCAGAATAAACTGACTGATCAAAAGGAAGTTAGTATCATTTTGTGTGACCAAGTAGAAACTTTATATTCTGTAAGTTCACAAGAGACAAAGGAAAAGCTAAGTCCTCATAAAAAGCCTTCAAATGGTGATCATGTCTCTTCCCACCAATCAGATAAATTATTTTTCTGTTGTGATATGAAACCATATACATAAGGTTTTTATTAATAAATTAAATGCTAATATTAATAGATTAAAAAGTTACAGAGACTGAAAAATAAGTCCTAAAATGGAGAAGAGCCATATATTTGGTTGCCAAGCAAACTTAATTGTAACTGCATATGCCTTCAGCCTGCATAAAAAATGAAGCAAAGAAACAGTGGGAAGAGAATTATCCCTACTTGTAATAAATATGTTGGCCTTCCAATGGCTGCTCTCAGAGTATGTTCAGGTACACAGCACACCCTAACCACAGGCTGGAGAAGAGGCAGATGGTGCTGTAGCCAGTTCCATGCTCCATTAGCCAGGCAACACAATAATTTCCCAAACAGCAAGCTTAAAAAACAAGCAATCAAGCAAGCAAGCAGGACAACAAAAATTAAAATCCACCCCCCCCCACCAACCAAACAAAAACCTCTCCACCCATCATTAAGAAATAGTTGAACTGTCAATGAAGGTACTAACTTGAGTCTTCCTTCACTCTCATTTTGTGAACAATATATGCATTTAAGGTCTTTTCAGCTGATAATTTCAACAAAAGTACTGAGTTGCAGTACATCAGGTAAAAAAAAGTAGATGTTTGTTAATACTGACAAATGCAACTCAAGGTAGACAAAGGGCAGTCTTATAAATTAACAAAGGGCAAACATACTTTCTGGAACAAAGAAAAGGATCATTTCTATTCTGAGATGAGCCTCACGTGCTGTCAGTAGTAAAAGTCCTAGGCTTAAAAATTAACTGTGCCTACTTAAGCAAGAAAATATAAGAACACAGAAGAGCTGACTTCCCTGAAAATAAGAATGGGTAGATATATTTGAAGTGATTAGAAATATCAATACGTTACCTGAAAACATGGTGTTGTCCCCAGAAATATCAGTGTCTTTAAAATCCAAAGTGAAGGACCTGAAGGCAAATTTATATCTGTAAAGATCCTTCTTGTCTAGTACAGATTTGATCAAATACCAAAATGCATTATTGAAAACCTAAAATCAGAAAGAGGAAAAGCATTCAAAGAATGATTCATTTTTAAAGACTGATTTATACTGCTTCTCATTATTGTTTCAAAAACTGTTCCCCTCTTCTCTTACCATGTATAAATGAATTCTTTAACTTCCTCTAACAAATATCGTATCTGAAAATTAATCCAAACTGCAGGACTACAATGCTTCAAGACAACAATCAAGAGAAAACCTTTTTCATGCCTGGCTTGTAAAAATAAGAAAATACGACTTATTCTACAGTGTGTTTATCATCCAAAAACATTCTACTAGTTTATGTGTAGGGCGTTGATGGCCTCATACCAGAAGACAGAAGAACATATTATAAATTCTGTCATGACAATGGGACTTCTAAACTCAAGGTTGGAGAACAGAGACTGATAACTGAATGGGAATGTTTTCTAGATTAGGAGGTGCCACAGCATGGGAAGATTTGGCTCTATTTTTATTCTTTGACATATTGGTGCTCTTTAAAGATCAGAAATCCAGTCTCTTCCCCATTCCTAGTAGATGGGAATTTTAGAGTGTTTTTCAGAACTTGTTTCATAATCTGAGTTGAAGAACATAGTAACAACTTACTGGAAAAGACATGATTTTTCTCCTTCACAGTCCTTAGTTTCAGATTTTTCTGCTTTCTGGAAACATTTTATGTATTTTAATACTAATAAACCCATCTTTTATTTTTAAATTTGTAAGACCAGGGAAGAAAGAATATAGTAGATTCTTTCTTGCATTCAGAATAATTTTTCACTGTTTGTATTAAAGATAGATAATTTCCATATTTTCATTCTTGAATCACTGTCATCTCAGTGCCTTTCATTTATCCAAGTTCTGTCTTTTTATTCTTTTTCAGCTATACACTGGTCTTATTAGAGGGGGAGAGATGAAGAAATATGTGTGTTTATGACTACTGAATTTTTCTTAAGGTCTCTAAGTTTTGCACATATTTCATATGAGCATATGCATTTGAAATTCGTACATTTCATTCCTGAGTTCAAACCAATTTTTTTTTCCTGGTGGACTTGGCATGAAAATTACCTCCTTCATGAGTGGTGCACCTGTAATCATTCTTTATTAATTTCTGTTGTTTTGCTGAATTTGAGCCTGGTGTCAAGCCCAAGTATAAAACTGCTAGTTTAGGTGTTATAATTTTTAATATCACTGATTATAAAAATATGAAACCCTTTCTTCCATTCAGTCTTCTAAACTATACAGCCTAAACTGTGTGAGCTTTCTAGTACTTTGAAAAAATAAATTAATCTGGAATACATAAGCTACTGACTGTAGAAAAATCAAGTTATAGCAATATTATCAACATATGCATACACATAAAAATAAGTGTATCTTCTGTAAAAAATTTTTGTTGTGATCTTTTTATAATATTGGAAAGCCATAGCATAGAGATCTACAGAAAAGTGTAATGTTCTCATCATGTATCTCTAATTTATCATATATACAGAGCAGAAAAGTTAAGTAAGAATGCTGCAGTTTCAAGAAACAAAGAAAACCAACTAAAAATACTGTGAACGAAAGAACTCATTACTGCCTTCAGAAAAATAAGCTGTAATAATGTTTTCCTGTTCCATCAACATTAGGCACAGAAAGGAACCATTAGACTTTTCTGCATTTCTGGTAGTATCTTTTAAATTCAAAATGAAGCTGTAATATAAAAACAGCTCATGGTTTCTGCCCCAAAGTATGCTAAACTAGATTGATGAAAATAGACTCAATTTAGAATGTGCTACTCTGTGCACATTGAAATTTTTTTTATTAAAAGAAGATAATTATTGTACACTTGCAAGTTACGCCATTTGGGCTTACACTTTATAATGAATGCCACATTCAGAGCATGCAGGTGGTCCTTATTAAATGTGCAGGCATTGTTTTCAATAGGATAATGAGAGTAATAAGCAGTTATCCCAGCTTCTGTAGCTTTTAGATACGTATTCATTAAAATTATTTGTTCACCTTGACGTTTTCTTTAGCCATTTTAGTACCATGGAGGCCAGGAGGACAATGAGCTACTTCCAATTCCTTGAAGGCTTTAGGAAGCTCATCCTTACTGCTGAAATTATTTATCACATTTCCAACAGCTTTCAGGATAGCTGTAGCCTGTTCTATAAATCGAGAGCTCTCCTGTAGGGAGAGAATAAACCAACCATCGTTAGAAAGATTGCTTTAAGATTTTCTTTTGTTTTCTTTTAGGGCTCTGACAGAATACAAGCTTTCTTTCTGTGATGAAGTAAAAAATTTTCCTGAATTCATGCAGTTGTTATTATAAACTGCAAAATCAATTACATCTCTGATATTCAAAAGTATATAAAATTCTCACTGATTTTAGGTAGTGAAATAAATAACAGGCATCATAAGACATATCTATTCATTATTTTATTTTTCCTGTATTATTAGTCCTAGGAAATTTAATCAAAAGTAAGATCTGTCTAGAGAATTTCTACTGCAATGATAATAAGTCTGTCAGCTGTAGTGCTCAGCATCTTCTGTTATAGAAGGACAAATTAGTATTTGTATCCTGCTGAAAACAATGATCAAATACATGCTGCCTAAAGCATCATTAATCTTCAGCAGGATTTCTGTGCAAGAATGTGGACACTTCCCTGCAAATGACAGTCTGCAGAGAAATTGCTGTCTTCAAAAAGAAGCACAGAGAAGACCCAAGGATAAAATTCTGCTTTATTTTCTTGATGACAAATAGATTTTCATCCAAAAATTGAAGGCAAGGGGATAGTACAGTCACAAGATATTTTTAATGCCCCAACTTCTTATATTTAAACTTTACTACAATAAATGTGATAAATTTGCACAAGCTGTTCTAGTGGTCTATTATTAGGACCCAGAATCTACACTGCTATGTAAATTTGCCGTTATACTCACCTTTTAAAACATTTTTGCACAAATGTTCTCTAGAAACTATATTCCCTCCCCTCAGGGACCTCAACAAATATTTGGGCCTACTGCTTGCTAAAGAAACCTTGAAAATATGGATGACAGTGGTATTTCTGTGGATTATGGATAATGAATAACAAAAGATGTAGTAATTTCTCCCGTGGGCCTCTTACGTCAGCTATGAAAAGTTGTTTGATTAAATTGCTCATTTTAGATATAAAAGCTACTCTGGGACCCAGTGAGTAATATGTGATCTCATGGGACAAAACATACTTTACGGATGTGAGAATTTATTTAATAGACAGGTATTCTTTAATATTAATTAAAATTTATACATTTATTTTATGACATGCCTCAAAAAGTGAGTTACATGCTACTCTGACATAAGTATTTCAACAAGAGTATTTTTGATATTTTATGCTGCTCTTCTATGTAAACCGCAATACTACCCAACGCTAACTTATGTATTTATGTAAGATAACTTCTGCAATCCAGTACCTACTGTGCTGTAAAACATGTATCTTTAATGTCCTTACCAATTTCATACTAAAATTAATACCATACCATTGAATATAATAACTCTAAGTGGAAATCAAATACTGCTTCATTTTAACTAATATTCAGAGAAACTGTTATCACAATGTTTGATTAGTCATTATGCATACCTTCTGAAGAGCTGGCATCACAACATCCTCTTCTCCAAAGACACAAGGCACCATAGTGCACAGATGAATGTGGTGCCCTATGGGACAGCTTACTGTGAAGAGCAGTATGTGTCGCCTATAAGCAAGAAAAAAAACCAACCAACTTTTCTTTTAATTCCATGCATTTGATAATATCATTGTCAGAATTGCATTTAGCTGTAGAAGCTTATCCAGGCCACAGCTTCAAAGTGTTAACCAGAGATCCAGCAGTGAGAGTAAGAAAGGAGAGTTAATGCCCCCTACACACATTGGCAATTTTTAATTGCATTTTCTTTCGACTGAAATTCAAATGGCCCCTAGCCACTAACAGGCAGTGGGAAGGGAATGCCTTCCATGCTTACCAAGTGACTTCTCTTTTGGAATGAATCAGGGAAGTGGTCAATAAGCCCATTTGTCTCCCATACCTTTTGTAAATTACATCTGACTGAAAGCCTCCTGTCTCTGGATGGAGTAGAGAGAGTCAAAGGTGGGAAGCTTATAAATTTGAGATTATGGTATCTCTGTTAGCTCTGAAATTTACAGGTGCAAAAGATACACATTTTTGGCCCCCCTACAGTACAGAGAGATACAACTTTTAGAAATTACACTAAGAAAATACATGCGAATGCGGAACTAGATGTGAATGCAGTCTAAAAACATAATAATAACTATTCCAGTTTTCATCTGAATCAAAACAAATAAAGAGCACTATTAAAGACCTTTGATTTCATTTCAGTATGCTAGTGTTGTGGTATTTTCTTTCTATGCCTATTTATTTGACATCTTACTTAATCTTTTGAAAATACATTCTGTTTTATCTTTTTGAGATGAAACTGATGATTTTCTCTTTTTGGAAAAGTAGAAGGCCTCAGAAAATTAGTCAGGAATGTTGTGCTTATTACAAGACATGAAGATGTCATCTTCCTGGTTTCCCTGGAAGGGTTTTCAGAAAATAACATATCGAGGGCTCTTGCTTTTTATCTATTTCTTTTTTAAACAATCAGCCAATGCCCCACACTGAATATTTAGCGTTACATGCAAAGAGAAAAAAAATCATATTAAGCAGTATGTGAATGGGAAGTAAGACATGCAAGACTTCATGGATAATGTTAGAATTTCTCCTGTCATGTTTCATAAATCCTGTTTCAAAAAAAGCATTGAAACCTCCTATGGTATCATCATGCTTTTACAGTTCCACTAAAAATGGTAATTCTTACATTTTTCTTGCTACTCCAGGGAACATTTCAAATCATTCCAGTTAGAAACACGTCTAAGTAGGAATTTGTAGGAATTTAAATCTTTGGTTTTAGCATGTCAGTGTGATTTTTCTAGTTAAACGCTCTTAAGTAAGAGTAAAGAACTCAAAATCTTTATAAAAGTTTTGGTAAATTCACAGCAATTTGGCAGTCTAACCAAATCCTACCTATCAACTAGTCTGATACTCCAAAAACTTTTGTTTCAGGAAATAAACTCTTACTGTGTTACTGTGTAAACAATCATTTCAAGCCTTAGCTAAAGAGCCAGGACAGAAATGAAGCCTCATACATACCCAACAGGAAGATTTACCACAGTAGCTTTGGTTGCAGATGTATGCATCTTTAACACAAGTTCCCCCGGAGTCACAGATCTCCAAGAGAAACGTTCAACCCTCAGCACACCCGGTGAACATTCTTGTTTAGTACCTAGATTAAGAAAACAAAACAACAAAATACAACCCACACAATATAGGGAGGGTGAATAACATTCAGACACACCTATGCAGAATCTGTAGTTATTTCACACATTAAAGTCTTCCTGTAGGCTTTGCTAACACAGAAAAAAACAGTCATTTAAAATGCATCAGTGGCAGAAAATATGGCTTATTTGTACTATTTGCTAGAAAATATTGGTTAAAAGAATGTGTTACTAAGATGTATACATCAGACATCTTCCAAGTCACTTAAGGCTGCTGTAAAACTCCATAGAAATCCTTTCTGTCCACATGCAAAGGAAGGAAACAGCCATAAAAACTTTATATTTATTTATATTTATAGCTTATAGTTTAACTGTTTTAACAGAATGGTCAGTTTGGTTTTTTTAAGTTTTGTTTTGGTTCTCTCTACTCCACTCTAGATGCACTAAAATTATATCCATGTCCAATGTTTAAATATCTGATTAATCTAAGCCAACTACCATAAAATGCCTTAGCTTTCCTGAATTCCATTACATGTTCTTCATTAAATACAAAGGATTTGTATTTAAATAATCCAAGTTGCTAGATCTTGAAAAAGCCGACTTTAAATGTATTGGAGAGCTTATTGTGAACCAGTTTAAAAATAATTTCAGAAATATGCTTTGGTTATATCGCTGTTTTTCCTACATTATGATCAGCTAAGGCATAAATTAGCTTGCAAGAATGGAATTTGTAGAAAAGAAACTCCAAGAAACACAAGGAAATCCATTCCAGAAATATACAGATGAAAAGCTTCCAGCAAACCATAATAAACAGTAAAGGGAGAGATCCTTTCAGGAAAATGTTCATCATCAATATGCAATAATGACCAAGTACTGCTTGAATATTAGTGTATTTCTTAAAATAAATTTGACTATTTCAAACTATTGCAAAACTCTCAAACTGCGCCCAAGCACACAACAGACAAACAAAACAGCACAAACATATTCAAGACTGGGAAAACACAACATTAACATGTACTTTTCTGTGTTGGCCTTACCTTCAGTAACATACCAGTGTACTAATGCAGAAAAGCTAACCAGGATTTCAATGGGCGTCAGACTGTCCACAAGTAAATAATAGAAGACTTTTTCAGCAGTAGACTGTATAGAAAAATGGACATCTGTTCATCTTTTATTTTCATTGAATGCTATCTGACTGGCCTTATACAAAGTAGGATTAAGACTTCCGATATGGTGACCTTAGTTATGGTATGGGAAGTAAGCAATTAATTGTCACTACTTCTTCCAAATTTGAGACACATAATTTAAGCCCAGAGCCTCATGCTGCATGTATAATAATGTTCAGTTAAAAGCTAAAAGGAAACAGAATGGTTTTTGGCATGAGAATATATCTACTTTTATATTACATTCATCATATGTACCTCAGTGTAGTAGTTGTACTTGCCAATTAACAGAAGACCAAATTAACAGAAGACCAAAAATTTTGTTTTGTGCTGCAACTTTCTGATCCAAATTAATTAAAGAAAGCTTGAAAGGAATAAGTAGTCTTTTAATTTGTAGATACGAATGATCCTCCCTCATAAAGGGGTTTTTCTCCTACAAAACTGTACGGGGGCAATACCTTTCACTCTCCGTTTTAATATGTAATTCCTATGTCAATATTAGAAACTGATTAGAATGATTCTACTGTTCCTAGAAATTGTTCAAAATCTAATGGTGAATGAGCTTCTTCCTTCAGAACTGTTATAGTACATGTCTTCCTGGATATTCCAGTCATATAAATCCATTTTTTGGTATTTTTATCTTATCATAGTATGAAAATGTTCTTTTATAAGCATGATAGAGAATTTACCTAATACTGTAAACATCTCATCTCTTTCAATGTAAGAAATTAGAACAATTTTACAGCAAAGGGTTAGGGTTTTTTTGGCACAGGAGCACACAGGCTTACGTAGTCTTAATTCTGATTATGGCTTATGAAAGTATATCGTGCAGTCATTAGGAAAATTTCTTGTGATGTGATTACAGAGAGGTGGGAAATTGCAGGTGTACTACAATTATGAGGCATAATCCATGTAGTTAACATTCTCAGTACAGGATTTTACATGAAGTTCACGCCTGGAATTTACATTTCGGTACTCTACAATTACACTTCAGATACACTATATAATGAGAGCTGGAACAGGCTATTCAAGCATGTTGAATAACCTTCTGATAATATGAATGACAGGTTTAAAGAAATTCTATTATTTCAATGTAACTAAAGCGTATTTCTAAATCCTTGCAACTGGATGCAGTAAATAGCAAAATGACTTAGCATTTAAAGAGAAAATGGAGGGTTATGCTAAACAGACTCACAATTTGGGTTTTAGGTGACAGGTGAAGATGAAGGAGAATTGAAGGGCAGATTCTGTAGCTGAATCATCATTAAATTAAATTTAGACATCAAATTGTTAAAAGGTAGTTTTAAATCAAAATAAAGAGCGGGCGGAGATCTGATTCACTATCAATTTTCTTTACATAAACCATTGTTTTGTTATTGTGCAGTGGCATTCCACAGCATTTTTTCCTTGTCTTAAACATACATATATATAAATATATATAATGCTGAATATTTGCTTGCAAACATACATTTGTAATAACTACATTAATCTTAATGCATTATTATTTTTCAGTAATAGCAGTTCTATATGATCCACTGATATCCTTTAGAATATAGGTATTCTCTAATTATGTTAGACTTTGACAAAAAAAGTCACAATACAGTAATTTACCATAAAACACGTCTTCTGATAATTATAGGCATATGTATGTGGCTTGTGGAAAACATACAGGTTCCTAAGAAGAAAACAAAATTGAAATATAAAATATATATGACTGTAAGAAAATAATTACATACTTCAGGTAAATGTCTATTTCATAGCACAAGATATTAATTTTACTTTCATAAGTCAGAGTTCCAGCTATTTCTCAAAACTGGTTCAACATTTTAGTTATAAAAAAGGTGAATAAAATTAATGTCCAGAGAAAGCAGCTGAAATTAATTCATGTATTTGCTGCATTTCTACACTTTTCCATGGGAGGTCAGGCCACTAATTTGTTTATTTTCAATCTATAAATGGTAACATGCTAATATTACTCTAAAACTCCCATGCCCACCTGAAAATTACTGTAATAAAGTTTTATATAAAGTACAACTGTAAGGAAGGACTGTTTTATATATTTTATTAATGTTTTTTTCAGTTCTGTGCTGTTTGCTGACCTTCAGAGAGCTACGTAGTTCCAGGCAACAATTTTTTCTGATTTTGATTGCACCAAGAGAGACATAATTGGCTTCAGCTATAATTGAGGATGGAATCAGATGTGAACCAGTGCTCTGATTACTCAAAAACTCCACAGGGATCCTGATCTACTGATGACATATCAATTCCTACAATGACTAAAATATTCCTCACTTCTCAAAGTTGATATGAACTATGAATATTTATCTTATTTTCACTGTATCTGAGATGTAGGTATGTCAGAGAAGGAAAAGCTTTCAACTGAACAGACGAGTAAAATGAAAATCTTAGGTGCCTAATTTCTTCTGAGGGATAAATTCTTCAAAGGTCAATCAAGATGCTCTGTTAACAGCTACTTTATCAGTTGACTGTGAAAATAAACTCTCACTCATTTAGAGATATGAAACTGACAAATGCTTTATACCTTAATTAATGTAAATACTGGTCTACAAAAGGTCAACTGTACTTTAACATTTGGCTAACAAGTTAGGAAGTTAATATTTCACATTCTCTCCGTATGACACTGTGAGCAAGACTCTTAAAGGAAATTACATTGCTTGTGATGTTTTTTTTTCCTGAATGCCCTATCTTCCTGGACCTGGGACTACCTAAAAATAGCCAGCAAATCTTAACAAGGCCTAAAGTGATCAATGACTTTTTATTCCTAAAGTTCCTGTACTGCTGTCTGGTATAAAAATTATACATTCGCCTTTAGAGAGTGAGCAGAGTTTAATATCTGCTCAAGAAAATTTATGAAAATAGAAGCTTCAAAAAGAAATCTCAGTTACACATTCGAACAAAAAAAGAACTGGGTGAATTTTCTCTGATAAAATTACTTCCCTCAGCAATCTTAGATGTTCTAAAGGATATGTATTGTACCAGACTCCTTAAATCTGAAAGACAGAAGCTAAAGGTATGATGCTACAAGTACACCAGCTTTTTTCATGTTTTCAGAGGCATAAATGCCTTGGAATTATATTGAAAAGGGAGTGAGACAAAACACCTAGCTGATCAAGCAAAGCTATGCTGATGGCAACAGATTTCAACAACTTTTTTTTCTCTTTAGAATCATGCTGTTCCAATGTAGACTGTGTCTGCCCAGTGCCTCATGGGTTGTAAAAGGACCTAATGGCTGCAACACTCCATGACCTACAATCCTCCACCCCAGCTGCAGTCTGACAGCTGCTTTATGGAGCTGGTGGTTGCATTCTCCACTCTACTCTGGAGGACACACCCAAGGCACAGAGCAGGGCTGCAGCTACAGACCCACTGTCAACAGGGACAGTAAGTCTGGTCTGAAGAGTAGCCTTGAAGCCAGCCTGAAAGGCAGGATAGTTATACAAAGAAGATCTATTAAGAAGACACAATTTTTATATAGTCATGTTTTGAATTTTACCATTGTTATACTGTATATTGTATGGAATAAAACCCAAACCCTCTATTCCTTACTGGAAACAAACGCAGAAGTCTTCAAAGCTAATCCAGCTTTCCCTGGAAACTGAAGTCTTTTCTGACTCTGTTTCGTCCTTTGATTTAGCCCCCGTCTGGCTCTTCATGTCAGCATCAGCTGTTTCTGACATTTGTTTTGCATCTAAACTGGTATTCTCAGGTAATTCTTCTGCAAAGATAAAAGGACACACAGAGCCAATACAGGGACAATATGCAAGTTAAAGTAGTATCATTCTTCAAAATTATCTTAAAATTACAAGGAAATTATCCATACATCAGTTATTATACATACAGTTTAAAACTAAAAGCTATCCCACTAACCTAAAGAGCTTAAATGGTGACTGACACAACTTTATATGGAAATTTAGTGTTTGCCTCTGCAACTGCTTAAGTAGACTGCCTCAATAAACTACCACATATTGAACTGTGCCCTGGAATCTTCAATATCAGTTTGTTAGGTGCACATATATATGAATTCTGCAAACCTAAATTCCTCTATAGAAAGAAAAATACATCCCCTTGGCCAAAGAACCTATTCAGTGAAAGGCTAATGAGGCAGTATTTTACAGCCCACAGAAAACAATACACAGAAATGTGGAGGACACAAAGACCTAGCCTTGCCTCTGGTACTTAGTACCCTCTATGATGCTACTCACACAAATCAGTCTACTTCTAAACAGAAACAGATTTGAACTAGATTACATGAATTTTCTTGTACGAAAATCAGAACTAAGGTCAGATTTATACCAAAATATAAACACAGACATATGTAGACAGATTTTTGCAATCACTGAGTAACTTTTTGTGTTGTAATGTAACTTTCTCTGCATTTATTCTGTGAGATTCATACAAATAGTTACTGAAAATGTTTGACTTGGCCCAAAAAAAAATTTTGAGAATAGTTCAGCAACTGAGACTAGAAGAACTGAACAGCTATTAATTCAGAATGCTTGCTGAGGAAAAAGATGAGGTAATATTCAAACATAAGGTATAACAAATGAGAAAGCTATTAGAAACATAGATAATTTATATTTAAATGTGCTTTGTAATATTTCATTATCACCAAGACACACAGAGCTAATGTGTAGCTAATATCTCCCTCTAAATTAGCTTGCAACTATTTTTCAAGAACTGAAAGAAATGCAATATAAGGAAAGGCACCAAAGACCTTTTTCCTTTCCTTCAACTATGGAAAAACTACCTGAAAGCCGAAAAATCTAGACTTTTTCTTCAATTTAAGTTAACATTTAACAATTTAAGTTAGGCTTCCAGTAAAATAACCACAGTGCTCTTATTTTTAAGAGGCTTTTATTTTTCTGACCAAATCTTTCAAACATTCAAAGTAATTTAAAAAATGAGGTATTCATTTTGAAGAAAATTTGAATACTCTTCAAATAGTGATGTAAAACACATTTCAAAGGAGCATTCATTAAAATGAAAGCTGGTTTTTGGTTCTTTTTTTTTTTGCCATTTTTTCAGGAAAAAAAAAAGAAAAGAAGACTATAATTCACAGTTCTTAAAAAAGACCTCTGTGTACAAAATCCACTGTATTTTCCTGGAGAGTAACTTATGAGAAGTGTTTGAATTTTTCTGAATGCCAAACTGAAGATTTTACTCTATGTAATCATACATTACCAGTTCTTTGAAATATTTTCCTGCAAAATCAACACCCATATATAAGTAAGACTGCTGATATACGTACATGAGGATTAACACTGATGCCAAACAACATGGGAATGGCAAAAGTCTGACTATAAACTTCANCCTCTAAATTAGCTTGCAACTATTTTTCAAGAACTGAAAGAAATGCAATATAAGGAAAGGCACCAAAGACCTTTTTCCTTTCCTTCAACTATGGAAAAACTACCTGAAAGCCGAAAAATCTAGACTTTTTCTTCAATTTAAGTTAACATTTAACAATTTAAGTTAGGCTTCCAGTAAAATAACCACAGTGCTCTTATTTTTAAGAGGCTTTTATTTTTCTGACCAAATCTTTCAAACATTCAAAGTAATTTAAAAAATGAGGTATTCATTTTGAAGAAAATTTGAATACTCTTCAAATAGTGATGTAAAACACATTTCAAAGGAGCATTCATTAAAATGAAAGCTGGTTTTTGGTTCTTTTTTTTTTTGCCATTTTTTCAGGAAAAAAAAAAGAAAAGAAGACTATAATTCACAGTTCTTAAAAAAGACCTCTGTGTACAAAATCCACTGTATTTTCCTGGAGAGTAACTTATGAGAAGTGTTTGAATTTTTCTGAATGCCAAACTGAAGATTTTACTCTATGTAATCATACATTACCAGTTCTTTGAAATATTTTCCTGCAAAATCAACACCCATATATAAGTAAGACTGCTGATATACGTACATGAGGATTAACACTGATGCCAAACAACATGGGAATGGCAAAAGTCTGACTATAAACTTCACACACACTTACCTTTACTGGATAACTCTCCATTTTGCTGGCTCGAGGCAGTGGTCTCCTATACAATGAAAAAACAAAACAAGAAAAAGTAGTGATGGTGACTATAATCTTGCATTATTTTGTTAGAGAAAATACCTGATTTTGGGGCAGTCCTTCCAGAGACAGAGGAATAAGCTGGTAAGTTATCATCATGGGTTTGGGCTGGGTTTTTTAAATTAAAAATAAAAGTAGCAAATTTCATTGTAATACCTACATACATATCACCAACAGACAGATCAATGTTTTTCTAGAGAAGTATATGTGATCTGGAGTCTATTTCAGATATCTACCACTTCACTATTAAAACAATGTTCTTTGATATTACTGGTTTTTGACAAAAAAAGTAAGTTTTATTCTAAGAACTAATACTCCTATTCTACAACTAATTTCATTTTCTTTTGTGTTTCCATTCTTGAAAAATATATGGGGGGCTCCTTTTCCAACAAGAATTTCTTGCGGTGCAAGTGACAGTACACAACTGTCATTAGCAACAGCATTCTTGATTGCAATAGCATCTTTTGTTTTCTGTCACTGTATAAATAAAAAGTAGCCTCTTTTTTAATGTTTTTGGCAAAGAAGTTTATCCTGGTCAACCCCAGCTCCAAGCTAGAATTGCTGAACTAATATGAATGCAATATAGCTGCTTACACTTGAAGTTCAAATGAAGTTAGCCAGCCTTTCAGAAAGTCCACTCATTAAATTTACAAAGACAGGGTCCTTGTCCTTGAGAGATTAAAATCTTTGATTTAAAAATGTGTGCCTAGTCATCCTTCCTTCTGACTGCCCTCCAGTCTGCAATATGACATACACTGAAAAAGAGTCACTTCACCTCTTTTTTTTTTCTTTAATGAGGTTGAGCAGCAAAAAGAGATTGCACAGTTTCCAGTTTACCTCCTCTTTGAATGTGGTAATATTAATGGCTTAGCTGGACTAGCTTTGCCTTTGCAAAGACAAATATTAAAGCCTAAAAAGGCTACTACAAACAAATTTACAAGCTTCCTTTCATCCCAGGTCTCCCTTTACCTAGATTTGTCACCCTTCTCCCCACCCAAACTCCTCATATATACCCTCATATATCTTTACATGTGTCAAAGGTGCAGATGCTGAAGCTGGTAGCATTGACCTGCCCAGCAGCTGGGCACACACGGTAATTTTCTGTTCTGCATTTCAAAGAGGAGCTGTGGGAGCAGGGCTGACCTGGAGCTACTTTTATGCTTTTTCAGTACAATCAAAAAACATATTTTGAGGGGCAGACTGACATAACTTAGAGAGTCTGAGTTAGACTGGATGGCAGGTCGCAACAGTACCTAAATCTTGCACAAGGTCATTGTGCTGGAAATCCAGGTCTGCCTCAACCCTCCTATTACAGACTACCCTGCACACATTATGTGAAGGGACCTGTGAATGCTTCCTTAGAGGAAAACCTTATGGCTTTCTACTTTTAATTTCCAGCTGTAGTAAAAGGCTTCCTGAAGCATTTTACAGAATCTCTATGGGCTCAGGACATGAGAACAGGCTCAGGAATCTCACCTCAGGTGAAATTTTAGGTGTTTGATGTTTTCTGAATAAACAAAGGAAAGAGCTGAGCAAGTAAACTACAGATTTAAGAGTCTCTATCCCAAAACTGGAAGGAGCAAATAATTTAATACACATAATTTAACTGTAATATTGTTTATTAAGGGAATGTGGAAGTCTCATTTTTGCACAGTACAAATCTGAAATTCTATTCCAAATCTGTTATGGGTTTTTAAAAAAATGTTCACGAGTCAAAGCTGGGGACAGATCTGATATTAAGAGCAATTAAGGGAAAAAATAAGACTGCTGAAATCATTAACACTTGGGTTAAGAACTTAGTAATTGAAATATATTTCATTTTACAGGGGTTTTCTTAGACTAATTTCTTGTTTTTCTAGAGCAAATGAGCTGAAAAGGGACACTATAGGATCTTGCAAATACCCACATACTTCAGCTCCTGTTTCCAGAATTCTGTACAAAAAACTCTTTAAAACCAGTCAAGCTGTGATCAACTGTCATGTCAAATTGACAGTCACGTCTCAACACATGAGTCTGAAAAATCATATGGACTATCTCTTCCCTTTAAACTGTGACTTCAGAGGAACACATGCACAGAGCTGTCATAGTTCTGCACATGAGCCTACAACTTTCAAGATTCCAATATTGCCAAAATTCTTGTAGGAGTCCCAGGATTTACCAAACAGATACGTGTCAGCTGTACAATTTATTGAGTTTCTTCTCAGAAATCCTGGGCATGTCCAAAATATAAAAAGTATGAGATCTACTGTATAAGCCTTGGAGACTGCAATGTCTGTACAAGTCTAGCACTTTCTGCCCAATATACTGTTCATGGACAGTACACATGATCCATGCTTCCAGTATGGACACGAGGTAGCTTAATTTAGAGCTACTTTGTCAGTACTAACAGTTGGCAGCAGGAAAGCCTGGAGAGATACAGAAAATCCTCAAAAACTGCATCAACAGAATTTCCAGTACAGAAGGAGAATGTGCCCTGGAAAATCTGGATGCTTAGTAACTTCATCCAGTCTGAGCTGTGAAACCAGTCTAACCACATCTGTGTAGAGACTCCCATAGGCTTGTTTACTCAGTTTTTGGAGCACAAACATTACATGATCAAAAACTGTCTGCTTTTCTAATGGTACAGGATGTGTTCGTCTACCTAATCCTCACTGATTTGGAGACAACCGGAGTGTCAGGAAAGTTCTCATTCTTTTATACTGTTGTCTCACATACCGTGCCTAAGACATTGGCACAGAAAGAGAAAATAAAGGCATTTTTCCTCCTTAATGAACACACATTGCCAGAAAAGTCAGCACTGCTGCCACAGTATCTGATAAAGAAATAAATTAGAAAAGACTTAGGTCCAGCTGTGAAACATGGAATGATGCACACAGTTAGATTCTGGGAGAAATACTTATTGTTCTTCCTTCAATGAATGGCAAATCTGAATGAAAATTGTGAGGAAAATTCTGTAGTTAACTTAAAAATCTAATTTATCATCTATTACATTTCATAATCATTAATACATATTTGTAAAAATAATGGTAATTCTAAATATATAGCTATCTTGTTACTTTCAAGGATTCATTCATATTTTTCAGCGTCCTAGCATTAGTTATTTTTTATTTATTCAAATCTACCATATAATATGTTTTAAAATTTATCTGATATTCTTATAAAACCAGTAGCCTTTTCTATTGTAGAAATTATGCATGGTGAAAGTTAACACACCAGTTTTTCCGTGAAAAACACAAGTCTTCTTCAAATTATAAGATCTCTGGATATAACTGGTGGTGAAGGAATAAAGTTTCAGGCACTATTTTTAAGATTAAAAATCTATTTCAAATCCTTCAAAACAACAAAGATGATCAAAACATTTCTTAAGATCTAACCCTGTATTAAATTTCTAGGTTTGATGTTGACCTGAGAGTTATATCATCAAAGGGTTTTGCATCTACAGTCATTTGGACACAGTCTTTTTTTTATTCTTCAGTCACTGTGTTCACTAAATGGAATATCAGTTCTCATTTTAGCTCTCGCGAGAGTAGGCAACAGAGGTGGGTTTTGAAAAAGGGCAATGTTACAAAAGAAGAAACATCTGCAAAGCTGTGCAAAAACTGAGGTATAGAAACAGCTTAGAAATACTGGATTATCAACTTGGCATCTCTTTTATTCAGTCTCTAATGTTGAAGCTGCCCAATATGTATGTGCAAGTAGACAACTGTGGGCCCATCAGTGTGTCTCTATACCACAAATGTCTGAACGCCTCTTCTCAAGTCCCTCTTCTAATTCATGTGCCTCACATATGTCTTGTGTAATTTTTCCCTGAAAATATAAGCAGGGAATTTCCATTTTATGCAGGTTGAAGTAATTTTCAAAGTGATAAAATTTGTAAAGAAAAAAGATTTTTTTTATTTTCTACCTAGCCCTCCTGTTGACTCAACACCAATTCACTACACTTAAAAAATACAACACAAGAAGGATTAGAGTGAAAAAAGAAAGAGCTTATTAGGACACAACAGTCTGTAATGTTTATGGAGAACATGAAAAGAGCACACAACAGAGCATGCAAATTAAACTGGTATCAGTTGCACTGCAGAAGGTAAGACTGAGTTTGAATATATAAATGGACAGACTGAAATAAGAAAAATGAAGGAAACATGAAAATTAAAGAACAAGTTTATTGTGTTTGTGTCACTAGGAGTGGAGACTTTAACACTTTTACTCTAGAAATTAGCATTGCCAGGGAGCTTGACACTGAAGAAGCCACAGGGAAATATGACTGTTCCGCTTAGGATGTATAAATATAGCAATCAGGTCAGTATATTAAAATATCTAGTAGCCATTGCACATACTGATGGTAAACATATTTGGATTAGATTTTCTTGCCTTTCATTTCCTCAAACAGAACACATAGAGCTTTATTCTCAATGGAATTGGAGATAACTTCTATCAAAAAATTCATCATGATAAAGAATTTTCAAGTAGGCTTTTGAATGGCAGATCTACAAGGAAACACTACTCCAGGATAATCCTTTTATCAGAAGCATTTGACAAAATTACTGTTGCATAAAACTGTAAGACTGTGCAATTTACATATGATGACTGTTTTGGTTTTTTTCCTGGCCACAAAATACTTTCACACATATTTCAATGTATTCAACACTTATAAATTACTTATTTTCCTACTGAACAAGAATAAAAAAGAGCCTCTCCATTAAAGAATTTGGCCCTACGATATGGTGGAGTTTTTAAACAAAAAATCAACAAAATGCATTTTCTTAAAACCAGTGATTCAAGATCAATTTAACTACTAAAAAAAGAAATTTCAAAATATTTTTTCCTAATGAAAATCCCAAAAGATTTCAGGACTGTAAAATCAGTGAATGGGAAAGTCAGAGAAAAAAAAAAGTTTGAAAATTTCAATAATAAAGCATTTCTATTTTTTGGCGTGAATACTTCAGGGACATGAGGGATAACGGCATGTCTTTCAACTTCATATTTTCAAAGAAGGTACATCCAGCTCCCAGATTTTCATCTTTCATGTATCACTAGTCTCTGTTTCTGTGACAACAGACCTTAGGAACAGTGAATCAGATATTCAGTAATGTTACTTCATGCAGTTTATATTGGAGTGAATTGAAATATACCAATTTAAACTTGCCAAGCATCTGGCACAGCAGCTGACTGAATTTCAGTCAGCTTAAAGCATAAAAGTGCTGTATCCCAAAGATTTACCAAATCTGCATCAAAGGTTTTAAAGCAGATGTCTCCTGACTAGCAATCACACAGTTTAAAATGGAGACAAAGTTATTCACATTCAGTATATTAAAACACAAAATTCTAAAAATTAGCAATAATCTAGTGAATTTGGGATATCAAAGTTTCGCTTTCAGTGCTTTTTTAATCACTAATTGGTTTGGTTTTTAAAAGTATATATTGTTATTTCAAGTTTTAAAACTACAGAAAGCAAGCTCTCCCATTATGAATTTGACAGAGGCATCCACATAATTTTGTTGATGAAAAGATTTAATATGTGAAAAAAAGAAGATTGCTCTCCAAGTTAGAAACCATTTCCTTTTCCAATCTGTAAAAATGAAGTTCTACTCGCATACTTTAGCTATTAACAGGCATAGCATTTTTCAGCTGAGGTTTAAATTGAGGCAAAAGTAAAGTTCATGTACAAGTCAATTAGCTGCTCGTAACTTCTTACATTTCATGTCTGAATCAGATTGCCCTCAGCCTACATCACATTCATGTCTTCCTCCAACCATTCCAGTTCTATCAGTGTCTCTCTTTCATGTATTTTCATACTTGCCCTTGTCTCTCCTTGACTGCATGTCCTACTGTGATAGATCAGCCTTCTAAATCACTCTTGGACTAGGAGAAAAAATCTAAGGGATTTTCACACTGCTTTGATGCTTCCAGCACATAAACTTCTATTAATTGGCAACTAACCAAATCTGTATTTGTACACCTAGAGACTGAAGTAATGAAAGCAATAATTATTATATACTATAAGATGCTACTTACAGCTCCTTTTTACCCTGCTGCTTTTGCAATGATTTTGGTATGATGCCATTATTAAAAAGACGTTTAAAGGTAAAGCACTATTGAAGTACTAATTAGGCTTTTGTTTATAAAATGTACACAAAATACTGAATAGCTAAATATATCACAGAATCGCAGATCACAGATATGTTCTATTGTAAAGTATTCTTCTTCATTGCAGAATTGCCTTATTTTAAAACCATTAAATCCACCAGTGATATCCACACATGTACATTATCTAAACACACAGTACAGATAAAGATCTGACATATAAAAATGGTATGAGTGTACTCTGCCGAGGAAACATAACTAGGCACTCCAAAAATTACATAGAAAATTACTTCCCACTCATTTCAAAATGTACCAAAATAAATTTTGTTCTCTTTGCTCATGAAGGTCATGAACTATCCCTAATAGCATGTCATTTGTCTTCAAATACATTTTTTAACCCTACATAGGGTCACCATTCATCAACCAAATACCATAAATGCTATTGCAAAGTATATTCATCAGTTTTTCCCAAAAAATGACAACAGAGATTTTAAAACAATTAGGTCATATTTACTGCTGGACTGTGTGGATAAGGACTTGGTTGCTGTTTTACCTTTACACAGCACTACAGATGAATATATTTTGTAAGTTATTTTCTATATTGCAATAACATGGAATTTAACATTCATGGAAGAAGTACTCACTCTTTACTTAGGAGAGAAAACAAATATAGTGGGAAGAACTGTAGCAAACATTTACAAACTGAAACATCACCTTCCCCAAAATATAATTGGATTATTGAATCAGATCCAGATTTTGAGTATAAAATCATTGAAAGCACTTGTATATTGCCTAGACTGCTTTTTCCCTCAATTTTCTTAGAGCCAAAAGAGAAATGCTGTCAAATGGTCTTCCGAGTAGCGTTTGCTTCAGTAAGTATGAAATTGAAGAGATGCTGGCACTGCCACATTGTGTTTCTTTGTAGGCGTTGAGCAAGTGAAATAACTTCAGTGCAGCTCTGTTTGTTTGTTTTTAAGGGAGTATTTGAGTCTCTATTTCTCTATGTTGCCAATTATTTCCCTATATGAAATATGTTTTCATGAAATGTTGTATTGTTCAGAAATTCTTTGAAAGTATCATTTTTTCTCTGTTAAGCAAGTAAGATTTAAACATTAGAAGGAGCATTTTGTTAAAGATTTATCTAAAAGCAGACTTTGGTAGCATATAAACATTCCAATTTAAAAACAGAAACAAGAAAAAAAATCAGTAAGTACAAAAATCAGTAATTACAACTTCCCAAAGTCATCCTAGTAATGTGTTATTAAACTTAGGTAAGATTCATCTTATCTATCTTGGAAAATTACAGTGGAGACTTCTACCTAGTAACTAGCATTGGCTTGGGTGGTTTGAGCCAACTCATAGTCAGTGCTGCATCTAGTGAACCTGTTTATAGCAATGTCATTCTCTCACAGAGTTCCACAGGAAGCCTGAGGGTCTAAATCATGGCTGAGGATTCCTTTAGAAGACAGAGCTTCTCAAATTTAAGAGCAGGCCCACTGAGCAGTGAAGCCTTAAGTCATTCTCTAGATCTCACCAGAAGTCTTTCCATTCAGTCCTAAATGAGGATGCCATTTTAAGGTATGTGTTAATAAAGTTCACATTTTTCTAGTCACACGCTTTCACTGTAGCTGAAATAAACTAATCAAAATATCAACTAAGATTTATTTAAAAGACTGCAGACTATGTTCTTAAGATACTCCCATCAAAAAAAAAAAAAAAAAGCAAAACCAAGATAGAGTTAGCAATAGAACTTTCAGAATTTGATGAAAAATCATAAAAAAGAAAGTTAAAGGAAAAGGTATTAGGAAAGATTTCCCACCCAATACACATCAATATAACTATAGAGTGGAAAGGGTAGGGAAGTTACTTAAATAGCAATGGAAAAAAGCTTTCTGAAATGTCTTTGAAAACATTTATTTCAGTATTAAATATTTTCTATTTTGTCTTTCACTACCCTTTGTAATATAAAACTAGGTCAAGTTAAAAAAAATAGAAATATTATTACCTGAGAATAATCTTCTGCATTTGAGTGTCTCCTATTTTGATTCATATCCCCATTACTGTCACTTTCATTTTCATCAGTTTCAGTAACAGAAGTGAGATTGGATATAGAATGAAATCCTTTTTTGAGGGTAGACTGTGGAAAGTGGCTAAATAATAAAAGAAAACTCAAACACTTTAATCCATACATTTTCTTTCAAATGACAGTCTTCAAAACTATTCCAAACAGAATTTTTTCAAAATAATTTGTGTCTCCTTTATTTTGAAAGATTCCTAGGGCAGCACAGAATCCATATCTTCATATATTTCTTGTCATTACTGGCTTGGTGCTACACACAAACCTATGATAGAAAGACCTCTTAATCAGCCCTCAAAAAAGCAAAACCCAAGCCAGCTGAAAACTAGATGATAATACCAGAAGTGAATAAATTACTACGGCCCCTAGACAAGAAAAAAAAAACGACTTGAATGGAGGTAAGGCAAAAAATAAAATGTTCTGTGTCAGAATACTTTTTGTCTTTTCCCTCAAATGGGTCTCCATAGCTACCAGACAGCTAAAACACAGGATAACCAAGGAAACCTGTGCATGCCTATTCTTGTCCTAGTAAAAGAAAGCTCTGTTGCTGACTTCACTGGAGGCAGAAGTAAAAACTAATGGAAATATAAGTAACTCTTTGCTTGTTAAGTGAACTAGAAGAACAAGACCAAAACAATTTTGCATACATGCCAATAAGACTTAAGTATGTAATTGTGTTATTACAGCAATAAAGAACAAATTAAAATCTAAGCATGTGTTATCTAGTCCCCTTTTTAAGGACTGAGATAATGAAAGATCAAGATCTTTTGCAGTAAGTCACAATTATCTTGCCTTTGAGTGTTTCTATTAGAATAGAAGGAAGAGAGAAAAAACTTTCAGTCCCAAATGTATACCTAAGTCCCTTATCTTATTTACACAGCTATATTACTTTAATGAAATGTCAATACCTGCTATATATTTTTGGCTACTACATGTTAATTAAATCACAAAGATTAAATTAGCTAATTGTCATGGAAACTTAGCACATTAAATAAACTATACTTTCCCAAATGGGGTAAGTTGACCATGAAGCAATCAAATATGAAAAAACAATATAAAATCTATTAACTTGCAAATACTTCAACATCTTCATTATTAATCTCTCATTCCTTTGATAGCCTGTTAATTGCTTAGAACATTATAATGTATTTCTACTCCTACTGTTTGAAAACAAACAGTAATTTAAGTACTTTTAACTAACAAAATGCAACTGTATCAGCAAAACAGTTACATTCCCAGAATATTCCAAGGTCACTTCTTCCATGGACAAATGCTACTGTTAAAAAAAAAAAAACAACAACAAAAACCTAACTGGTTTATTATCAGTCCATCCAATTATGATTATCAAAATGCACAACCTGCCACATAGGTAATTTAGTCACTTTACTTAGAGATGTACTAAGAAAAGGTGTACACACCTTAAGAAAATACACAGATCAACAACTTACAGCTTGTTGTTGGACTCAGTCTCAAGAAGACGTATCCTCCAAAATGACATAAACCTTTTGGTGTATACTGGGTATTAAATACATTCAATGCTTCATGACAGAAGCCCAGCCAGAATACAAGAGACAGGATTAAGAACTCTAGAACTTGTCTACTGAATGTTCATATCATAAGCTGAAGCCTGACAGAAATGCATTATGCAGTGGGTCACAGGAAAAAAAACATGGCTCTGATACACTTTATGGTAATCTTTCTTTTCTTGTCACGGAGCAAGTACTATGCTGAGCCTGGAACATTGACTAGAAGTCATGTATACACCAATTTCTGAAACTTCTCTAAGACACTCTGTATAACGACTCTGGTTTTCAAGGATTTATAGGACTTCCAAACAGTCTTTAACACAAGGCATTTATAGAGAGCTGTGTTTTGACCATGAGCTTCTTCACCTGCACTCTCAGTCTTGTTGTAACAACTATCATGAACAGAGAACAGCCTCTTTTATTCAAAAATATTAGGTGTTCCATATAAAACATGTGATGGCCATGAAAATACTGACTGGCTAGTCAATAATTTCCTTGTTATGTATAAAAATTTAAAAAGACCAGTAGTTTGAGGAAAAATTTGAAATACATCAAAGAATATTCTTATTTCTGGCAGAAGTGATCTATCAAATATTCTACATCTTTGGGCCCACTGGGTAGAGAATCTGGCAAAGTGCCTGGCAGCACTCCCTGTCCTCTAATGCCAGAAGTCCTGAGAAGTGTGCACCTGCCTAGGGGACTGTCCATACAAGGTGTGACAAATGGGGATGTGTGTGCATGTCCACCCCCTGGTAAGGTTTCTCAGCAATGCAGACATCAGCAGATTGTAGGCAGAAACAACGAAGCCTAGAGACTTGCATCTCCAACAGGAAGTGTGTGCTGCACTCCCAAAACTGGAGGTGTTTGTAAGCCTCAACGACAGGAGGGGGAGCATAATTGCATATGCATGCAATTATGCGTGCCTGATTAGAACTTCTTGGGATTAGCTACAGGAAGGTGTTCAGGAGTTTTTAGGTGTTTATTAACATTTTGTAAGTGTCTAGCATAGTAATTTAGCAGTTGTATCGCCGATATTGATCCTAAATATACAGTTCACTGACAGCTGATTAATTACGTGACATCAACACATCAACAGAGTGCTTTGTCCTGATGTGCTTCAGACATGATCTGAGAAGTTTTTCCCTGTGACACAAGCAAAGATAAACCATTGCACTTTCACAGTGCACTTTCACAATGCTAATGCTGAAACTGCATTATATACTTACATATCTGTTGGTATTGTGATAACATTCAATTTGTAATTCAAAAATAGGCTAGCAATCTCAACATGTTCTTCAGGTTCCTGTACCACAGGCTCTGGGAAAAATGCAACTTGTTAGATTACATACATTCATAAAAATATTTAATACTACTAACTTTGAGAAATAATTTCCAGTGGGGATTTGTCACCCCTAAATAATTTTCCAAGTATCATTCCATGCACTTGAATGGAACAGAAAAACCAGGGGTGGTTCTAGGTGACATATCATGAAAAAATAAATGCTTTACACTCTGATCCTCAGCCTGCAAAGTATTAAATTGTGCCTAACTTATATGCAAGGTTATCCGGGGCAGCTCAAAACAACTATGGCAGCACTTTTTGCCTTTGACAATTTCCTCTATTTCTTATCCCAGTATATTTTGCTAGCCTGCCTGTAACACTTTCATACTCAAGCTATTTCACATCATGCATTTAACTCCATTATGCAGTACAGACAAATCCTAGAAAAAAATTTACTCTAAAACCATGAGTTGATGCAGCAAGACTAGTCACATACTTCAAATTTTTAAAAGATGTTCAGAAGCTTTAATGGCTCTGCATCAGAGAGCTTCTGTGTTACTTTGGTAACATTCCCTCTTCATTTGCTCCACTAGAGTGCTTTTTTCAACACAAATTAAGACACTTCTCAAAGCATGTAGGAAATATTGCTAAGAGGAAGTAATACAAAATTGAGTTCAATTGAAATTAAGCTAACATATGATAAATATTGAAATTAAGCTAACATATGATAAATATGGTCCTGAAAATGTTTAAAATAATTAAAATATAGTTAAAAATTCATTTTGGAGTTTTTAGTAGACAAACCTTGGGGTTCAGATGTCACAACCATTTTCTTTTTCTGACGGATAAGCTTCCAAGAAGGAAGTAATGGTGGTTCTGGCGGTGCTACCAGAGGACAGGACCTAGTTCTAGTGATCAGGACAGGATGGCTGTGTATATGGGAAAGCCCATATTGCCTCATCTTCTCTGAAGAATCAGCCTATGGAACATGGAAGGATAATCTGATTGGGTGAGATGTTCTTTCTCATTATATCTGTCTAACAGACAAGAACAATATGCACACAAAGGCATCTAACAGCTTGTGTAACAAATGAAATGAATACAGCTCACCTGACAAGACTATCCAAAAACATGCTGATTAGAATTTGATACTCAGCACAGAAAGTATACTCTAAAGTGTTTACATGTATTTTACTTGTCATAATAGATTCATCACTTCTTTCACCTTATTTATATAACCATAGCATACAAGTGAATAGAATGAATATGTAAGAAAGCAATAAGCACAAAATTTTCTTTTAAATAATCATATTTAAAAATACTTTCTGAGGGAAAAGTCCTTACTTCATGCTGAATTTATAAAGTTGCAGAATTCTAAAATCAATTGGTCTTCTAGATAACTTGTAAAATCTCCATAATGTATTGCTTTGAACCAACACATCATTAAAGCTAAGCTTTTTATTTGATGGCTAATTTATAAAACATATTAAAGACACTTTAGCTGACCTGTATACCAAAGCCCTTAGGAACAGACTTAAGAGCAATTTTAGATGTCAACATGGAGTGGTGCTCTTCCCATTAAAATAATAATGGTCCAGTACTTAACATCACATCTGAAAGTTCTGTTACAAGATTTGTACATCCTTTTAATTTTAAAAGCACACTTTCTTTTACATGCTAAATAAATCACCAATAACTTATTTTTTTAACGTGTTCATCAGCAAGTCTCTGACTGCTTCTACTCATTTTAAAATGTTCCTGAGGTTCTGTATTTATGAACTCTGCAGAGAAGAATGTTGTTGTGGTTGTCAGTATTTGAAAAGTAAGGAATAAAGTAAATTAAAAATGCCAGTTAAAACATCCAAGATTAGAAAGGATTTTGAAGATAACCAGTTAGGTGCCATAAAGGAAAACTTAGCTGTTGAGTACACTACACATATGTATGCTTCAATTAC